>CM046455.1:27208825-27549588 GCA_025506515.1 Flaveria trinervia | reverse complement strand
CTTAAACTATCCACTTCCACATTTGCTACAATGATTTAAAAAATTCAACCGCATTTACTCTGGAACTTGAAATATCATGTAAAAGTCATTAATTGACAATTTAAAGGAAATTCAAAGGGTCATTTAATACTTTTTAAATTTGAGAGATTCCATAGTGAGATGAGCGAGAAACCATTGTACATCCTTATTGATCATCATCATCATTAACAACCAGAGATTTTAGTTTCTTCTTCTCAATACATTCTTATATTTGATTCTAAGCAACAGTAGTACTGAAAGAAAGGTGAATTTTCTAAAATAATTTTTGACCTAACAATTCGGACTTTTGAACCAAAAATGAGCGAAGAACCAAGGGTTAATGAAGAACACCCAAAATCAGATTCATTCAAATAAAAGTTATACATTTTCAACAGCAATAACATACAAACTAAGAGGATTCTACTCATCATGAAAAATAAACTTCATAGTTGTGTGTATCATAAGAACAGAGCCTGATGAAAACTGTAAATGTGTAACAAATTTATGAGATAAATCTAATAAATGGTTGATCATATTAATAATTCACTTACTTAAACTTGAAAAATAGAGAAACTATGATTGTTCATCACAAAATCAACATTTGTCATGACAACAATGAAATAGTAACATAAAACATTCATTTTTGACCATCAACAGTCAAACTAATGAATGGTGCATATACTTTCTCATCTAATCAAAATCATATGTCTTAAATGTAGATTAAATGGATAATCTTACATGGAGAAAGCTCCATAACGTCAGTGGTTATTTGGACCTGATGTACATGAAGCTGAAGGACTGAAAGATATGTTCAGATTCATATCTACTACTAGAATAGCTCATGCTATTACAGTCAGGCCCATCATCTATGAATGATATATTAGATCACTCTGGAGTACTGTAGAAGTGACTGATGTGGAGGGTGAAAGGACTCTAGTGGGAAGAATTACTGATGATCTCTCCTTGTCCATGACTGAACAAATTGTGAGACAGTGTCTATAGTTTGGTAATGATGCCAATGCTCCCAATGAGCTAGACGATGAAGAAATTATCACTTTCTTTGCAAGAATTGGATATGAAGGTGGCTATGATGGAAAGCAAATTGTCAAGGGGTTAATAGATTTGCAATGGAGGTTTCTAATTCACTTCTTTCAACATTGCTTATCTAAGAGGAAGACTTGTTGGAATGATATACCTATGAGTACTTCCTCTACCATATGTTCCTTATGCACAAACAGACCTTTCAACATGTCTGCTTATGTATTCAATGGCCTAACCTTTAACATTCAAGAAGGAAGAAGACATGTGTTCTTAATGTATCCAAGATTTCTCCAATGTCTGATTAATAAAGCATTTTCTGATCTGGAACTTGAAGGACCAACTTTGGATATTCCTCATTATGATGCCAAATCCTATAAGCACATCAAGAAGAGAGATCCAATAATTTATTACAGTGGAGCACACTCTCCCTTACTACCTTTGATGATTCAGCAGATAGAAGAACAGGAGGCTCCTGTTGATGAGTCCATTTAGGAAGAAGCTCAAGCTGATGTTGAGCATGCTAAGGAAATAGTTGAAGGATCCAGGCTAGTGTCACCCCAGGAGGAGTTAGGGGGTGATCTTCACTCTGGTCCTCATGATCATGATATTGCATCTCCTGTTATACCATCACCATCTCCATCTCCCTATAAATCACCAACCACTTCAATTCATAAATCACCTATCCCATCACCAATAGCTCAACCAATCACATCTCTACCTCATCACTCTCCAAATCTCCACCTCATCACTCTCCAAAATCACCACCCAAACATTACCTACTAGTGCTGATCCAACAGAAATTGGAGACTCCACCAGCTCATCTAAAGAATCCAAATCATCTTCGGATGAGGAGGATCAACCTGTTCAATGTTCAAATGTTTGTAAAGAACACCACTTCTGAAGCTGCTCCTTCAGAGAGTTTTTCTAAATATGATGTGAACATACCTGATGAAAAGGATGAGTTGATTTCTGAGCTCATGCAAAAGGTTGGAAAGTTGGAAAGAGTGCTGAGTAGAAGAGCAAGTATCATTCAAGATAGACTTCTTGAACTTGATGAAAAGGAAAATGAGTTGAAAGAGTTAAAAGAAAAGTATGAAGCTAAAAAGAAAAAGAAAGATAAGGAGATTGACATCTTAACTGCTGCTCTTCAACAAGCAAGGGATGAGATAAGTGGTCATGTGGACACTTTATCCATTCAAACAATAGCCATGGAAGAATAAGAAGAAATAATTGAAGAGCAAAATGAGATTATCATTAACTTGCAAAAAAAATGAATTTCTAAGCAAAAGAGTAGCTGAACTTGAGATGCTTGTTGAAATCAAGAGGGAAGCTGAATCAGAAGTGAAGAAAGTAGATGAGCAAGAGACTAAATCCAAACGAAATTCAGAGGAGAGTAGTGATGGCTCTCCTCCAGTTAAAAGAACGAGAGTCTCAGAGCAAGCATCAGAACCCAGCAAAGCAAATCAAGATGAATCAGGATCAGAAATAGTGGAATATTCAGAAGAAACAGCCAGCATGAATACAAAAGAGGCTGAATTCAAAGATATGATTAGTGCCTTAGATAGGTTTACATCTGATGAATTCTTCATTGATGGTGATTTCTGGGATTTTGTAAGTGAAGAGAGGACTGTTGTTGAACCAATTGTTGTTATTCCCCAATCTCGTGTCCCACTTGAGATGGACTTGAGCATGCAACTAGTGCCTGTCGTGTCACTTACTCAAGATCAAATGGAACTGATTAGAAAAATATGTGAAGAAGAAAGAGAAAAAGAAGAAAAAGCTATTTTTGCATACAATAAAGAACAAACCGAGCCTGAAAAAGTGCCTGAGAATGTTGAAAAACCTGAAACCTCTTCTGGTCCATCAATGCAAACATATACCAGAAAGAGGAAATACTTGACTGAGAAGGCAAAGGGAAAGAGGCCTATAGAAGAAGAAGAACCAGTTAAGAAAAGCAAACAAGATGACCCCAAAAGCCTTGTTGCTATAGCTGAATTTTTGGAAGAACATGAGCAAGTAGAAGCTCAATTGAAAAGGCAAGCTATTTTTGTTAACCTTGAAGAAAGGGAGATAGAAGGATGATATGTAGCTGATGAGCCTGTGACAATTGATAGCCCTGTACAAGAAGAGTAATTTGTACATGAAATGGTTGACATGGCACAAACAGGTGATGTTATGGTGAAAGCCATGTTCTTGATCAACCATGGCTATGATGCTGATGAAGTGTTTAGTATGATATATGAGGGAATGAAAACAGAAGAAGATAAAGTAAACAAACTGCTAGACTTGACCTTTGAAACTGAATATGATAGAACTCTTTCTCAAAAAGCTCCTATGCACAAACTATCTTCCATGAAGAAATCATCATCAACTCCTCAACCTCTACATCCAGATCCTTATAGCATTTCTGATAAGGAAATGAGGGAACACCTTTCAAGTCAAGGCTTCACAAGAAGAAAACTGGGAATATGAAGGCAAACTCACTAAGAGCTGCAACTCTCAAGCTGATAAATGAAAAGAAAGATAGGCTTAAGAAGATAGAAGAAAAATAATCAACAAAAAGCCAAAATCTAGAGTATCAGCACAAGACATGCAGCTAACTCATCAAGACCAAGACTATGTAGCACTTGTGCTTCATAAATACCCAAAGTGGTTTGCTAAACCCTCCCAACTGAAACTTCAAGAGGGGTTAACCACTACAGAATTGATTAGAGGTTTATCTAATCCAAAAGGTCAAAGTTGATCGGAAAATAATTGCATGGAATTATGATAGCACTTGGAATATGTTTATGGTTAAAAGGATCTTTGGGCTGGTCCAATTCTTTATAGAGTACTCTGCTCTTGTAAATGCCCTGGAGATCCATGACTTAAAAGAACTAGCTCAACTAGAATGAATCAATCACTCAGCTATGTTCAGGGGATATGAATTTCAAAACATAATTAAAATATTCAAATGAACTGATAAATTCAAATCATTAAAGGCCATATGCATGAGGAAAGATAGGTCTTTCATCAATCCCCTTGAGAAAAAGCAAACATACAAGCTGAAGAAGTTGTGTTTCCTGAGCTCAAAGTGAAACCAACAGAATCTTTGAAGAGAAAATTATTGTTTGGTACCCAATCCTTCTTACCTATCTCAAATGTGTATTATGATGAGAAAAATTATGAGATGGTCATTGAAAGAAAATGGGGAGGAAAGGAAGGTACTGAAATAAGATTATTTAGTGGATATGAGGTAAGGCTGCTTGATAAGTCCTACATCCATTACATATATACCTGACACTTCAGAGAAATCAACAAAAAACTAGGAGAACAAGATATGCACTTCTTTCTAAAGTGTATCAAGCTGCTAAAAATGGCATATGATGGTATCAGTGCCAAGAGAGATAGAAGAAAGAAGAAAAGGACCCCTTTGTAGCTTTGGAATATTGTTAAGTTGGTGGTTGATGTGGATGGAAGCTTACTGATTCACAGAGATAGGCTATCTACAGTATCTATCTGGGAACCTATTTCCCTCAATAAATTACCAATAGAAGCCATCTACAACATGAGCAAGATGAAGATCCATGTGTTGAGTAGGGAAATATTGTTAGATGCAACAGACTTTGTCAACATGTAAAAGGCTATTTTGGATCGAACTAAAGCAACATTTTTGATGCCTCCACAAGACCCAACAGAATCATCACAACCTCAATCACCACCCAAACATTGAAAAGCACAGGCTGTATAATCCTTAGGGGGAGTAATGTTGCACCCTGAAAGGATCATACATGCCAATTCAATTGGTGAGTTGATGGTTATTCTGCTAGATTCCCACAAGTCCAAGTATTAATGTAGATGAAGATTCTGTAGTAAAAGATTAAGTATTGTTCTTCTGTATTTGTTAATGCGGAAGGAAAAGAACAAATGATGACAAGTGTTTATTCTTCCATATTAACAAATGCAGAAGACCATAAGTAATGCGAACAAGATTTTGTTCATCTGCATTTGCCAATGTGGATGACCGGACAAGAATGCTCAAGTATTTGTTCATCCGCATTACCCAATGCGGATGAACAACATTCTAATATGGATAATCAAGTGAAGAAATGCTGATCAAGTCCATCTCATCCGCATTTGCCAAAGTAGATGAACAAGAAGAAAGCGGATCAAGACTTAGACTAGTTTTGATGTATAGGTCAGGGATAGTTTAGTCGTTTTGTAAAAAGGCATCTTGTCTGCCTATATATAGAATTGAAAACCTCGTACATGAGATGATGGTTCATACTCAATTAGAATATATTTTGTCTTTTACTCTCTAGGGTATCATTACTCTTTTATGCTCAAACACTAGCATTTACTGTAATTTATCACCTTTATCAATACAAACCATCATTTATGAGTATTTCTTCTGCATTGAATGTTTATTGATTGTTTTTTCCGCCTTTCAATGACGAACTCAATCGTTATATTCGATCCTAAATGAGAATCTCTATCTCACTACCCAGTCACATCAGGAAAAGTATGTTAATGAAATTTTGAAGAAATTCAAGATGGATGAAGCCTCTCCTAAAATGATTCCATTTACTGGTCAAACATGCCTCACTCCTGATGACAACGGGACACCGGTTGATCCTCATCTCTACAGATCCATGATTGATTCCCTTATGTATCTTACATCAAGTCGTCCAGACATCACCTTTGTTGTAGGATATGTGCTCGATACCAATCTGCCCCGAAAGAGTCTCATGCAAAGGCTGTAAAATGAATATTTCGTTAAAGTTTCTTTTTGTTTAGGTCTTTGGTATGCTAATGGTGGGAATTTGTACTTACATGACTATTCTGATAGTGATTCTAATGGTTGCAGGTTAAACAAAAAGTCGATTACTGGAGGCTTTCAATACTTGGGCAATTGTCTGGTTTCATAGCAAAGCAAGAAATAGACCACTGTTTCTCTCTCTATGGGAGAAGCATAATACATTGATGCTTCCAACTGCTGTTCACAAGTGCTCTGTATACAACACCAGATAATTCACTATGGGATCAACTTTCTTCATACGCCGTTATTCTATGACAACAAAGCAACCCTATTCATCATTCCCGAACCAACGACATTGAGACACGGATTCATGCAATCTGTGATGCTCAGGAAAAGGGTTTTATTAATATTATTCCAATAGACACAATAAATCAAAAAAAGACCTTTTCACTAAAACATTTGATAAACCTTGTTTTTATGAATTGATCACTATGTTAGGTTTAATATCATTTTAAAACCGTTTTTCTTTCCAAAACTCTTTTATGTATATATATTTTTTATATTTCTCCTCTTTTTTCCTTTTTTCTCATTTTATTCTGTTTGCTCCATTGTTCTTCATCAATTTTTTTACATCAATTTGTTTAAAAAAATTATTATTACTAATAATAATATTAATAATAAGAAGAAGAAGAATAAGAAATTTCTATATCTTGCTTACTTGAAGAAATTTCGAGGGAGAATGTATTAAATGTTCTTCTTGTTTTCCTTTGCAGAATAAAATGAGAAGTCTGGACAATGTAAAGGAAGTTGATAGTATTGTGTTGAATTTGCTTGATAGGTTCAGCTAGAAAGCGAAGTAAATAGTAAACTTGTAGCTCAATTAATAGAGCATGAAACTGAATGACTCAGATAATCCCCTTGATATTTTTGGCCTTCACAAAGATTCAAGTCCTTGTTCAAAAAGGGTTGAGAACGTGACATCTATGTCTTGAGTTATTCTTATCCAAAGTAACTTTGTGTCAAACCTTTCACCCTATCTATGGAGCTATATGCTTTTTCTTATTTGTAGCTCTGCTATTCCTCTTGGTGCTTATCTCCTCTGCTATGTATGAACATTGACCTAGAGTGATGATCTCATCAGCAGCACAATATGATGAGTACTGACTTGGAGCTCTCATCAGCACAATATGATGATCTTCTCTGTATAGATCTGAAGCTCTCATTTGTAAGAATCAATTGATCAACTCCTCTGTTATACTTAAGTATAGACCTGGAGCTCTGATCATTTGATGTTTATAAGGGATTTGCTTCTTATGAAATATGACCTATGATGCTTCTAAGAGGAAAAGTCATGTAGAGCGTGTCATTCGTTCAATATATCATGAGGGTTGGATAAGTTTCTTTGCCAAATGTCTGTGGGGACTGGGTCATCCTTTGTTTTCTTTAAAAGAATCAAAACATGATAACAGTAGCTACGGTGCACTTGTTAAAACAAAGAAGTCCTGGACTTAAAAGGACGGATATATCAACAATTTTACCAAACTTTGACTCTCCAAAAGATCTTTTCAGCTTCTAGTCCATTTCCTTTTTATTTTTTGATTTTGTTTAAACAAAATTATACGTGAAGTTTTGGTGAAGTTTTGTGGAGAAAATTTTATTTTAATTTGTTTTATTTTGTCTAGTTATTTTTCATTTCCATTAAAATTATTTTATACTTTTATCTTATTTTTATTATTTTTTAGGTTTTCTGCGAAATTATATTTTCGCTTGTAGTTTCGCACGGCGAAACTATAGATTCGCCTGCTTATTCGCAAGTGATATGATTAGTTTCGTCCAGAGTTTCGTCCGGCGAAACTGCATCTTCGCGAGGCGAAACTATAGTTTTGGCTGCCTGTGAAACTATTTGCTATATAACTCATTTTGCGAAATCGATTCCTCATTTTCGCACAATCGTTTGAACTGTCGGTCTACGGTTTATCCATTGTCTCTTATGGCGATTTGATTGTTGTTGTTTTGATTCATATTTGATCTTTGTTTCTTGTTCGCAAGTGAGTTTTGAACTCAAGACCTTAGATTCATCTAGGTTTTCTAACAACATTATGGTTTATTTGATCGAGATTCTTCGTACCTTCATAGTTCTTACTATGAAAGTACCGGATAGTCCAGCAAAACTGAATGAAAGTTCATAGTTTATCAGCAAAACTGTGGAATTATGCTGTCGGGCAAACTTAACAGTTTCGCTGACCAAACCTTATTTTTGCAATGCGAAACTATAATTTCGGCCAGTCGAATCTACTTCAATGTGTTGCCGAAACTAATAACTAATTAATAGTTGATGGCAAAACTAATTAATTATTGGCGAAACTATAGGCAATTTCTACCGAAACTATAGTTATGTTCAGCGAAACTAAATCTTTCTTTCTGCGAAACTATACTCTCGCCTAGCGGATTTAAATTGGTTTTTGGGTAATTTTATCTTTTTCATTTTTTTATTTAATATTATTATTCAATATACTATTCGCACATGTTTCGTCTGTTTTTCAGATTAAAATGGCAAATATGAAATTTGATGAGAGGAATAACATCACTGCCATATGGGATGATACTCACCCTAAAGCAGCTAGTTTTAGAGATTGCATTCGATGGCTGTAGAGATCTCCTATAGCTTACACCATATCTCACTCTCCTACTATTATTATCTTCACATTAGAGATTTCTGGAGAACAACTGAGTATGATACAAGAGGCAACACATAGAGGATTATAGCCAAAGTCATGGAGAATGAGGTGATTATAGCCGAGATTGTATCTAGGGTCCTAAGATTAGACAAAGATACTGGAGAGGAGGTTACTTTGATAGATCAGGAGGTGTTTGAGGCATTTAGGCTGATGGGATATGAGGGACTACCTTTTGGCACTACGAAGATGATCAAGAAGTCCTTCCTCTCTAAGGAATGGGGATACATAGCTCATGTCTTCATTATGTGCTTAGATCACCGTAAAGGTGGATGAGATGGGTTTAATATAGATTGGGCAAAAGAAATGGTGTTATGCTGTAGGGGAGAGAAGGCAAAAAAGAAAAACTGATTTTTGCATGTATGGCGGAGAACGTGATGGCTCTAAAGAAGGGTAAATGGTTGCTTTATCCTCGATTCATACAGATCATTTTGATGCCCTTATCCCTAATATTCCAAGGCACGGGGGAGGTAAGAGACTAGTGCAAATGAACACCCGTATCTTCGCAGAATACTGCACCATTTGTCATGATTTTAGTGGAAAGATTACACACCTTTGGGAGAATATGTATCCACTAGAAAGGTGGAATTATATTAGGAAATTTGACGAATCTAAAAAAAGGGTTGAGGAGACAAGAGTGAAACATGCTGATGCGATTCAGAAGAGAAAACGATATGTTAAAGAAAAAGATTATGATTTCGAGGAGGATGTGAATGAGACGGTTGAGGAGGCTAGGGTTGAGAAGGAAAACAGATCAAAGAAGAAAGCTGATGAGGGAGAACTCAAGAGAATGACTAAACATAGCAATCTTTCTTAGAGACTTCAAGGAGAGAGGAGAGAATTGGTATGGATGCAGATGTGATAAGAAATCTGAATGCATCTCTAGCATATGAGTTAAGCATGATAAAGAAAAAACTCACCAATCCAAAGATAAGGGAAAATAAAAAGGATGAGGTGATTGAGGAAATGACTAAGATGTTGGTAGACTAGAATAAGCTGATCAAAAGATTATTTGAGGAGGTGAATGAGTTGAAGGTTGTAGCTGGCCTGCCCAATCAGCTAACTTAGACTGAGTTAGATGATTTGACTAATATTACTAAGTACTTATTTTTACATGTGGGTACATCTTCCCGGGCAGGAGAGGCCACATCTGGAGCAATAGTTGATGAAGCTGGAGGATCTCGTGAAAGGGAAGAGACTGTACATGTGAAGAATGTAGAAGAAGTAGTTAAGGCTGGGTTTGTGAATATACATTTTAATGTTGAGAAAGACTTGATTAGTGAAGAAGTGGTAAGAGAGGATCTCGTGGGACAAGTGGAGAAGTCTGCAGAGAAGGTTGATTGATGAAGAAGAAGAAGAGGATGAGCAATGGTTGATTATGAATCTGAACCAGAATACTATGAGGTTGATGTGAGGCCTTAATCTATGTTGTTAAAAAGGTGATAGTCTTGAAGATGTTTTTGAAATAGAGAAAGATGACTGGTTTGCTAGAGAGAAAGAGACTAAAGAGATAAGTCCCCTTTTCCAACATCTGAAAGGGTTGAGTAAGTCTGAGGTTGATAAGAGGATCATAAGTTAGAAGTATAATCCTGGCCTCAAAATGTTTATGATAAGAGGAGAGGGGGAGGGATATCTTATCTTTACAAGAGGAAGGCTTTCAAGACCTTGCCTAAGTAGGATTTGAGGAGGCTAGCTGGGTTGCCATTACTAAATGCTCATCTAAGTGAAAGAGCCTCATTGCTGGAAAAAGAGATAAAGAATGGACTGAATGACAACTTTGAGTCATTTGGGTTCATGAAGGCGGAGAGAAGAAGGTCAAAGCAGGATAAGGACTGGGAGACATGAAAAGGAAGGATTGTGTTGAGGGTGAAACCCCAATGACTGTAAACAAGGTCAGATTGTCAGATCCGTTCCCCAACAATTACAAAATTTTGAGAAGTGATTTTATGATAACAATACGGGGGGTTATGATTAGGATAAAAGGTGGTGTTGAGTTCTGATTATTGATCCTATTAAAGTATTTGGATTTTGCGATGAAGATCTGCTTGTTCTCTATGAAAATCACATCAAAGCAGGAGCAGGAGAGGAGGAAAGAAAAGAAGCTAATATGTTCATGACAGTAGCTAACAAGGTTAGAGGCGTCAGAAAAAAAGTGAAAGAGATGGCAGAGAATGTTAGAGCTCAAGATGAATTAGATATGGATGTGAGGGACTTAACAAGACAGTTTGAGCAAGCTAGTGCTCGTCCCGAGGGAGATAATGAAGCAGGAGGTGACCAGAGAGAATCAGTTGCTGAAGCTCCCAAGGAAGACACTGCAGGAGCAGATAAAGACACATCAGATGCAGCATGAGAGATTGGAACTGATAAGACAAATCAAGAGAAGTGAAGGCGATGAGATCCAACCTAGGGGGGTATTGAAAATCAAGTATAGGTTGGACTCACTTTAGATTATATTTTGTTATATTACTTTGTAATAGGTTAATGGTAGTTTACTTTTATATGTTGTTTATTTTGCTTAGTTTTGTAGTCCAGCGAAACTATAGTTTCGCTCGCAGTTAGCTGTTTTAGTTCACCCGGCGAAACTATAGTTTCGTTAGCACATTTTCGCTACCCATCGAAAGTATCTGCGAAACTAAAACTGCTATATATACACTTGATCATTTCCATTGTTGGGTAATCTTGGAAAACCCTAACATTTATCATTGTTGCAAGTAACCTTTGTAAGCAGTCATTTCACATAAATATCATTGTGCTTTGTTATTATTGAGTATATTAATCATCATTATCTTACTTTGATTCATATGGTTAGTATCAATCTTCTTCATCTTTGTTTTCTATTGTTTGTATTTGATATTGAACAATTCAACATCTCATTTATACTGCAAGTCCATCTAATGGACCAACAGTCACACCTTATCACTGTTAATAGAATTTTAAGATATCTCAAAGGTGCCTTAAAACATGGCTTAGAATATATTTTAAGTTTGAAATCTTTCAAAGCCAAGACCAATATCTTTCAAAGCCAAATATGAAGTCTTCCAAAGCTTCAAAGACAAAGTCTTCCATAGCCAACTCATGAAGACAGATTTCTTCCCAAGACTTTTGAGTACATGCTTTATCTGATGTACGTTTTACAATAAAGCTGAAACACCTTTCTGCTGCAACTCTGTTTTACTCACCAACTTTCACAAGTTGGTGACTGGTCCAAACTTTTGGTAAAACACTACATTGAGGTCTTGAGTATGTTACCTTCTAATTTATGTACTTTTACCCTTTTGTAATATATTAGGATGTGAGCTATGGCATGTCATAGTCACTAGTCAAAAGAAAATATGCATTTTGACTCTACATTGATTTTGTTCTTGTCTAGAGCATGTATCTAGCTGGCCTTCATAGTATAGCCGACTGTAGGATGTAGTATATAGTATCTCAGGTCCTTTGTATCTTTAACTCTTTATGCTTTATAAACACTTGTAAGGAACTTGAGAGCAATATACAACATTCTTGAAAACCAAACACTTGTGTTATTGTCCTTGATCTTGTTCTGTCTCTTTATTACTTGTGTTACATAGTATCAAAGTATGACCGGTTACTAGTTCTCTATTTGATCTGTTAAGTGTTCTAACTCACTCTCCTTATTGTGTGTTGTGTTGTAAGTGACCATCCTTTAAACGGTCCGGCATAGCATTTGATTTTGAATCCAAAACATTTGAGCCTATTAGCTTGCAGTATCAACGTATTCAACTTCTAGAATTGATGCAAAAACACATACTTGTTTCTTGCATTGCAATTAGACCATCCTTCCACCAAGGAATTAACATTCCCCTAATGTAGACTTTGTAGTTATGTTACAGCCACCATAGTCACTATTGATATATGCATATAGATTCAAGTTAAAATTCTTTGGATACCAAAGTCCTAGCTTGGATGGTCCTTTGAGATATCTACGAATTCTCTTGACAAAAACTAACTGTGATATCTGGGGTTGGCTTGATATCCTACACATATGCAAGTGGAAAACATGATATTTGGCCTGCTGGTTGTGAGATACATATGAAACCCAATCATAGTCCTATATTGATCTTCATTAACATACCGCCCCTTAAGATCAGGTCTTGGAAAGAAATTGAGTTCCCCTATTGCACTTATTTTAAATCTATTCTTCATCATCTTCTTAAACTCTTTATAGAGCTTTTGATTAGTTTACCCAAAGATGATGTTATCTACATAAACTTGAACTAACATCAAGTCATTCCCTATTGCTATGACATCATCTCATATTACTTTCTTGGAGCTTGATGCAAGCCATAGAGATCTTTGTCAAGCTTTAGAACATAAACAAGATAATCTAGGTCTTTAAAGCCAGTTAGTTTCTTGGCATACACTTCCTCATCTTTTACCCCATATAAAATACACATGATGTACCTTTTACAATAAAGCTGAACCACCTTTTTGCTGCAACTCTATTTGACTCACCAACTTTCACAAGTTGGTGACTGGTCCATACTTTTGCTAAAACACTACATTGAGGTCTTGAGTCTATTACTTTCTAATTTATGTACTTTTACTTTTTGTAAATATTAGGATGTGAGCTATGGCATGTCATAGTCACTAGTCAAAAGGAAATATGGATTTTGACTCTATATTGATTTTGTTGTTGTCTAGATCATGTATCTAGCTGGCCTTCATAGTATAGTCGGCTGTAGGATGTAGTATATAGTATCTCAGGTCCTTTGTATGTTTAACTCTTTATGCTTTGTAAACACTTATGAGGAACTTGAGAGCAATATACAACATTCTTGAAAACCAAACACTTGTGTTATTGTTCTTGATCTTGTTCTGTCTCTTTATTACTTGTGTTACATAGTATCAAAGTATGACCGGTTACTAGTTATCTATTTGATATGTTAAGTGTTCTAACTCACTCTCCTTGTGTGTTGTGTTGTAAGTGACCATCCTTTAAACGGTCCTGCATAGCATTTGATTTTGAATCCAAAACATTTGAGCCTATTAGCTTGTAGTATCAATGTATCCAGCTTCTAGAATTGATGCAAAAACACATAATTGTTTCTTGCATTGCCATTAGACCATCCTCCACCAAGGAATTAACATTCCCCTAATGTAGACTTTGTAGTTATGTTACAGCCACCATAGTCACTATTGATATATGCATATAGATTCAAGTTAAAATTCTTTGGATACCAAAGTCCTAGCTTGGATGGTCCTTTGAGTATCTACGAATTCTCTTGACAAAAACTAAGTGTGACATCTGGGGTTGGCTTGATATTCTGCACATATGCAAGTGGAAAACATGATATTTGGCCTGCTGGTTGTGAGATACATATGAAACCCAATCATAGTCCAATATTGATCTTCATCAACATACCGCCCCTTAAGATCAGGTCTTGGAAAGATATTGAGTTCCCCTATGGCACTTATTTTAAATCTATTCTTCATCATCTTCTTAAACTCTTTATAGAGCTTTTGATTAGTTGACCCAAAGATGATGTTATCTACATAAACTTGAACTAACATCAAGTCATTCCCGATTCCTATGACATCATCTCATATTACTTTCTTGGAGCTTGTTGCAAGCCATAGAGATCTTTGTCAAGATTTAGAACATAACAAGATAATCTAGGTGTTTAAAGCCAGTTAGTTTTTTGGCATACACTTCCTCATCTTTCACCCCATATAAAATGCACACTTGATGTACCTTTTACAATAAAGCTGAACCACCTTTTTGCTGCAACTCTGTTTGACTCACCAACTTTCACAAGTTGGTGACTGGTCCATACCTTTGTAAAAACACTACATCGAGGTCTGAGTCTGTTACTTTCTAATTTATGTACTTTTATGCTTTTGTAATATATTAGGATGTGAGCTATGGCATGTCATAGTCACTAGTCAAAGAAAATATGCATTTTGACTCTACATTGATTTTGTTCTTGTCTAGAGCATGTATCTAGCTGGCCTTCATAGTATAGCCGATTGTAGGATGTAGTATATAGTATCTCAGGTCCTTTGTATCTTTAACTCTTTATGCTTTGTAAACACTTGTGAGGAACTTGAGAGCAATATACAACATTCTTGAAAACCAAACACTTGTGTTATTGTTCTTGATCTTGTTCTGTCTCTTTATTACTTGTGTTACTTAGTATCAAAGTATGACCGGTTACTAGTTCTCTATTTGATCTGTTAAGTGTTCTAACTCACTCTCCTTATTGTGTGTTGTGTTGTAAGTGACCACCCTCTTTAAACGGTCCTGCATAGCATTTGATTTTGAATCCAAAACATTTGAGCCTATTAGCTTGCAGTATCAATGTATTCAGCTTCTAGAATTGATGCAAAAACACATAATTGTTTCTTGCATTGCCATTAGACCATCCTCCACCAAGGAATTAACATTCCCCTAATGTAGACTTTGTAGTTATGTTACAGCCACCATAGTCACTATTGATATATGCATACAGATTCAAGTTAAAATTCTTTGGATACCAAAGTCCTAGCTTGGATGGTCCTTTGAGATATCTACGATTCTCTTGACAAAAACTAAGTGTGACATCTGGGGTTGGCTTGATATTCTGCACATATGCAAGTGGAAAACATGATATTTGGCCTGCTGGTTGTGAGATACATATGAAACCCAATCATAGTCCTATATTGATCTTCATCAACATACCGCCCCTTAAGATCAGGTCTTGGAAAGAAATTGAGTTCCCCTATGGCACTCATTTAAATCTATTCTTCATCATCTTCTTAAACTCTTTATAGAGCTTTTGATTAGTTGACCCAAAGATGATGTTATCTACATAAACTTGAACTAACATCAAGTCATTCCCTATTCCTATGACATCATCTCATATTACTTTCTTGGAGCTTGATGCAACCCATAGAGATCTTTGTCAAGCTTGAGAACATAATCAAGATAATCTAGGTCTGTAAAGCCAGTTGGTTTCTTGGCATACACTTCCTCATCTTTCACCCCATATAAAATGCACTCTTGAGATCAAGTTGGTAGACCTTGAAATCCTTGGATGCAGCAAAAACAAGGAATGTCCTAACAGCATCAAGTGTTGCCACAAGACCATAAATATCTGTGTAGACAATTTCTTCTTCTTCAGTGTACCCTTGAATAACTAGTCTTGCCTTTATCTTGTTGATAAGTCCTCTATCATCCTTCTTGTTCCTAAAACCCACATGGTACCTATTGGCATTTTCCAATGAGGAAGAGGACGTAGCTTCCAAACCTTCTGTCTTTTGAATTAAAGCAGCTCCTCATACATTGGTGCAACCCAACTTTCATCTTTCAAAGCCTCATGAACTTTCTTTGACTCAATCTGGGAAAATAAACAAGAGAGTATAGACAAACATTTTATCATAGGTTTATCCTCTTGTTAACACCTTAGTCTCAACATCTCCAATTATATTTGTGGTGGGATGGGACTTATAGATTCTCATTTATGAAATCACAACATGTTGATTTGACAAATCTAATTAGTGAAATTTAGATTTGGTGATTAAGTATCACCTACCACATCAGCACACTTATCAAGTGTAACTTGATTCAGAGAGTGTATGATATCATTCATGTTGTCTTCAGTGGAGTGGTTGTCAACATCATGATATTCTTGATCATTTTCATAATCTTCATCTCCTACATTGAAAATCACTTCATTTGAATTTTGTGCCTCACTGCCAGAATGGTAGGCACCTCAGGTGTATCTGCTGAAGAATTTTTCATGGTTCATAAGGAGAGATTCATGGTTCATAAGAAATGTCTGGCCTCAAACATTAACAACGTGTTTGGGCGTATTGGTTGTGGATGAGAGGAGAACGACACAGTTAAGCGTGCTCAGGTGGGAGCAATCTATGGATGGATGACCTTCCTGGGTTGTTTTTACCCAAGCAACCAAAGGCAAATACGTGAACTCATTGTGAGCAAAGCGGACGATATTGTTGGTGTGAGGGGCGGGTGTTACAGAATGGTATCAGAGCCCATAACTGTAGGCAATTAGATTATTAGAAATGGTGACCTAGACTATAACGTATGCATGAACCTCATAGAATTATATTTCTATCTTGTAAAATGTATGGTTTGCATGCTACATAATGCTATGCCTTCTTATGTGCAATTTGATGCATTAGCATAGGATTGCTTAAACATTGTTACTTGTCTCCCTAAACTTAATTTTGACTCTTAGACTCTTCCCGAACATAAAGTTTCTTAATCTTATTCTCGACAACACGTGGAATCGTATGCTTATGCTTTTGACTTGGTTCTTTATACTTTATGTCTAATCTATATAATCTTATCAAGGTTTTGATTTCATGAACTTAAGGAATATTGTGTGACACATAGACACCTGTATCCTGGATTTCTTGGCAAAAAGGCCTTCCGGCTAAGGCAAGCATTTCGCATAAATCCTACGGGACTAGTTATGCTTACCTGGGGATTTCTGGGATGAGTGATAAACTATGGTCAACAAACACAAGTTCCTAAGGCAAATGAGTCAATTTACCATGACGTGTCAACGTTTCTAAATGGTCATGTGTTACCAAATGGAACCATTCCGTGTACCTTACAACTGTTAGCTTATTCTTGTTTAAATTACTATCCTTTGTTATCCTCATTCCCAAGTCCTTCGAATTCAAGCCTATACTTTCTAAATCACGTGTTAATCTAGAATGATCCTTCACGGTCGAAGTCGCCGATGGAAAATCTATCATTGTTGACGTTGTAATACACGATTGTACCTTGAGCCTTAAGGAACACGAGTTCTGCATCGACCTTATTCCAATGCAACTGGGAACTTTTCACCCGGGCAACCAAAAGCAAATCCGTGAGCTCCTCGTGGGCAATGCGGACAATATTGTTGATGCGAGGGGTCGGGTGTGACAGAAAGGTATCAGATCCACTCTTGTGTCATTCGGGATATGTGACATACCTCACTAAGGATAGTGACTTCTCGGGCTCATCGAGGATGATGAGTCCAAACAAGGGGTGCTTGTGACACCCTACACATATCCCACATCAGCCGTGGACATGAGAGATTCATGGTTCATAAGGAATGTCTGGCATCGAACATTAACAATGTGTTTTGGGCGTATTGGCTGTGGATGAGAAGAGAACTCCACAGGTGGAAATAGTCTAGGGATGAGTGACCTCCCTGGGAAGTTTTCACCCGGGCAACCAAAAGCAAATTCGTGAGCTCCTCGTGGGCAAAGCGGACGATATTGTTGTTGTGGGGCGTCGGGTGTTACAGTTGTTCTGATAGGATTTCCACTTGAATGGTTTGTTACCACCAAACCTAAAGGAATTCTATGATTTGTGTTCTTAGCTCAAATCTTAGATCAGAATCTCCTACTAATGTATTACCTATAGATCCTAAAGCATATTCACAAGATTTGTTAAAACAGTTGGTAACTAAATCAAGATCAAATAGCTAATCAAGACTAGAATCTTTCACCTTATGATTGTGTTCATTGAAGGTCACATTGGTTGACTCCTTAACTACACTAATTTTAAGATGTATACCATAAAAGCCTTAGCTTGAGAAAAGTATCCAATTACGTGTCCATTATCTGCTTTCTTAGCAAATTTTGTTATATGATTTTGGTATTCAAGATAGTGCATGGACATCCAAATAACCAGAGTAAATCAATGAAAGGTCTCCTTTAATGCCATAGTTCATAATGGGTCTTACTATGTGTTTTGGCTAATAAAAATCTGTTCTGCACATAGAAGGTATTGTTGATTGCCTCTACCTAGAAGGAGAAATGAAGTTTAGAGTCAGAGAACATGGTCCTTACAACCTCAATAAGTGTCTTAGTTTACCTTTCAACAACACCATTCTGTTGAGGAGTTCTAGGAGCACTAGATTGTCTTGTAATACCCTTTTCATCACAAAATGTATCAAGGATTTGGTTCTTGAATTCATTTTCTTGATCGCATCTTATGATCTTGATCTTGTGATCACATTGATTCTCAATTTTTTAGAATTAAGTTCTTTAAGATTTTAGGGGTCTCATCCTTACTTCTAAGAAAGAAGACCTAAGTATATTTTGTGAAATGATCTATGATCACAAGGTAATACCGAGTTCTTCCTAGACTCATTACACTGGTGGAGCCAAGACATTCATATGTAAAAAATGTAAGGGAGTAGTGACGTAGATCATTTCCTTTGGCTTGTGAGACACTTTGTGTTGCTTTCCTTTCAGACATAACACAATGGTTATCACTTGCAAACTCTTTCTTTGGCATTCAAGTTACCGAATCATCTTTAATTAATTTATTCATGTTTTTAAATTTTACGTAGCACATTCTTTTATGCCAAAGAAAATACTTATCACTATTGGCTTTAGGTAGAAATCAAGAAACTTCTCTTGATAGGGAGGTTTCTTGCAAGTCCATCTAGTACATGTACCTTTACCTGGGGGCTCTGAGTAGGATATGCTATTAAGAAATAATCAAGCCGGTTTAAGAAAAACGCACTCATGCTCAGTGAAGAGCATATTATGTCTCTAGATATAAAATTAAGATACACTCAAGAGATTATATCTAAGCTCTTTAGTAAAGTTTAAATTTTCAATAATGAGCTTACCATTTATGACCAAACCCTCTCCTATGATGTAACCACCTGATTCTCCTCTAAAAGCAACTATCCGTCCATTAATTTTCTCAAAGTTCAAAAGCAAATAGCCATTGACTATCATGTGCCTATAACAATCATTATCAACGATCCATAAACTTCTTTAGGTGTCTCTAGGAAGGTGATGAAAAGGCCCTTTTGTGAGTTGTGAGTGTTAGGACTGTGTAGGGGACGGAGTACTAACTGATTTACGTGTATACCAACTCAAATAGTGTGGAATCCTATTTGATTGGCAATCCAATCGGTCATAACGCACGTAAAATCGATCTTAGATTGAATCTTAATGTTAAGAACGATTGCAAACAGATTTAGTGCGATCTATGAACTTGGAACAGGTTCTAAGAAGTCTTTGGACGGCTAGGGTACGATTTAGTACATAGGTATTCGAAGTGTTCTGTTTTTTCACGAATTAAGTGGTATTTACAGGTTAGGGTTTCTTATTCGTGTGACTGAACCATTAGCATGGTTCAGTCGTGCGACTGAGTCATGCGGTTGATCCATTCGCACGACTGAGAGTTCAGTCATGCGACTGAGTCAATCTCATGTCACAATCATGTGACTGATCCAGTCTCCTGGTTTAGTCATGCGACTGGTTCATTAGCTTGAAGTTGTTCATGCGTTTGGTCCATTAGCATGGGCCATTTGCATGGAAACTTCATACGGCTAAGTTTGAACATGTTTCTCAATCATTACTTTACTAAGATCTATTCAAACAACCACAAACCTATATAGTTAGTTCAATATGCGTCAATAAATAATAAACATTTAAACATACAATGAAAGATTTAACATTAAGATCATCAATCACAAATTTTGTTTCTTTCAACTCATATATTTCATTTACATTTGGGATATGACAGACATATTACATTAAGATTGTAAACTAGGTACATATGTATCAACAAACTCCCCCTTGACCTAGTTTCTATCATTTTCTGGCATCCTTTATTAACTCGTCATACTTTTTATGCCTCTCCTCGACTGTGACTCCAACATGTATCTCGAATGCCAAACAGAGTCTTATCACATTCTGAAACTAGAGGTCCTGTACGATATCCTGTAGATCATAGAATAATGGCCACCTGTATAAAGTATAAACATCACTAGCTGACAGGTTGGTTAGCCACATTAGGTCATATACCCGGATAGTCTCCATTTGGCGCTCTTTTTGTAATAGTATGACCGCTTCTCCTGTTCTCCAGTCATAATACCACCACTTAAAGTAAGGAGTGAAGTCCTATGGCATTTCCCTCATGGGGATCATTGACATAGTACGCAGAGGACTCCACTTCAACACCATTTTGGGTTTCCCAGTCCTTGGGTCCACCTCCGACCTTCGAATGTACCTCGTAGCTTGTAGAGGCTTGAAGTTAACCCATCGAGTGTGGTATTCTTTCTTCAACACAACTTTAAACCAGCCTGACATCTTCTTGGGATCAGCATACAACAAGTTCAGGCGTGCCAACTGGTTGAGCTCAAAACCATGGAGAGTCTTCAGATCATGTGGAAATCTGAAGTACTCGATTTCCTTCTCCCGCTTCATGGCATACACATTTAGATCCTCAAAGTAAGCCCACGCTATAATCTTGCCAAACACCTTTAGATGCTTCTTTACTTTGTAGAGCTTGGGGTAGGCACTCGGCTTTGGCACTGTGCGTTGGGCACGGATCTCTGCAAAACAAGCCACCCACTCAGCCTTTTTGATCTCAACATCGGCTTCCGAGGCTTGGGCTTGGCTTTCTGATTTCTCGGTCTCCATCACCAGCGTATCCATTTTAGCACACATATCACTGTTGAGTGTATCTCCAAAATCAGGAACCACATTTCCCTCTCGATCAGTCTATTTTGGATAGTGCTGTGCTGTGACATCTTCAATCTCTATCTCATCAACATAGTTGAGCTCGTCATCACTAGCAACATCGACGGTAGGGGCATCTTTAACCAGTTCATCCGGCTTTAACCGGAACATCTTTGCCAGTTGCTCATCAATGAGGTCATGAATGATTTCTCCTTCTTCGGGAGTATAGCTCACTGACCTCCTGACAATCCCTTGCAGATCAAGTATCATAGTGAACTGAGTCTTGATCTGTTGCAGGGGAGTAACATCATATTCATCTCACTGATAGTGTGGATCTGCTTGATTTAAAACATGTAACACATCATTCATTAGTAGATAATCAAGACAGTGAAATAATCAAATACATACATAAACATTCATTACATAAGTTTTAGTACAAGATTCAAATACACAAAAAATCAAAATACAGAAACATCTAAGTATTACTTTTGTCTTGAATCATATGCTCTTCTATAGTTGGGACTGATGTTGAGGCACCATGGTCTTGACTTTTCTTGGTTCGCCTCTCCCTAGCTGGTGTGGCACCCAAAGCAGATGGATCTCCTCCTTCTTCTTCATCTCCTCCATCCTCATCATCACCTCCCTCTATGTCATCCTCTTTATCATCACCTTCATCATCACCATCATCATCGTCATCATCATCATCACTATCATCATCATCACCATCTCCCTCTCGGATCTTCAAAGGCTCATCCTTTGTGCCTTTAAGTTTGAGCATGATGGTCCTTTTGGCATCCTCCAACTCCTCGATCCTCTTAGTAGATAGCATGTTCTACTCCTTGAGTTGGGCAATCTCATGACTTTGAGCAGCCATATGTTGAGCCTACTACTCTTTCTATTGTGCCTGCTGAGAGATCTGCTGTGATTGTGCAACAGTTAGCTCCATTAGCTGACGTAGCTGAGCAGCTTCACGTCGTCAGCAGCGAACAACTTCAGCGCCATACGATTTAGTGCTGAAAGCTGTTCCTCTACCCCATTGGGAGGTAGAGATGATCCTGAGGGAAAAGATGAGTGATATGATGGTCCTGCCTGGTGGCTATGTTGGTGGTGGTGGTAGTGGTGAATATGGGAGGTGGTATATGTGTGGGTGGTGATGGGTAAGCTGTAGTGGTGGTGGATGTCATATGGGTAAGTGGTGGAGTCGCTATGGTAGTGGTGGTGGTGATGTGGTAGTAGTGGTGGCAGGTGGAATGGTGGCAGTGGTGGTGGGTGGACTGATGGTAGTGGTGGCTGTGGTGGTGGAAGTGGTGGCTGTGGTGGTGGAAGTGGTGGTTGTGGCTGTAGTAGAGGTCAATGTGAACTTTAGGCACAGTGGCTCCCCCTTGGTTGCAGGGCGGGTCCGGGGTTTATGAATGATCTGAATCACAGCAGCAGCATCCCAGACTCCCCTTGGCAACCACCAACCACCCTTATACCTCTCCCTGTGGCTACAACACGGCTCCCTACCGTTCGCACCAGAGACTCTTCCTCAGACTCCTCCTCCTCCATCTGAAAGTCAGGGTGAATACGTGCTGGTTTGGGTCCACCCTGACCATCCGCTCCATGATAATCATCATGATCATCACCATCGAAATCATCAGAGGGAAGAGCAATATGCTCTACATCTGAATCACTCTCCTCGTGGCTCGACTTACGCCTTGTCGGCGCCACGTAATCCTCCCGGGCGAGATGCCCAAACAATATCCTCACATGGGGCTTAACCTGCTTCCCCCCTATACACTTTCATGCGGCCCAATTTTGTGTCATCCATCACCTCAAGTGATACTGCATCATGGCTCTCCTTAGGCAAAGAAGGCAACTTCTCGTCGATGATCATCTAAAGAAACCTCGGGTACATGCACAATCCCTCTTTGCCTTTTGCCTCAAGATTCTCGATTGGGTATGAGAATATCATGTTGAAGAAGCTGAAGGGGTGATTCAACACCAGTTCCATGTAGGCATTCTAGATTGGTCTAATAAGTCATCAATCCACCACTTCTCGAAGCTATGCACTTTAGTATGACGTGTGCTAAGTACTTGAGCTGTGGACAAAGGTTGCTTTTGTTTAGCACACCTGCATTAATGTCCCCAGAGTACTTCATCCTAAGAAAACATCCCCTCACAAAGGGTGTAGCCTTGTTGGGTGAGCAGCATCATCACCTAGGGCAATACGTGTCTAAGATCTGCAGCTGTCACCTCTATCTCTTGCCCAAAGATGGTACTCCAAATGCAGTAGGGCTCACTAGATCGGTCAACTGATGCACACTCCCAGAAGGCCTGTTGTATTGACCTGTAGAGAGTGCATGGTGTAAATATGGCTCGATGTATCCGTGATCTCTTTAGGAAAGCAATAATGCCAGCAAACTCGGTAGCATTCCGAGTAGTGGCATCCAAGTGAGCACAGATACTGTGCTTGGTGTTTACGATCCAACAATCTGCCATGAATCTATAACACAAGAAGCATACAAATTAGATCAGCACACAACAAAAACCATTTCACATTAACCTGTTTGACATCAGGCTGGTTTAATCATGCGATTGAACCATACGACTGGGTTCAGTCATTTGACCTAACATGTGACTGAATACATTCAGGTGACTTATCATGCGACTGAGTTCAATTGGGTGACTGAGCCAGCGACTGGTTCAGTCGGCCCACTGAGCTCATACGCCTTATTCATTCGGGCGACTTAGTTAGTCACCCAGCTCAGGTGTGCGATTGCAGTTCATCCGGGTGTCCAGTCGCATGACAGACTGTTTGTTCGATTGAAAATCAAATTTTCAGCAAATCATAATATTAGACATCGTGGTTTGGGTCATTAGAGTCGCAATCACCCTACTTAGCACCTAATGACCTTGATTTCAACATTTTACTTATTTTTATTAGTTTATTAATCCAAAGAAGTGTTGGTTCTATGTTAGGGCCAATTCAGTCATCTAGGGCATAAAATGATTTCCATTTGAGTATATTTCACTGCATTGTACCTGTATAAACAATATCGATCGTCAGAATACAACAATTTGTGGTTAAACAAGATCAATAGATAATTGGGCAGAGTAATAGCACTATAGACGATTTTAGGGCGATTGAAGAGTGATGAGCATATGCGACCGACTTTAGCCCTATTTATACTGAATCTGGTTTCAATCGGACGACTGGATCCATTCGCTCTTTTCAATCGTGCGATTGGATCTCAGTCGTGCGATTGGTTCAGTCGGTCACGTTCAGTCGGCCGACTGGGTTTCAATCAGGCAACTGACTCATTCGGTCAACCACATTCAGGCGAATGACTTAGTCTTGTAAGCCAGTCATCTGAATGGTTCATACTAATGCTCCAATCGGGCGAATGGTTCATAATTGTGATTCAATCGTACAACTGGTCCATACTTGTGAGTTTAACCTTGTGACAATTCAACACTTAGCTCCTGTTAACTTTTGAATAAACATTTTGAGCAGTTGATCATCTCAGACATGATCTTTTTAACTTAGATAACTTATGATCACCTCAGACATGATCCTTTTAAAACAATTTGTCACCTCAGACGTGACTTATTTGATATTTGAAAACATATGTGGTCACCTCAGACATGACCTTTTTAAGTGATTTAAACCCCAGAATGAATTCCACGGTATAGACCGACATATAGAACTAAATTGACTAGAAACGTTAAATAAAGTAAAAGCACTAAGACATAACTAAACATGTTTTTGTGATTTTGTGTGAGGTGGAAATCCTAATATAGATATCTAATAGAATTATTCCTAGAACAGTACAACTTCAAGTTATTATGACCATGACTGTTAAAACTCATTATGGAATCATACAGGTATTTCAACTCATTCAGGACATGTTACCAAAATCTGTTGATGCTAGATTCTTGTTTTCATCGAGGGTCATTTAGCAAGTTTAGGAAATCATACAGGTACTATAAGATGCACACATTGATTTGGACTTTCAAGAATTGCAGCCATGATGATTGTCAGTATACGTGTCCACTTAAATCCATACACAGACTTTTGACACAGATTGGTGATGTATTAAGTTTAATTATTTCAACCAACATTTGTGGAGCCCACGCTTATATGGTAATCAACATTCCTCAAGAGAATTTTGAGCGGTCTATGGGTATTTTGACAAGAAGAAACTATTCTTAGAGTGTTGCACCCTGAAAGGATCATACATGCCAACTCAATGGGTGAATTGATGATTGCTCAGCTGGAATCCCATAAGTCTATGATAAAATGCGGATGAAGATCTGCAATGAAAATAACAAGTGTTATCTTCCACAATAGTTAATGCGGAAGACATAACTCTGATGCGGACAAGTGTTTACTCTTCCGCATTGACTAATGCGAAAGACAAAATACTAATGCTAAAGAACAAGTTACTCTTCCTCATTGACTACTGCGGAAGAACAAAAGAAGATGCGGACAAGACTTTGCTCATCGGCATTGACAAATGCGGATGACAGACCAAATGTGCATATTTGTTCATCCGCATTAACCAATGCGGATGACCAACTTACTAATGCGGATGATCAAGTGAAGATGCTGATCAAGATTATCTCATCCGCATTTGTCAATGTGGATGAATAAGCAGAGATGCGGATCAAGACTTAGACTAGTTTCTGATGTAATAGGTTACGGGTAGTTTAGTCATTTTGTAAAGGCATCTTGTCTGCCTATAAATAGAATAGTTAACCTCGAAATGAGGTGACGGCTGATAGATAGGGAATTTTTGTTGTAATTATTCTCTGTAATTTATCAACATTCATATTGTAAGGATTCCTTAAGTCTGATGCAACCCAAAACATCCAAAGTGTCTGAGCAACATGCACTAAGTACTGAAGTGAAGAATGCTTCGGAAGTTTTACACAATACATTAGAAAACATTCTAAGTGTAAAATCTTCCGAAGTCAAGACCAATATCTTCCGAAGCCAAACATGAAGTCTTCCGAAGCTTCAAGAGACAAAGTCTTCCGAAGCTTCACCCTATGAAGACAGATTTCTTCCAAAGACTTTTAGTACACATGCTTTATCTGATGTACTGTTCCATAAAGCACCTTTTCCGCTGTATCTCTGATAAGTCACCAAGTTACAAGAGTTGGTGAAAAGGTCCATGCTTTTGGTAACTGTACATTGAGGTCTTGGGTCTGAAACTTTCCACTTTATGTACTTTATCCTTTTTGTAATGTATAAGGATGTGAGCTATGGCATGTCATAGTCACAAGGTCAAAAGGCAGATATGCCTTTTGATTCTACAATTGATTTTGTTAGTGTCTAGTCAATTGTATCCAGCTGGCTTTCATAGTATAGCCGGCTGTAGGTTGTAGTATAAGTATTCCAAGTTTCTTGTATCTTTAACATACTTTGTAACACTTGTAAAAGAACTTGAGAAAGCAATATACTGCATCCTTGAAAACCATATTCTCCTGTTCTGTCTCTTGCTTTACTTGTGTTCTTTGTATCACTTTTGGTTAACCCAGTTTACTGTTTGATTAGAGTTTAGATAATCTCCTCATTGTGTTGTTGTGTTGTAATTGTGTTCAAACCCTTAAACGATCCTGCAACTGGTATCAGAGCTTTCAGGCTCTTGATATAAGATCTAAGCATCTTAAGATCCCTCACACACAAAAAAACTAAACTCTTCAAATGGCTTCCATCTCAAAGACTGATATGGAGACTGGAACCATGAACAAATCCCCACAGATCACTCTTGATGATTTTGACACCTGGTGCATGAGGATGGAAGGCTTCATCAGGTCTCTTGACTCAAGAATGTGGGAATCTGTTGAAAATGGACCATTCATACCCAGCACCCCCTCCGCTACTAGTGCTGGTATGATTCCTAAAGATATGGCCAACTCCTCAGATGAAGATAGAAAAAGAGTAGAGATTGACAGGAAGGCCATGACTGCTCTTCACACTGCTCTCCCAAACTCTGTATATAGAGGTTTTAAGAAGTGCAAAACAGCTAAACAGCTGTGGGATGCACTGAAGCTGATGTATGAAGGCTCCTCTGAAGCCAAGGAGAACAAGAAAGATCTTCTGAAGCAGCAGTTTGAAAATTTCACCTTTAAAGCAGGTGAAACCATGACCCAACAATACTTCAGGTATGTTGAGATTGTGGATATCCTAGTGGATGGAGGAGTTCCTCTTGAGAACAGAGACATTGTAAGGAAGTTCATGTCCTCACTTCCTAGGCAATGGAGACACTATTGTGTGGTGATCAAGAGGACTGAGAACCTTAAAACTCTTACTCTGACAGAGTTATATGGGATTCTCAGTGGATACCAGATGGAGATGAACATACAAGGTTCATCTGGCAACTCCAACAATCAAATGGGTTCAGCCCTTCATGTGGTTGAAAGGGACAGCATAGAACCCCAACATGATCTCATATGCTACCCTGACAACTCACAAAAGGGTCCTTTCATCACCTTCCCGGAGACACCAAGGGAAAACTTTACTCAAGGAAGTCCATTCCAAGAGACAAGTTCTTCTCAAGCCTTTGTGTATACTGATGAAAGCTGTGGGAATTATCTCTTCACTCTTGAAGACCTAGACTGTATTCATCCAGATGACCTGGAATACATGAGATAGTTCAGCAGATGGCTCTCCTCACTCACAGAGCCAAGAAGTTCTACAAGAGAACAGGAAGAAGATTTCCAAGCAATGCTACCAGTGGAAAGTTTGGGCTGGATAAAAGCAAAGTTAAGTGTTACAACTGTAACCTTATGGGTCACTTTGCTAGGGAGTGTAAGGCACCTAAAGCAAATGGGGGCCAAACACCACCCAGACCAAACTACACTGACAAAGCTCCTCAGTCTGAGAAGCCTAAGCAACATGCTGTTTTTGCTGTTGAAGAAGGAGGCTTTGACTGGAGTTTTCAGGTGGAAGATGCTTCTCCAAACCAAGCACTAATGGCTGACCATGATGAAGCCAAGGTATTGGAACATCTCTGTACTCCTGAATGCATTGCTAAAGTGAATAGATACAGGTCCTACAACTTAGAGATGAGATCCGATCTTGAGTCATTAAACATATTAAAATCTGATTTTAGAAAGTCTGAAAATGATTACAAGTTAAAAATAGAAGATTTGGAGAAAACCATTTGAGTACTAAAACATGATCATACAGATTTTAGAACTAAGATCCAAGATCTCATAACTAAATTGACTGAGTGCCAGGCTGAGCTTGTGATCAGCAAAGCCAAGGCAGAGAAAAGTGTTCTTGAAGAAGAGACCTTCAAAAACATGATATCCTCATCCCTGCATAACAAAGTGTGCTATCAAAATAGATAGGGACTAGGATCAAATGAGATAGCTCCTCCACACACAATCTTGTCTGTAAGATATCCTAGGGGTGGAACTTGTGAAGATGAGCTTCCTCTCATAGATCCTATAAGTGAGGATGATGAAGAAGTGATAGTGAAGATTTCCTCTGAGAAGAGTGAAGAAGAGGATTCTTCCAAGGGCCACTATCCTTCTGAGGAGAAGAAATCATCTGTGATGACCAAGTCCAAAAGAAAGAACTTGATCAGGAAGAGCAAAATGAAAGCAAAGAAGGCTCAAGAAATCAAGGCTACTTTTGATGCTAAGCAGAAACAAGTTTTTATCTTTGCAGGTTTCAAAGTAGTAAGGACTGAAGACATCAACCAAGACTCCTCATCTAAGAGTCATGGTTCATGTTCAAATCATCTCAGAGCAAAGAAGAAGACTGAGCTGCTGTGTACCACTGCTGCACAGCCTGGACCATCAAACTCCAAGAACAGTTCACAGCCCAAAAGAACTGTCTCGGCATCTACCAAGATGAAGGTGGAGAAGGGATGTGACCAAAGCCAGTATTGCTCTCAAAAGGAGACTCTTTTGAAGAAGAAATTTTATGTGTCGTCATGTGTGAAAATACTTCTCACATTGCTAAGGATTGCCCATACAATCCTAGAAGTACCATCCACATGACCATACAAAGACTTCAAAGAATCTCAAGAAGTCTCAAGCTCCGAAGGAAAGTCTATTTCCTTCGGAAGCTCCAAATCAAAGAAGAAGGTAAATGGAAAATTACCTTCGAAGTAAAATTGGTCTCGGAAGAAAGGAGTTCTTCCGAAGCACTGAAGTCTGCTGCAGTGACGGCAGAATCTTCCGAAGGTTCAGTCATCAAAACCTGTGAAGTTCCAAAAGCTTCAAGGTTTTGAAGGTCATGTCCAAGAGTCCAAAGGTGGTGTGGAAGTCTAAAAAGGACCAAATGACTGAAATTTCTCCATCAACAATAGCTGAAGATCCTCACAGCACAACCATAGGATCTATTACTGTTGCATTACCTTCTATTACACTTACTGAGCCCAAGACAAGTACGGCTTGGGTTTCCAAATGTAACTAATCATTTTCTTTGTGCAGGAACAGCTCAAGACAAACGGAAACGTCTGGATAGTTGATAGTGGCTGTTCCAGGCACATGACAGGCAATTGGTCTCTACTCCATAATTTTGAGAGAATTGATGGAGGACCAGTTGCTTTTGGAGGAGATGAAGGTGGTTACATTTCTGGAAGGGTCAAGGTCACAAATGGTAAGCTCAACATTGAAAAGGTAAACTTTGTTAAGGAGCTTGGGTACAATCTTTTGAGTGTATCCAATTTTGTGATCAAAGACATAACATGCTCTTTACTGAGCATGAGTGCATTGTTCTCAAGCCTGGTGTGGTCATTCCTCATGAGCACATCCTGCTCAGAGCCCATAGGAAAGGGAACATGTACAAGATGGATTTGTAAGAAACATCTCCCTCTGGAGAAGTTTCATGCTTTCTATCTAAAGCCAATAGTGATGAGTCTTTCCTATGGCATAAAAGAATGTGCCATGTAAACTTTAAAAACATGAATAAATTGATTAAGCATGATCTGGTAACTGGAATGCCAAAGAAAGAGTTTACAAGTGATGATCATTGTGTTGCATGCCTGAAAGGGAAGCAACATAAGGCATCTCAAAAGCCTAAGGAAATGAACTCCATCACTACAACCCTACACTTGTTACATATGGATCTCTTTGGCCTACCAGTGTAATGAGTTTAGGAAGGACCTTATACTGTCTAGTGATCACAGATGATTTTACAAGATTCACTTGGGTCTTCTTCCTTAGAACTATAGATGAGACTCTTGAGATTCTAAAGAATTTCATCTTAAAGATTGAGAATCAATGTGATCACAAGGTCAAAACCATAAGATGTGATCAAGGAACTGAATTCAAGAACCAAATCCTTGATACATTTTGTGATGAAAAGGGTATTACAAGACAATACAGTGCTCCCAGGACTCCTCAGCAAAATGGAGTTGCTGAGAGGAGAAACAGGACACTTATTGAAGCTGCAAGAACTATGTTGTCTGACTCTAAACTGCCTATCACCTTCTGGGCAGAGGCAGTTATTACTGCTTGCTATGTGCAAAATAGAGTTTTAGTAGTTAAGACACATGGTAAGACTCCTTATGAACTTTGGCACAAGAGGAAACCTTTTTTGGTTTTCTCAGGTCATTTGGATGTCCCTGCACCATCTTGAATACCAAAGATCAAGTTGCCAAGTTTGCTGAGAAATCAGACGATGGACACTTCATTGGATACTCTTCCCAAGCTAAAGCTTATAAGTATACAATCTCAGAACTAGAATTATTGAGGAGTCAGCCAATGTGACTTTCAATGAGCACACACCCAGTGTGGCTGGTTCTGGTCCGGATTGGCTATTTGATCTTGATTTAGTTACCAACTATTTTAATAAATCCTGTGAGCATGTTTCAGGATCTGCAGAAAATTTTAATACAGGTGATCCTGATCCAAGATTTGAGCTAGGAAGACCTTCAACTCACACACCTTCAGCTCCAGTTGAAACTACTTCAGCAAATGAGGTTTGTATTAGCACAACAATGACAAATCCAGTGATACATCTGGCATGCCTTCAAATTCCAGCTCAGAGGCTTCTCAACCAGATAAAGACACCTCAATTGCAGAAGAAACAATGGTGATGGTGATAGTGATCAAGAATTCTTGATGCTAATAACCATACCATAGATGACAACATCAATGATGTCACACACTCATTGGATCAAGTTAATCTTGATAAGTGTGATGATGTGGAGGATCAATCTTCAAACCAGATCTAAATTTCTCAAATTTGGATCTATCTCAGCAACTTGCTGTGATCCCTCAGCTAAGGATCCACAAGTCTCATCCTACCACAAACATCATTGGAGATTTTATCTCCGGGGTAAAGACAAGAGGGCAAACCCATGAAGCAAATGTTTGTCTTCACTCTTGTTTTGTATCCCAGTTAGAGCCAAAGAAAGTTGAGGAGGCTCTAAGGATGGAAGTTGGGTTGAAGCTATGCAACAAGAGCTGCTTCAATTCAAAAGGCAGAAAGTTTGGAACCTTTGTCCTCTTCCTCATGGGAAGACTATCATTGGAACCAAATGGGTTTTAGGAATAAGAAGGATGATAGAGGAATCATCATCAAGAAAAGGCAAGACTAGTTGTTCAAGGATACACACAAGAAGAAGGGATTGATTACACTGATGTCTTTGCTCCTGTAGCAAGACTAGAAGCTGTTAGGATATTCCTGGCATTTGCTGCATCCAAGAATTTCAAAGTCTATCAACTTGATGTAAGTGTGCTTTCTTATATGGAGTGATTGTGAGGAGGTTTATGTCAAACAACCACCTGGTTTTGTAGATCCTGATCATCCTGATTATGTTGCAAGCTTGACAAAGCTCTTATGGGCTGCATCAGGCACCCAGGAAGTGGTATGAGACACTGTCTGAGTATCTCTGTAAACATGGATACAGGAGAGTACTATAGATGGAACTCTCTTCATCAAAGGACAAGGAAAAGACATTCTGCTAGTTCAAGTATATGTGGATGACATCATCTTTGGTTCAACCAATTCAAAGCTCTGCAAAGACTTTGAAAAGCTGATGAAAGACAATTTGAAATGAGTTCAATGGGAGAACTTAACTTCTTTCTGGGAATTCAAGTGAAGCAGGTTGAAGATGGCATCTTCATAAGTCAGTCAAAGTATGTTCAAGATATACTCAAGAGATTCAACATGACTGATTGTAAGAGTGCTAAGACACCCATAGCCAGAAACCACTCCCTTGGTCCAGATCTTGAGGGGGAGTGTGTTGATGAGCACTTATACAGGGCTATGATTGGGTCTCTTATGTATCTTACAGCTAGCAGGCCTGATATCATGTTTGCTACATGTATTTGTGCAAGATATCAAGCAAACCCTAAGTTGTCTCACTTAATCACTGTGAAAAGGATTTTAAGATACCTCAAAGGTGCTTCAACACTTGGTCTATGGTATCCAAAGAATCCTAGTTTCAATCTGTATGCCTATACAGACAGTACTTATGGTGGTTGCAACATGACTACAAAGTCTACATCTGGGGGATGTCAATTCCTTGGTGGAAGGGTTGTCTCATGGCAATGCAAGAAACAATCCTGTGTGTCTGCATCAACTGCTGAGGCTGAATACATTGCTGCTGCAAGCTGCTGTGCTCAAGTGCTTTGGATTCAAAAACAGATGCTAGACTATGGATTTAACTTCAAAGAGACTCCTATCCACATAGACAACAATAGTGCTATCTCTATCACTGAGAACCCTGTGCAGCACTCAAGGACCAAACACATCAACATCAGGTATCATTTAATAAAAGATAACTATGAAAAGGGATTAATTAAACTAGTCAAAGTTCACACAGATGAACAATATGCTGATCTGTTCACAAAAGCTTTTGATGAACAGAGATTAAGTATCTGATATCAGCTATTGGGATGATTAACTTTGAGTAGACTTTTTCTTAAAACTAATTCTAATTATTTCTTCTTAAAACATATGTGTGTCCTAAGTTGTCTAGTTCATCACTTTCATAAGCTCATGTTTTCTTTGAATGTAAAACTCTTTTTGAAGACTTTCCTTAGATTCTTGAAAATTTTCTGATACTTCGGAAGATAACGTTTTACCTTCGGAAGAAAAATATGTCTTCAAAATAAATGACTGTCTAAGAGATTTTACCTTCGGAAGAAGTCAAAATTTATCTTCCGAAGCTTAAAATTCTTAACTTAGACACTTATTCATTTTTAAGGACTTTTTCCTTCCGAAGCAAAATAACCTTCGGAAGCTTTGTTCATTCTTATACAAAGCATCCAAGAGTTTATTTCTCTTCCGAAGCATAAATCTTCAAGACTCTCAGGAAAATTCTTCCGAAGCCATTTTAGCTTCAGAAGCTTTTTCAAATCAAAACTTCCGAAGACAAATTACCTTCGGAAGCTTTCGAATTCCAAGAAAACTACTTTTTGAGCAAAAAGGTAAACTACTTTTTCAGAGGTGGGACCGACATACGGATTTCAAATTTATCCTCTTTCATTAAACTTTATCTGAAATCCTTCTCTCTCATATAAACCCAACGGTTTCCCCCTCTTCTATCATCTGCTTTTCTTCCAAACCTAAAACCCAAAGCTTTCTCTCTGAAATTTCTTTCCCATTTTTTCTCTTCATCTCTGAGCTACCTCACAATGGCTGACCTTGCTCACAGAAATGATCCTAACTTTGCCATGCAGCTACACAGACAACACAATCAGGTAGCTCTGTTATGCTCTGGCAAAGATCCTCATTTCTCAGAGGTTTGCCGTTTCTTGTCTTTGTTTCACTACTTCACCTCCGTAACCATTGATCCTCCTCTATATGAGGATCACTTGCTTGAATTCTGGAAGACCTGCCAAGAGGTCATTATGGATGGGGAGAAGGCACTGTCTGCCACAGTGCAGGGGAGAACAATCTTCATCACTCCGGCCATCATCAACTGACATCTTCAGCTGGATGATGAAGAAGGTGAAGTGTTCTTCCCAAAGGAAGCGGTTAATCATTCCTTCGAGCAGATGGGCTATGAAGGAGATTTCTCTGTAAAGACCTTGAGGAAAGGGAAGGTCTCATCCCAGTGGAAATACCTGCTCCATGTGGTTATCCACAGCTTATCAAAAAAGCATGGTGGATGGGACCAGATTCCTGAGGATCTCTCCTTTATAGTTCATGGAATGATTCAGGGGGTCAAGTTCAGGTATTCACAATTTGTTTATACTAATTTACTTGCAAATTAGACTCCTTAGAATACTACATGTTTCATAGATATGTTCAACACATTCTCAACTGTGAACTGGGCTCACAGTTGAGGGAAACAAGTAATATTCTTAAACTGGGACAGATGAAGCCCGGCATCTTCAAAATTATGAAGAAGCCAACTGTAGGCTTCTCAGGGGTAGAAACAACCCTAGTCCCAAAAATGTTAGAGCTCATTGCTCAAGGTGACAACCTAGCAGTCCAAGCTAGTGTTTAACCCACACCTACTACTCTCCAACCCTCTACACAACCTCAAATATCCATCACCTACCAAAGAAAATCCAAACGAACCCCTTCTCAGACTATTCAGTCTGTGGAGGCCCCCATATACTCACCAGTACAGGAAGAAGTGGATACTGGAGCTCCCACTTCTTCTGAGGAGCAGACCACTCCCATTGTTTCAAGAATCAGTGATGAGGTTCCTCATGCTCACACTGATGAGCTCACTAGCCCAATAGCCTTAAGCTTTCACTCTGAGTCTCAACACTCAAGTGAACAACTTGAGGGGACAGCTACCATCCCCAGCCTTTGGATCTCAACCAACCAATTCCCAACCTATCCTTCTATACTGATGAAGACTTAGGATTCGGTGTGTACCATGAGTCTCTCTTCTCATCCCCTACTCAAAGAGAGATGAGTACCCTTGACTCTCCTCAGTCTATCCCACACCAGTCACCTATTACTGAGGTGGATACTTCTGAACTAGTTCCGGATGTCCATATGGAAGAGGCTCTCACTTTTGAAAGTGATTACATCATTCAGACCTCAACCATGGCAACTCTGCCCTCTGGCATCTCAACTGAGGCTGCGAGTGAGCAGAGGAAAACCAGCAGCCAAGAAACTCAAGCTGGTGGTGAGCGAGAGGACTTTGGTCCAATCATCTCATCCCCCACTGATTCTTCTGATGAAGATGAGGGGAACTTGAGACTAAAGGTGCAGAAATTGTCACAAACATGCACCTATTTAGTCTCTAAGGTTAGTCACCTGGAATCTTAGGTGACTACCTTACAAAACAGGGTCAATGATCAGCAACTTCAGATTTCATATCTAAAGGAAAAACTAGCTGGGAGACCTTTAAGGATAGCTCAACCAGGAACACAAGAACCTGTGGAAGTGATTGACTTATCCTCCAGCTCACCTATGCAAGTGGGTGATGCTACCAAAAAGGGGGAGAAAGTTATTACAACCATGGAACCTGGGAGTTCTTCAAAGAGAATGGACATAGAGGACTCACCATCCTCACTTGCTGTTGTGCATTCTCAGCAACTTCCTCAAGTTCACATTAATGTGGACTCTATAGACTCAATCATCAGGAGTCTCTTTTAAGGAAGGTATACCAAGGGCTGTCTCATCTCCACCACAAGGAACTGGCAACTACATCATAAGGTGGAGGTATGATGAGGACAGAAGAGCCCTTATACTTCACAGAGTTCAAGGCCAACAAGAAGTCTTTCAGTTCCAAAGCCTGAGCTTCTATGAAAGACTGGATTTAGTCAACATGCCACTTGTCAATCCAAGCAAATCTAGACAAGCTGACAGGCTGGCTAAAAGAATCCAAGACAGGATCCTTGCAGAGTTCTCTCTAAGAAGGAGACTTAGGCAATCAGGCAATGTCATCGGTCAACTGGATGTTGAGGTGGACCCTAAGATTAGTTTCATAGGGGAACCTTGGATGAAGGCCCAGTGGCAGAACCTGAGACCCTTGTCTCACCATCAACAACTGCTGCAGAGGTCCAAACTCCATCTGAGACACCTGCTAGGGAAGGTGTTTCTCAGCCTCTCTCTGGCCAGAGCATGGAAGCTACACCAAGCAATGAAGGCCAACCCTCAATCCACCCTGAGTCACAAAGGTCTGTTGGTGACAAAGGGAAAAGGATAATGACTCCTGAGGAAATTGAGGAGGAAGAGAGAGAGAGGAAAAGGAGGCTAAGGGGAGAAAGTTCTTCTGGGTCATCTAAATTCATGCAAGCTGCAATCAGGGCTGCCCCCAGACCAAATACTAAAGATGATGAGTTAAGGGCAGTCAGGATTACCTATTTACAGACCATGAACTATGATGTTGATGAAATCATCTCCCTCCCTTTAGAAGAGTTGAATGAACTGGCTGACATGAAAGTGTCAAGAGAGATAAAGGAGAAAGAAGATGCAAGGTTACTTCTCGAATTCAAAGAGGAAAAGAGACAGAAAAGACTTTACAAGCATACTCCCACTCTCTCTCCAGTTCAAGAAAGTCCTGCGCAGGAAGATGTGGCTCCACAAGAACCTCAGGTAGATAAAGAAGAGGATAGAATCAAAATGATAAACTACCTGAGTGCCACATGCTTCTATCAGGCAAATGCACTTCTTCCCCTGTCCTATGACTTCATTGAGTTCGAGTACTTAAAGCAACTTGAGCTTGAGCTAGTCAAAGAAAGAAAAACAACCAAAAGAAAGCTAAGGGAAGAAGCTACAAAGTCAAGAGCCATCATTCAAAAGAATGCAAAGAAGTCTGCTGACAGACAAAGAATGATGAGCTTCTTGAAGTCATATGGATTCTCCGGAAGGAGACTTGGTCCCATGTCTCTATCTACAATGGATGAGCATATAAGGGTGATCAAGCAGAAGATTAAAAGTGGTGAGTTGATTGACTTGCACTCTCTTCCAAGTCAAGTCCCACCTGAAGTGGAGGTCAAGTTTGAACAACCAGAGACACCTGAACCAGAACCTCGAGCTAAGCCTCAGCAAACTTCATCTTCTTATCCAAGACAGGGTCAAACTCCCTCTCCTACTGAACCTGTGAGGGAGGAACACCCAACTGAGAAAGACACTGATGATCAACATGGTGCTGCAGACCAGTCTTCTCAGTTAAAGACACTAAAGAGGAAGAAGAAAATGGCTTCTAAACCAAAGACTAAAAAGAAGAAGCCAAAGTCATCTACCTCTACACCCCAGGCTGAATCAGATCAACCTGAGGAAGTGCATGATGAGGCAACCCAATCAACTCCTATGCAAGTGGCTCCTCTAGCAACTGAGACACCTATCTTGTCCTGGACTTATTCTACCAATCCAGAAAGATGGCATGTTGTCAAAGATCAAGGTGTTGAAAATGTCTACTCCTGGCAAGACATAATCAACTTACCTCTGCATGATCTCTTTGAAATGAGAAGATACTATGAGAGTCTTGATGATCCTGACTACCAAATGAAGAAAGGAATGGTCTTGATTGTACTAAAGACTACCAATATCTGAATATCTTCTAAGTGTTTTGGTAGCATCAGCCTAGGGGGAGTTTGTAAGGATTCCTTAAGTCTGATGCAACCCAAAACATCCAAAGTGTCTGAGCAACATGCACTAAGTACTGAAGTGAAGAATGCTTCGGAAGTTTTACACAATACATTAGAAAACATTCTAAGTGTAAAATCTTCCGAAGTCAAGACCAATATCTTCCGAAGCCAAACATGAAGTCTTCCGAAGCTTCAAGAGACAAAGTCTTCCGAAGCTTCACCCTATGAAGACAGATTTCTTCCGAAGACTTTTAGTACACATGCTTTATCTGATGTACTGTTCCATAAAGCACCTTTTCCGCTGCATCTCTGATAAGTCACCAACTTACAAGAGTTGGTGAAAAGGTCCATGCTTTTGGTAACTGTACATTGAGGTCTTGGGTCTGAAACTTTCCACTTTATGTACTTTATCCTTTTTGTAATGTATAAGGATGTGAGCTATGGCATGTCATAGTCACAAGGTCAAAAGGCAGATATGCCTTTTGATTCTACAATTGATTTTGTTAGTGTCTAGTTAATTGTATCGAGCTGGCTTTCATAGTATAGCCGGCTGTAGGTTGTAGTATAAGTATTTCAAGTTTCTTGTATCTTTAACATACTTTGTAACACTTGTAAAAGAACTTGAGAAAGCAATATACTGCATCCTTGAAAACCATATTCTCCTGTTCTGTCTCTTGCTTTACTTGTGTTCTTTGTATCACTTTTGGTTAACCCAGTTTACTGTTTGATTAGAATTTAGATAATCTCCTCATTGTGTTGTTGTGTTGTAATTGTGTTCAAACCCTTAAACGATCCTGCACATATATCAATACAAACAACATTTATGAGTATTTTTCTTGCTTTGAATGTTCATTGATTATTTGTTTCCGCCACTCAATCATTGACTTGATTATCATATTCAATTCACAGTAAGAATATCACTCTTACTCAACCCCAGTCATAGAGCTTTCAAAGAGAAACCAAGCCTCAGGTCAGTGCCACCGCATAATAGAGAGGCGACAAAGAACAATAAACTCTAGAATATCTAGGTTATGCTTATCGTCATGTCAATGCCATCGCACAACAGAGAGGCACACAACCTATCTTCTTGTTAGAGCATAAATTTTTCTTTTTGCACATAATGGACTAACAACATAAGTTATTAGCTTGATTGCGTTTTATTGTTCATTTTTTTCGTGCTTTGCTCTTTTTGTGGTCATCCACACATATTTGTGGCGTTTATTTGCTCGTCGCCCCTTATTGGAAATAACTGATTGTGTTAACCAGTGATAAGATGGAACCCACAGTCAGTTGAACAACTTACTTTAAATTGAATTCACCAATGAGGTCTAATCATCTATTGTGTTGAATCTACCGACACATCATGTAGTGGTCTAACAACCTCTAGATCTACTTTCTTTGTATTGCCTTAGTAGTAGGCAGTTTTACTATTATTTTTCCTTTTATATTGCCTAGACTTCTCAGACTTATACTTTGAATTTTGCATCTAATTTAATTTAATCTTTTAAAGTCCCAAATGCTTTGTTTCTGTGTACTATCATTTTCCATAGTCATTGAATCGGTTTCATAGATCCGATCTCATTTCTATGAGCTAGTCCGTCCTCCTCCCTTTTTTTATTACTAACTTCGCCTATTCTCCACCTAAAAGCCTAAAACTAAAAATGAGTTTTTTTAGGATTTTAATAGGCGAAACTGAAAAGAATACTAAAATTAATTAAATAAAAGAAAAAATATAAGAAAAATGGACTCGACGTATCGAACTACGCATGTTCATCTTTTGGAATGACATCACTTTTCTTTTTAATGTCGTTGACCTCTAACAAATATAGAAAACGTGGTTTATCAAAGGCTTTTGTATAGAGGTCAGCACGTTGAAAATCTGTATTTATTTTAACAACATCGATTAGATTCTTTTCAAATCAATCACGTATAAGTGATATTTAATGCCGATGTGTTTGGTTTTAGGGTGTTGGACAGGGTTCTTAGTAACGGCTATTGCAGCAGATTATCAACAAATATAGGAGTGTTAGAAATTTTCAAACCATAGTCCTGCATTTGCTGTTGAATCCCGATGATTTGAGAACAACAGCTTGCCGCAACAACATATTCAGCTTCATAAGTTGACAATGCAACTGATATTTGCTTCTTACACTGCCATGTGACTAATCTTTTCCCAAAGAATTGACAACCTGCCAAGGTGGATTTGTAGTTCATCTTGCAGCCACCATAATCCGAATCACTGTGCGTGGTAAGCTCAAAATCATCATCATGAGGATACCACAACCCAAGAGTTGGTGTACCCTTTAGATAACAAAATATCCTCTTGACCTCGATAAGATGGTTAACTTTTGGTTTTGCCAGATATCTTGAACAAAGACATGTCGCGTACATGATAACAGGTCTTGAGGCAGTGAGGTACATGAGGGATCCAATCATCCTTGGTACATGGTTACATCGACCATATCACAATTCTCGTCGGGTGCTATATTATGGTTTGTAGCAAGTGGAGTCCTAGCTGCGAAAGCGTTCTCCATGTCAAACCAACTGATAATATCCCCTACATACTTGTGGTTTGATGTAGAAATATCCTCTTTGGTGTTTGATCCACCTGTAACCCGAGAAAGAACTTCATTTCTCGCATGGCACTCATCTCAAATTCTACCTTCATTACTGCTTCAAATTCTTTAAATAAGTCTTCGTTCTTGGAACCGAAGATTATGTCATCAACATAAATCTGAACAAGCAGCTGATCACCATCCTTTTCTTTGATGCACAGTATATAGTCAATTACACCTCCGCAAAATCCGTGTTTCACAAGGTGAGATGAGAGTTTTTCATACCATGCTCTCGGGGCTTGGTGAAGCCCATAGAGAGCCTTATCCAGTTTGTAAACTCTGTCCCGATGATATGGATCCTCAAATCCTTCGGGTTGACTGACATACATTGTTTCTCGGATTTCACCACGAAGAAATGCACTCTTTTCATCCAGTTGATAGACTTTAATCTTCATGTAAGAGCCATAGGCTAGGAAGATACAGATGGATTCCATTCTCGCCACAGGTGCAAATACTTCATTGTAATCAATTCCCTCGACTTGTCGAAATCCTTGAACTACAAGTCAAGCCTTGTTCCTGATCACCTTGGTCATCTTTCTTACATTTGTAGACCCATTTGGTCCCAATGACTTTAGCACCTTTAGGTCTATCAACAAGTGTCCATACACCTAACTTCTTGAACTGAAGAAGTTCTTCTTGCATGACACTCACCCATGTCTTATCATTTGGGGCTTCACTGACGTATTTTGGCTCAAACTGAGATACTAAACAATGATATGCACCATCGTGAAGGTATTTTCCATTACCGAGGCATAACCAGTTGAATATAGCTATTTCTTGTCTAACTCCTGATCTGACATCCTCAATGACATTTTCCAGAGGATGATAGACATTTAGGCGTGATCCAGGAGTGGTGGGAACAACTACCTCAGAATCAAGATTATGAACATTTGGTTCCGTATCTGAGGCAGTAGGAGTGTGAGGTTCCGAAGACTCAGAGGCATCAATGTCAGATGCTTGTGGATTTGCAGTAGTAGGAACCTGTTCCTCCTGATTGTTCTGATCATTTCTCCATGGCTTCATCGTCAGAGGAGGAGTCACTAACTCGAGTGCTCCCCCTGAATGGTTAGTGATTCACCTTGTGAACCAGATGATGTTGATCTTATGATGGTGTGTTTAAGACATCATACATCATTTTGGCTACTAACTCATCATCAAATAGAGAGAGGTAAGTTGAAGGACTTGAAGAATCCATCATAATCGAAAAAGAATGCAGGTCCTTTTCCAGCAGGAGCGGTGTGTATCTCTAAACGTCCACGTTACACCACACTCTACTTGACCTGTTGAGTTTTGTAAACTCTCTTATTTGGTATGTTGTATCCTAGAAAGATTCCCTCTTCAGCCTTCTCACTGAACTTTCCCTCCTGAGTTTCTTCAGTAGGGTGCACGGGTGCCAAACGGTTCGAGATACTCTAGATTTGGTTTACGTCGTTGAAGTAACTCGTAACATGTCTTGCCATGTGTTTAACCACCAAACTCGATTTAACGTGTAACCACGCATTGGCAACTGCCTCATTCCAAAATTGAATAGGCAGTTCCAAGTCTTCTAGCATTGTCTGTGCTGTCTTTATTAAGCTGCGATTCTTTCTCTCAGCAATACCATTCTTCTAAGGAGTGTAGGATGAAGTGAACTGGTGCACAATTCCCTTTTCTTTGCAGAAAGCCTCCATCCATTGGTTCTTGAACTCGGTTCCGTTGTCTGAACGTATTTGTCTTACCTTCAGCTTGTAGAGTGACTCCAGTGTAGTTACTAACTCCTTGAATGACTTAAATGTTTATGATTTTGATTTCGGAAACATCACCCAAGAGAATCTTGAGTAGTCATCTATAACTACATAGAAGTATAAGTCGCCTGTGATGCTTCTTGTACTGAACTGACCAAACAGATCCATGTGAAGAAGCTCAAAAGGCAGTTCAATGAAATGGACCTTCTTTTCCTTATGAGACTTCTTGTCTGTTGCCTTTCTTGCAAGCGACACAAAAATCTGGGAGTTGGAAGTTTTTTACGTTACTCCTCGCACTAGTTCATTCTGGATCAAGTGATTCATCTTCCGTGGATTGGTGTGTTCTATTCTCCTATGCCAGGAGATTGAATCCTTCTTGGTAGCCTTTGACAAGAAGCACTGAACTTGATGATTCGTTGTGGAGGCCTTTGATAGATCCAAGACATAAAGGTCATTATATCTTGAGGCAGACATTAAGACTTGTCCTCCAGGATCACATAGTCCTTTTTCAGGACATAGCACTTATTTTTGTCGAATACTACCTTAAATCCTTTGTCACATATTTGGGATGCAGAAAGTAAGTTTTTTTGAAGTTGTTGAACGTAGTTTACCTTATCAAACTTTACTTTCTGGTTCCGTACTTCCCCTTGAGCTGTGATGTAACCTCCTTTATATCCACAAAAGAAACATGACCTCCTTTGATTTGTTTGGCATTTGACAGGAGTGCCCGGTTTCCAGTCATGTGCCTTGATGCTCCACTATCTACATCCAAGTGTTTAGTATCAGCACTATAGCGAACACCCTGCATATCCAATGGAAATCATTAGTTGAGGTTAAGGACTCGAGCCTTAACTGGCTTGGGTGATCCAGAGGCATCACACATCATAAATTCTACCCATTGGCCTTTTGAGGGTGAGGGAAGACCTGTAGTCTTCTTGTTCTCATTATCAGATACAAGGATGGACTTCTCTTTCCACAAACCAGATTTATGTAAGGCATGTTTGTGATAAACAGACGATTGGCTAATGGGTTGAACTTTAGGTTCACTGACTCTTTTTGGTGGAGTCATGGAGCTTCTATTGGATGACCTTTGTTTAGTGTCAAAAAGTTCAACTCTTTTCCTTGGAGTCTGATAATAAGGACAGTAAGACGCGATGTGTCCATACTTTCCACAGTTGTAGCATGATTTCTTTCGACTTGACGATTTAACTATTTCTGTGGAGAAGTGTGTGACACACGTGTGACTTTATTTTGTTTGGGTTTTGGCACTTCTTGTTTAGATATTTTATCTTGTTTAATAAAATTAATTGTTTAAACATTTTTAACATCTTTTCCCTTTTGTTTATCTGGACTTAGACATGAAGCTTGTGATTGGTTAATTTGTTTGGTATTTCTAGGTTCAGAAATAGACTTGATTGAACCAGACTTTACTTTAACCTTTTCAAATTGTTCGTCCAGATTAACACAAGGCATTTTACCTTTTGATTTTGAAGTGGCCTCCTTTAGTTTAGTGCCAGATTCATTAGGTTTACATGTGGAATCTGGATCACTTACAAGAGGTGGACACCACATGATCCTTGATTGGGTTGTTACTTATTGGTTTTGCTTTTGGCATTCATCAAGGTCTCATGTGGTGGTGGAACCAGTTTATAACCCAAACCCTCCCCATTGTTGCGTTCTCTTACTAAGTGTTGGACAATGTGAGAAGAACTTGTCCAACTATGCAGTTTTTATTTTAATGAATTTACTTCTACTTCCAAAACTGCTTTTTGTTTCTTAGTGTCTTCTAGGGAGTTTAGATAGAACTTAATGTCATTAGCTTGGTTAAAAGCTACAACTTCGGTTTCCCTAAGTTGTTTGTTCAAAAGTTCTATCTTTTCTTTATAATTGTGCTCATTTTGTTTTAAAATTCTATTTGCTTCTATGCACAGTTGTAGATCATTTACTAAGCTATCGTTGTGATCTAATAACTTAGCAATTTTAAGTCTATGCTTTCTCTAAATTTATTACATTCAATGCATGCATCTATCAAATAATTGGTCTTTGGTACTTACTTGAGAGAATGCGGTTGAATCAGCCATCAAAGCAAAGTCTGACTTTTCTTGTTCTGGTGATTCTGAACATTTTGTGCTTGTCCCTTCTTTAGACAGGTGATCAACCACGTTTGCAGTTTCTTCAGTGTTTGACATCGCAAGTTCCACTGCAATATCACCTTCACTTGCTGAGTCGTCATATAATCCTCAACACTAGCAATGTTGGATTCTCCCGGAGACACGAACCGAAAGCTCCAATCTTGTCCTTCGTCATCATGATAGTCAAGGATTTAGGATCCTTGCTTGACGAAGTAGGACTACTTGTGGGTTTATCCTGACGATTGAAGGATGAAAATTGATTCCCATTTCCTATCTTCTGGGGCTTCACACATTCACGTTTGAAGTGCCCCTTTTCCCCACAGTTGAAGCAGGTAACTTTGGTGTGTGAAAAACCAAAAGTTGTGTCCTTAGTAGCAATCAATTCTATCCGTCTTCTTGACAAACTTCTTAGCTCTCCTGATAGCCTTGCTAAGTCCCACATTATGTCCATTCTTTCCATCTCTGTCTCGTCTACCTTCTCTTAGTCCTCATCTGCCAGATGGCAGTTCCTAATCTCCTAGAAACTAGCCCGTCATAGAGTGGACGACAGCTGCTATAGATCCATGTGCTCCTTTGCTACCTCTACTGTTACATTCCCTAGATTCTCGGTCTTTAGTTTTATAGCATTGGCTTCGGGTGCTATGTATTGGGTACCAGATGACCCTGACATGTCAGATCCTGAAGTAGTGGCTTGAGATGGACCAGCTGAATTGACACGAATGTCGTTTGTAGTGGCGCTCCAGACGTTTTGGCTTGTGGAGTTGAGTTGTACAGTGCCGGATTCTGATCATATGAAGACTTTTGGGCCTTGTACTTCATCCTCAACTCTTCCTCTCTCAGCTTTAGAATGAAATCATTAATATCTAACTTCGCCAGCATATCATCTGTCTGAGGTTGGACACAAAAGACACCCACATCTCTCGAAACCCATATGCAAAGTTTGACACCTTGTCTTCCATAGACGTTGTGCTTCCATGAGTGTGCAACTCACTCATTAAGTGGTAGAACTGATCGATTAAGTCATCCAAGCTCTCCTTACCCATTCATGAGAAGTTGTCGAATTCCTTCTTCAAAGCTTTAGCCTTTAGAGCTTTTAGTGACGCATTCCCACCATACTGTTTTTCCAACGCATCCCACAGCTTCTTTGCTTGCTTGTTCTCAGAAATTTGATGGAAGATGTCCTTAGGAATTGACTGAGTTAGCAATGCATAACTTTCTTCTCAGCATTGTACTTTACCTTTTGTCCATCAGTCATGCCGCCTAATATAAGTTTGACTCCATCTGCACCTACAGGCATGCTATACCCTGTCTCTATCAAATCCCACATATTGGGATCTACTCCATTCAAGTAGATCTCGAATCTTTGCTTCCATTATGGGTAATCATCTAAAGTGATTAGCTTAAGGGTTTGTTATGATTCCCCACTTCATTTTCCAAAAGCATTAGATTCTGGATCCTTGAATCCCTCCCTGCAGTGAACGTTGAATATTCATCCTCTATTACTATCAACTTTAAACTTTGGAACAAACTGTTTTACTTGTGTGAATGAAGGTGTGCGATTGGACAATTCGTGCGATTGAACAATGCAAATGGCTCAAACGTGCGAATGAACCAATACGATGAATCAATCATGCGAATGGACAGGTGCGGATGAACAATGCGAATAGACAGTTTAGCTATAGGAATGGATGTACGAATGAGTCCAATCGTGCGTATGAGGGATGCGGATGACTTCAGTCGTGCGATTGAGTCAATCATGCGACTAAAGCTGCTGGATTTTGACAATTCGAAGGTTTAGGGTATTTGGATGCAAAAACACGAACTTCTCACTAACCCTAATTGCCGTATGCCAGAAAAAGTAACTTTTTGACCTGGAGACGTCTAAAACACTGTTTGACACAAAAGATTGAGTTTTTTGAGTGAAAAACACAATATTTTATATCAAAACGATTGAATCACACATAAATCAAGAGCCAAAGCTCTGATACCACTTGTTAGGACCGTGTACGAGATGAAGTACTAACTGATTTACGTGTATACCAACTCAAATAATGCAGAATCCTATTTGATTGGTGATCCAATCTGTGAGAACGCACGTAGAATCGATCTTAGATTGAATCTAAACGTTAAGAACCATTGCAAACCGATTTAGTGTGATTTATGAACTTAGAACAGGTTCTAAGAAGTCTCTGGACTGCTAGGGTACGATTTAGTACTTAGGTATTCAAAGTGTTCCGTTTTTTCCACGAATTAAGTGGTATTTATAGCTTAGGGTTTCTCATTCGTGCGACTGAACCATTAGCATGGTTCAGTCATGTGACTGAGTCATGCGGTTAATCCATTCACACAACTGAGAGTTTAGTCATGCAACTGAGTCAATCTCATGTCACAATCGTGCGACTGATCCAATCTCCTGGTTCAATCGTGCGACTGGTTCATTAGCATAAAGTTGTTCATGCGTATGGTCCATTAGCATGGGCCATTCGCATGAAAACTTCATACGACTAAGTTTGAATATGTTCTCAATCATTACTTTAATAAGATCTATTCAAACAACCACAAACCTATATAGTTAGTTCAATACGCGTTAAAATAAATAAAAACAATTAAACATACACTGAAACATTTAACATTAAGATCATCAATCACATATTCTGTTTCATTCAACTCATATATTTCATTTAGATTTAGGATATGAAAAAGATATTACATTAAGATCGTAAACTAAGTACATATGTTTCAACACTGAGGGTAGCAGATGAGATGATGTTGTGGTTCTCTGTTATCCTTTTCTACCACATGGAGGGCTTAACTCTGTTGATTGCTGGAAGAGCTACTGGATGGATTCTACATGTTCATTTTCATCTAGTAACCACTTAGGATACCATGCAACTCTATGAGAGTAAGTGTGGAGAGAATTCTAATTCTCTCAATGGCCATACAGTAGCATGTCCATTGCCTAGGAAGATAGAACATGAACTTCATCACAATGTCCTAATTCTCAAGTTTAACTCCAACATCCATAAGAGTATCTACAATCTCAACATATTTAAAGTATTATTGAGTCATAGTTTCACCTGTTTTGTAGGTGAAATTCTCAAGGTACTACTTCATGAGATACTTCTTGTTTTTAGGCTTCCTCAGACCATTCATACATAAAAATTCAGTGCATCCAAGAGCTGCTTTGCAATTTTGCACTTCTTGAACCCTCTATATATAAAGTTGGGATGAGACCTCTAAAGAGAGGTCATGGCCTTCTAATCTATATAAATCTTCTTTCAATCTTCCTTAGAATAAAGAAGCACTTCTTCTGAAATCATTCAACCGCCAGCAATAGATAAAATGGTGTTTGGTGTGTGAGGTACCGAGATAACAAATCTCCATATCCTCCTGTCTTGAGACTTGCTGAAGCCTTTCATTCTTTTGTACCAAGTATCAAAGTTATTAGGATTGATAAATGGATATTTAGTCATAGTGTCGATTTCCATGTCAGCCTTGGTGAGGGCTACCATTTAAGCAGACAAGTTTTTTGTGAAACTAAAGAGATTAAAGATGGTAAGATCTTACAATAAAGAGCCTAAAAAGCTAGAATACCAATTATAGGACCCACTAATGGTGATGCAACCGTTTCAAAAGGATGGGAACAGTAAACACTTATAGATCAAATAGGGAACCGACAAATGAAAAAAAAAGAACAGGAGTAAAGAACACAAGCAGAACAAAGATAATGATTTTCAAGAATGATGTATATTTCTCTCAAGTGTTTTACGATTATTACCAGGCTTAGTCCTAAGGATTGGTACATGAGACACTTTATACTATATCTTACAATCAATCATACTTGAAAGCCAACTGTAACACTAATCTAGACAATAAGATCATTGTAAAGTTAAAAGACAGATTACCTTTGGACTAGTGACTATGACATGTCAGAGCTCATATCCTAATCTATTACAAAAAGGATAAAAGTACAAGAGTGGAAAGTCATAGACTTCATGACCTTAATTTACAGTTTAAAAAAGAGTGGAGATATCACTAACTTGTATAAGTTTGGGAGTGTTTAGAGATGGCAGCGGAAGTTTGGAAAAACTTCATCTTTGGGTTCGGAAGAATGGTCTTTTGCTTCAGAAGATTTGACAATTAGAGATTCTCCTTATGCGTTTATCAAATGTTTCAAAGTAACATCCTTGTACTTCAGTACGCTTGCTGAGAGCTTTTTGGTTTACATTAGCCTCTAAGTTAACTCTTACAAATAACCCATGAGGTATTATTATTAGCCATCTTTGGAACTCAAATAGGAGCATGAGCATGAAGACTTTACATCAGCTTGTTCTAAGGTATGTTTATGTTTAAGTTATGTGAAGTTAATTATTATATATTTTCGTATTGTTATTACCATTACTATTACTGTTACTGTTACTATTACTGTTACTGATACTGTTACTATTACTGTTACTGTTACTGTTACTGTAAATGTAACTGTTATTGTTACTGCTACTACTACTGTTACTGTTACTTTTACTGTTACTTTTACTTTACTATTACTGTTACTGTTACCGTTACTGTTACCGTTACTGTTACCATTACTGTTACTGTTTACTGTTTACTGTTACTGTTACTGTTTATTGTTTACTGTTACTGTTACTGTTACCGTTACCGTTACTGTTAGTGTTAGTGTTACTGTTACTGTAACTGTGACTGTTACTGTAACTGTGACTGTTACTGTTACTGTAACTGTTGTTACTGTTACTGTTACTGTTACTGTTACTGTTACTGTTACTGTTACTGTTACTGTTACTGTTACTGTTACTGTTACTGTTACTGTTACTGTTACTGTTACTGTACTGTTACTGTTACTGTTACTGTTACTGTTACTGTTACTGTTACTGTTACTGTTACTGTTACTGTTACTGTTACTGTTACTGTTACTGTTACTGTTACTGTTACTGTTACTGTTACTGTACTGTTACTGTTACTGTTACTGTTACTGTTACTGTTACTGTTTACTGTTACTGTTACTGTTACTGTTACTGTTACTGTACTGTTACTGTTACTGTTACTGTTACTGTTACTGTTACTGTTACTGTTACTGTTACTGTTACTGTTACTGTTACTGTTACTGTTACTTACTGTTACTGTTACTGTTACTGTTACGTTACTGTTACTGTTACTGTTACTGTTACTTTTACTGTTACTTTTACTGTTACTGTTACTGAAATCATTCAACCGTCAGCAATAGCTAAAATGGTGTTTGGTGTGTGAGGTACCGAGATAACAAATCTCCATATCCTCCTGTCTTGAGACTTGCTGAAGCCTTTCATTCTTTTGTACCAAGTATCAAAGTTATTAGGATTGATAAATGGATATTTAGTCATAGTGTCGATTTCCATGTCAGCCTTGGTGAGGGCTACCATTTAAGCAGACAAGTTTTTTGTGAAACTGAAGAGATTAAAGATGGTAAGATCTTACAATAAAGAGCCTAAAAAGCTAGAATACCAATTATAGGACCCACTAATGGTGATGCAACCATTTCAAAAGGATGGGAACAGTAAACACTTATAGATCAAATAGGGAACCGACAAATGAAAAAAAAGAACAGGAGTAAAGAACACAAGCAGAACAAAGATAATGATTTTCAAGAATGATGTATATTGCTCTCAAGTGTTTTACGATTGTTACCAGGCTTAGTCCTAAGGATTGGTACATGAGACACTTTATACTATATCTTACAATCAATCATACTTTGAAAGCCAACTGTAACACTAATCTAGACAATAAGATCATTGTAAAGTTAAAAGACAGATTACCTTTTGACTAGTGACTATGACATGTCATAGCTCATATCCTAATCTATTACAAAAAGGATAAAAGTACAAGAGTGGAAAGTCATAGACTTCATGACCTTAATTTACAGTTTAAAAAAGAGTGGAGATATCACTAACTTGTATAAGTTTGGGAGTGTTTAGAGATGGCAGCGGAAGTTTGGAAAAACTTCATCTTTGGGTTCGGAAGAATGGTCTTTTGCTTCAGACGATTTGACAATTAGAGATTTTCCTTATGCGTTTAGCAAATGTTTCAAAGTAACATCCTTGTACTTCAGTATGCTTGCTGAGAGCTTTTTGGTTTACATTAGCCTCTAAGTTAACTCTTACAAATAACCTATGAGGTATTATTATTAGCCATCTTTGGAACACAAATAGGAGCATGAGCATGAAGACTTTACATCAGCTTGTTCTAAGGTATGTTTATGTTTAAGTTATGTCAAGTTAATTATTATATATTTTAGTATTGTTATTACCATTACTATTACTGTTACTGTTACTATTACTGTTACTGATACTGTTACTATTACTATTACTGTTACTGTTACTGTTACTGTAAATGTAACTGTTATTGTTACTGCTACTACTACTGTTACTGTTACTTTTACTGTTACTTTTACTTTACTATTACTGTTACTGTTACCGTTACTGTTACCATTACTGTTACTGTTTACTGTTTACTGTTACTGTTTACTGTTTACTGTTACTGTTACTGTTACTGTTACCGTTACTGTTAGTGTTAGTGTTACTATTACTGTAACTGTGACTGTTACTGTAACTGTTGTGACTGTTACTGTAACTGTGTTACTGTTACTGTTACTGTTACTGTTACTGTTACTGTTACTGTTACTGTTACTGTTACTGTTACTGTTACTGTTACTGTTACTGTTACTGTTACTGTTACTGTTACTGTTACTGTTACTGTTACTGTACTGTTACTGTTACTGTTACTGTTACTGTTACTGTTACTGTTACTGTTACTGTTACTGTTACTGAAATCATTCAACCGCCAGCAATAGCTAAAATGGTGTTTGGTGTGTGAGGTACCGAGATAACAAATCTCCATATCCTCCTGTCTTGAGACTTGCTGAAGCCTTTCATTCTTTTGTACCAAGTATCAAAGTTATTAGGATTGATAAATGGATATTTAGTCATAGTGTCGATTTCCATGTCAGCCTTGGTGAGGGCTACCATTTAAGCAGACAAGTTTTTTGTGAAACTGAAGAGATTAAAGATGGTAAGATCTTACAATAAAGAGCCTAAAAAGCTAGAATACCAATTATAGGACCCACTAATAGTGATGCAACCGTTTCAAAAGGATGGGAACATTAAACACTTATAGATCAAATAGGGAACCGACAAATGAAAAAAAAGAACAGGAGTAAAGAACACAAGCAGAACAAAGATAATGATTTTCAAGAATGATGTATATTGCTCTCAAGTGTTTTACGATTGTTACCAGGCTTAGTCCTAAGGATTGGTACATGAGACACTTTATACTATATCTTACAATCAATCATACTTTGAAAGCCAACTGTAACACTAATCTAGACAATAAGATCATTGTAAAGTTAAAAGACAGATTACCTTTGGACTAGTGACTATGACATGTCAGAGCTCATATCCTAATCTATTACAAAAAGGATAAAAGTACAAGAGTGGAAAGTCATAGACTTCATGACCTTAATTTACAGTTTAAAAAAGAGTGGAGATATCACTAACTTGTATAAGTTTGGGAGTGTTTAGAGATGGCAGCGGAAGTTTGGAAAAACTTCATCTTTGGGTTCGGAAGAATGGTCTTTTGCTTTAGAAGATTTGACAATTAGAGATTTTCCTTATGCGTTTATCAAATGTTCCAAAGTAACATCCTTGTACTTCAGTATGCTTGCTGAGAGCTTTTTGGTTTACATTAGCCTCTAAGTTAACTCTTACAAATAACCATGAGGTATTATTATTAGCCATCTTTGGAACTCAAATAGGAGCATGAGCATGAAGACTTTACATCAGCTTGTTCTAAGGTATGTTTATGTTTAAGTTATGTCAAGCTAATTATTATATATTTTAGTATTGTTATTACCATTACTATTACTGTTACTGTTACTATTACTGTTACTGATACTGTTACTATTACTGTTACTGTTACTGTTACTGTAAATGTAACTGTTATTGTTACTGCTACTACTACTGCTACTGTTACTTTTACTGTTACTTTTACTTTTACTATTACTGTTACTGTTACCGTTACTGTTACCGTTACTGTTACCATTACTGTTACTGTTTACTGTTTACTGTTACTGTTTACTGTTTACTGTTACTGTTACCGTTACCGTTACTGTTAGTGTTAGTGTTACTGTTACTGTAACTGTGACTGTTAGTGTTACTGTAACTGTTGTTACTGTACTGTTACTGTTACTGTTACTGTTACTGTTACTGTTACTGTTACTGTTACTGTTACTGTTACTGTTACTGTTACTGTTACTGTTACTGTTACTGTACTGTTACTGTTACTGTTACTGTTACTGTTATGTTACTGTTACTGTTACGTTACTGTTACTGTTACTGTTATGTTACTGTTACTGATACTGTTACTGTTACTTTTACTGTTACTGTTACTGTTACTGTTACTGTTACTGTTACTGTTTACTGTTACTGTTAGTTACTGTTACTGTTACTGTTACTGTTACGTTACTGTTACTGTTACTGTTACTGTTACTGTTATGTTACTGTTACTGTTATGTTACTGTTACTGTTACTGTTACTGTTACTGTTATGTACTGTTACTGTTACTGTTACTGTTACTGTTATGTTACTGTTACTGTTACTGTTACTGTTACTGTTACTGTTACTGTTACTGTTACTGTTACTGTTACGTTACTGTTACTGTTACTGTTACTATTAGGGTTAATTACTTAAACTGTATGAAAACCGTGAGATATTACCACATCGTACTAGTAACTATTATCAACTATAGAGCAATTGGTAAAGAGGTGACTTATCAAGCTTACTTATAAAGCTATGATTGTATATTCATTCTATCTACCGGTAATATATAAGAATGATGTTAATGTGAAAGTATTGTTAGGGGTATGATTGTATCCTTATATGCTTAGTGGGATGTGTCAAAATGGTTGAAAAGAGGATAGGGTTCATCGTACGTATCACAACACTACTACGGTTATGCGATAGTTGGACGGTTAGACAAGCCCACTATAAAGGTTGTGAAAGGACATGGTTGGGACGTGTTGTTCCTAGCTCAAAATATCATAGCCCATATATACATTTATGTCGTATTGTGTTTCTGTAGATTGTATAACATGATCTTATCATCATATGGTTGATGTCGTCTTGAGTAGGCATGTCATAGGTAATCAGTGAGACAACCTAAGAATAAGTGGAGATAGTGAAATAAAAAACCATAGAAGTTTTTAGTTGTTTAATATTCTACTTAAATAATGTATAGTACTAAAAATGTTATAAGTTTTTAATATAAGCTTTGTTTGCTTTCGCTATAAGTTGTATCAATTGATAGCGACCACCCAGGTTCTATGTGTGGTGTTATATAATTTTTAAATACTAAGGTATTATAATCTTATTATAAGATAATACTTTATGTATAGCATTATAAATTGCATATATATTAATTTAAATAGAAATGAACAATGATAATAATGGTTTTTTAATACCACCGGTTAAATCCCTCTAACCCCCTCTAATACCACTAGTTAAATCCCCCTGCCCCTTTCTCTCTCTTTCTCTCTCTCTCTCTCTTTCTCATTCATAACCATTACACCATCACCGTCTATAGTTGTAGCCCCCGTACATCATACCATCATCCACCTCGAACATATGTTCACCATGGACCTCACACTCGCCATGATGTGAAATCTAGATATGTCAACCCCAACCACCTTTTTAAGAGAGAGAATGTTTTGGATGCAAATCTTGGTTGTGGTTGTAGCCCTAGGTGCAATGGTTGTTATCACCAATGTTTTTGCTCCCCCTTTTGCTTGTTGTTGATAGGTTATGTTGGTTATTATAACTAACACTTATTGATCCACATGTCACTAGGTGGTCGGTTCACGTTGTGACTTCATGAGTTATATTTTTTGTATTTATTCGATACTAATATATAAATTTGTTTCAGAATAAAAACACACTTGGTACTGTAACTTGATAATAGCATGCACAAGAGAGTTTTTTTATGTGTTGGTTTGTTTAATAGTTTTGTTTATTTTCCTTAGGTTTGTTTTATCACATTTTATATTTCTTATGTCTTCTATTATATTTACAATTTGTTTTAATTCCTTTTTATTTTTGATTTTCGTACAAAGTTTATCACACAAGAATTTTTAACATTTGCATGAATCGTTACACATAAATGAAATTATCATGCAATTTTTGTGTAATATGAAATAGGGAAATGACCTCATAGCAACGCGCGGAATCAAAACTGTGTTATTATTAATATCTATATTAGAATTAATTACACAAATGGTTCATGTGGTACAGTCATTTTTCAAGTTCTATCCCCAAGTATGATTTATTACAAGATAGTCTACTAAGTATGACAACTTATAACACAATAGCCTCCAATTGGATGCGCCTTTTAAATTTTCTAAGATGACCAAATCAGCCCTTGATTTAAAATAAAAAAGCTAATCCCTATTGTCTTCTTGCCTACTTCTCCGCTCACCAGCCCAATTCCTCTAGTCACCACCCAACCAAGACCAACAACCACTACCCACTTGACTACCTCAGTGTGTTTTGGATATCTACACTGCCATTGCATCCCTGGGATCACCACTACACTATACCCTATTGAACCACCCCAATCCCCACGCAATAGAATAGATTTGTGCGAATGCTCGTCGGATTGGTGGAGGTCATGAGAGTTAGGGGCTACGAAGACGAGGAAGTGATGACGAAGGTTGCTAGCTGGAGATACAGGTCAGCAACATGATTACCAAAGAGGATGATAAGTGCTCGATCCTCAATATGTAGTGGAGGCTATCAAGATAAGGAGTGACCTAGGGTTTTAGTGGTACCCAGTACCTGATGTGTAGTGGAAGGTGTTGGCAGTGGTGGAGGTGGTGGTGGTCGTAGTGGTGGTGGTGGGTGGTGGCGTTGGTGATAGTGATAGTGGGTGGTTGTGGAAGTGGTAGAATGTTGTTATTGTGAAATGAAAAGAGAAGATGGGTAATATAATTCATACTTTTAATATTATTTTCTCTTTTAGCAAGGGGTACAATGGTCATTTCGGACCTATTTAATGAAAAAAGTTAATTGCCATCAATCTTAGCAGCCATTTTGTTGTACGTTGTCATACTTAATGGACTATCTTGTAATAAACCATACTTGGGGACTAAACTTGAACAACACTTACCACATGGACCATTCATGTAATTAACTCTTTATATAAATAAAATACACATATATATACATAAAGTATACTAAATAATTGAGTTGATTACATAATTGGTCCTTGTGGTAAGGTTGATTTTCATGCTTAGTCCCTAAGTATCTTTTATTACAATTTAGTCTACAAAATATAGAAACTTATAACAGAATAGCCCCCAAATGGGATGGGCATTAACTTTTCTATTAAAATATTCTAAAATGACCAAATTAACCCTTGATTAACAAAAATTCCCGATCCCTATTCCCTTCTTCCCCACTCCTTCGGTCACCACCCCATTCTTCTTGTCACTTCTCCACTACGTGTGGTCATCACTTCATTACCTTCTTTCCCCTCTTCCGATCACCACCCCACTACCTTTAGCCAATCACCACACCACGACACCCATTTGAACCATCCTATCCCCGCTGAAGACGAAGTCGCCGTTGCACCCTCTGTCGAGCTCTTTAGTGTGGTGTAGGTCGTTGGAATAAGATATTATGAAGACTAGGCTAGAAAAACAGTTGTTGGCAGTTGGAGATGAAGGCGGGGTGGGTGTGTGGTGGTGGTGGTGTTAGTGGTAGGTGGTGATGGTGGTGAGTGGTGGGTGGTGGTGGTATGTGGTCCTAGTGGAGGTGGTGGAATGGAGTTTCTATTAAATTAAAGAGAAAATGGTGGATGGTAGTGGTGGTGGGTGGTTATATATTTTAATTTTATTTTTTCAGTTAGCAAAAAGTATAATGATCATTTCACACCTATTTAACGGAAAATTTTAACTTATGTCTAACTCAAGGATAATTTTGTTACAACTTAACATACTTGGGCTAACGTGTAATAAGTAATACATAGGGACCAAACATGAAAATTGACCTTACCATACAGACGATTTGTGTAATTAACTCTTAAAAACTAGTTGAGAAAGAAAAGCGAGTAATAATGTATGTCGCATGGTAACCAAGTCAACATGTTAAGTTACAAACCATGGTTTTAAAAATTGATCAAGGTGTACACCTCGAGATGTGCCTCAAGGCGAAGCGGGCAAGAAACGCATTTGAGGCGTCACCTCATATGGAGTAATGGGTACGTACTTCCCATTTACTGAGGCGGGTCGTGGAGCTGGTGAGGTGGTTTGTGTATCTGAGGCATACGTTTGGGCGGGAAACCCAAATTAGAAAATACATTACAAATTAAAAATAAAAGTTGCTTAGCCTAAATTTTAAAAAGGGGTCTTGAAATCTAAATTAGAGTAGCCGTCGTAGTCACACACCCTTCATTCCCCCCATCGGCCACCACAACTTCACACCCCCATCAGCCATTGAGGAGCAACAGTCACTCACCCTTCACACACCCATTGGCAGTCACTAATGAAAAGCAGTAGTTGTGAGCGAGGAGCAGTAGTCGAGACTCACAACCTACAGTTCTGATCGAGGAGCAGCAATTGGGGAGTCACGATTAAGAATAGTGAGTTTATGTCCTTTTCTAGTATTTTGCTTCACAAAGAATAGTTCTTATAGGATGTGTGAGGAATGGTTTGGTGGTGCTCTACAGTGTAGATAATTCTTTTTATTTCTGAAAACCATTAAAATTGCTAAATAGAGAAATATATAATTGTGCCATTGCAGCATAAATCAAGTTGGATAACACAGAAATTAGTAGTTTAGTACTTGCATATATATATATATGTATATATACATATATATGTACATATATATGTATATATACATATATATGTATATATATACATGTATATGTATATATATATATATTTATATATGTGTATATATATACATATATGTATGTATATATATATATATATATATTTATATATATATATATATATATATTATATATATATGTGTGTGTGTGTGTGTGTGTGTGTGTATATATATATAATTACATCTTCAAATACATAAATTAAAATAATTTTTTAAAACAACAATTCCTCATAATAAAGTTACATTTTTAGAAACTAAAACTAGTGCTAAAGTTTTAAACAATTACAATATTTAAAAATAATACCCAATAGAAAATTATTAGATATGTAATATCTATGTTTAAAAAGCATATATGTAATATATATGCTTTAACAAATTATTATGTGTAACAACAATCTAATCATCAATAACAAGCCCCTTAGACATTAAGAGACATATATAGACAAAAAGAAAGGATAGAGATCAAAAGACACCAACATTGGAGACAAGAAAGCAAGCAGTAGCAAGGTAATGACAAAGGATGGGAGGCAGTGCATAACAGGAGGCAAAAGGTTAAGGAGGACACTTCGGTCAAAGAGATCACCACCTTTTTATTACCAATCTACCAAAAGACCTCACCATTAAGGAGTTATGGTTTCAATGTCAAATCTTGGATGACTTATGAATGCATTAGTTCCAAACAAAAAGAGTAAAACAGATGGTGGAAGGTTTGCTTTTATTAGATTTTAAATGGTTAGTGATGTTGACTCCATACTAAAGAGTCTAAATAGTTTGAAGATTAGGAGCCTCTTTATATCTACAAACTCAACTAATTTTGACAAGAATGGGAATAGGGTGGACGAAAAAATTCTTAACATGAATAAGCCCCCCTTAAAAGTTAGATTCGCCAGCCACCTAACGTGTACCAACACTCCTCGGTGATTTGCGAACAAAGGAAGGTTTCTTGTTTAAATATGCTCTCATCGGTAAGAACATGTGTCCCTTGATTTAAATCATAACAATGTTATCAACCAAAAAAGTTGGAGTGGATATTCCTTAGTTGGTGAAGTATCAAACATGGAAACCTTATGAAATATGAATGATCGTTTAAAGGGTGTAAACATCAATATGAAAATTTGTTATGTATGGGGAATAGGAACACTATTGATCTTCAAGTCCATGGTTGAAGTTAAAGACCTCCTTAACTATAAGCAGGATATATGGAAACCTTTATTTTTCTAGTTTAGATGTATGAGATGGGCAACATATTTAATAAAACCAAATGGCATGTGTTGGACCAAAAGAACCAATGAGCCTGATCAGAAAAACCTCTAAGTCCCACAGACATTACAACTGCTGAAGAAGATCATAACAGCAGAAGACATCAGCTGATTACAAGGTCTGAAGACAAAGTCTGAAGACAAGAACTGAAGACTACTACTGAAGACAAAGTCTGAAGACAAGAACTGAAGACTACTACTGAAGACAAAGTCTGAAAGAAAAGAACTGAAGACAAAGTCTGAAGCTATCAGCTGAAGACAAAGTCTGAAAGTAAAGTACTAAAGACAAAGTCTAAAGCTATCAATTGAAGACAAAGTCTGAAAGTAAAAGTCTGAAGAATAGAGTCTGAAGAACAAAGACTGAAGACAAAGACTGAAGACCAAAGTGATCAGTAGTTGTCACAACAGCTGAAGTTATCAACTTCAGTAGTTGTCACAACAACTGAAGTTATCAACTTCAGTAGTTGTGATGGTTTCCTTTCAGTACTTGTAATTTACTTTTTTAGTAGTTATAGTTTCAGTAGTTTTATGTTTTTGTACTTAAGCATTCTCTGTGATGTAATCAGTAGTTGAGAACATTCTCAGTAGTTTGCATAGTTCCAGTAGTTTGAATAATTCTGTTAGATGTCAGTATCAAGTGACATCAGCAGACGTCACATATCCTATATAAGGAATGTTGACCTAATTGTAAAGTGTGACATTGAGCCACCACGAAAGCATATGAATGAAATATCTCTTTTGCAGAATACTCTTTTTCTATAACCATTTACTGTTACATTGAATATCAATTGTGCTCTTATGAATTGTTTAATTCGTTGTATGTACTCCGCTGCAATACTCTCTAATTAATCAAACTTAGATCACTGATCTTAACAAATGGTATCAGAGCTAGGTTAATCATTGATCGATCTAACAATTGATCATTGAAACTGCTATTCGATATCTAAGTTTGATTGAATTAGCATATTTGCAAGAATTGGTTATAGATCATTGAATTTCTGCTACTTTCGTTTATCTGCTTTGAGTTTTCTCTTGGTTCATATTGAGTTTGTTGTGTTTTGCACTAAAACAGTTAAAACATAATTGAATTTGGTTGAATCTGAAAATGACTACTCCTTCTAATGACCCTCACAATACCGGTTCCTCAAGCAAGCCTCCGATGCTGGTTAGGACTGAGTATAACATATGGCAACGTAGAATGCTTCATCGCCTGTCTGTTAACAGTTCAAGTTGTTGGACATCTGTGGTACATGGTCCACATAAGCCTATGGTGAATAATCCAGAAACCAACCAAATGGTTCCGAAGAAGAAGGAACAATACTCAGATGAGGATCAAAAACTGTTTGAGATTGATGCTAAAGCGCATGGAATTCTGGCCATGGCACTACCGAATGAAATCTATTCTGGGCTTATGCATCATGAAACTGCTCATGACCTCTAGAATGCATTAAAGGACCAATTTGGTGGAACAAATGAGGTCTTAGCAAACAGCAGAGAAATCCTTGCCCAACAATATGAGACATTCTCTCATAGGAAGGGTGAGTCACTGACTCAACAGTTTGAGCGTTTTTCCTGTTTGATCTCTGAGCTGAAAATGGTCAAACATGAATACACTAATAGTCAGATGAACAACAGATTCCTCAGATCACTGCTTGAGAGATGGGACACATATACCATTGTCCTACGCTCCAGTGCAAATCTAGATAGTCTATCTCTCACCCAACTCCATGGGAAACTGTTTACATTTGAAAGAGAGATAGAGCAAAAAAGGAGTCCATTTCAGCACCATCTCTTTCTTCACCAGCTGTTCATCATAAGAAACAAGTTATGGTTAAATCTGTTTATGAAAACAGACCCATAACCAAAAAGGTTTGGGTCTCAAAACCTAACTAGTTCTTTATGATGAATGCAGGGTTCTTCAGCATGCCAAAGGAGCATCTGGTATGTAGACAGTGGAGGATCTATGCATATGACGGGGAGTAGTTCTCTTCTTAATGACTACTCTAAAGGAAAGAAGGGATTTGTTTCATTTGGTAATGATGCCAAGGGTTACATCATCGGAAAGGATACGTGTCTAATGGACAAATCAGGTTTGATGATGTTAATCATGTGGAGAATCTCAAGTATAATATGCTGAGTGTCAGTCAAATGTGTGATAAAGGGCACGTTGCACTTTTCACAAGCCAAAACTGTAGGATTCTGTCTTCCCAGGTTCTGAGGTTGATTGACAAGGTATTGGATGAACATACTCTCCTGAAGGCCAACAGGATTGGAAAAGTGTATGCCTTGGATTTGTCAAAGAAGATTGATTTGAAGGGTCATCCTTGCCTATTCTCCAAAGCCTCTCCTGAGGAATCTAAACTGTGGCATACAAGGCTGGGTCATGTTAACCTCAAAAACATAAATCAGCTAATCCACAATAGTTTAGTGAGAGGTCTAACAATAAAGGAGTTCCATTGTGATGAAACCTGCACTGCTTGTTTGAAACGAAAATAGCACAAAGTCTCATTCCCTCCTATTGAACAACCTAATTCCACTGCCTGCTTGCAGTTACTACACATGGATCTATTTGGTCCTGTGAGAGTGATGAGCATGGCAAAGAAGAAATACTGTCTAGTAATTGTGGATGATTACTCCATATTTGTATGGACTTTCTTCATGCATTCAAAGGATGAGGTTGCTCAGACGATTATAAACTTTGTGTTGTATGTTGAGAAGTAGTATTCCCTATCGGTCAAGTGTATAAGGAGTGATAATAGAACTAAATTCAGAAACCATACACTTGATGATTTTTATCTATCAAAAGGAATCAAGAGGCAGTTTAGCATCCCAAGGATTCCAAAACAAAATGGAGTAGTGGAGAGAAAGAACAGGACCCTAATTGAAGCTGCAAGGTCTATGTTGGCTGACTCTGGTTTGCCATTAACCTTTTGGGCTGAAGCTGTTAACATAGCTTGCTATGTGCAGAATAGAGTATTAGTAAATCAGAGGTTGATGAAGACTCCATATGAACTTCTACATCATTTGGGTCCTCTAATTTCATTCTTCAAAGCCTTTGGGTGTCCTTGTTTCATTCTCAACACAAAGGATCAACTCCACAAATTTGATCCTAAGGTGGATGCAGGGTATTTTGTAGGTTATTCATCCACATGCAAGGCTTAAAGAGTCTTCAACTGCAGAACAAAGTTAGTTGAAGAAACCTTGCATGTGAAATTTAATGAATCTCTAAGGATAAAATTCCATAAAACCCTGTGGAGTTGTTTGATCTGGACATACTGCAATATGCTCCTTATCAAACTCCAGCTGTTGCAGATCATGTGGATAAATCATCTTCTACAGCAAGTCTTCCACCTGGTGGTACTGAAGATGATGATGATATCAGTACTCACCTTTTCAAGTTTAGTGACCAACTGCCTGAGTCCACTAAACTTGATGTTCCTGTAGCTTTAGCAGCTCCATCCACAACAAACGCTGATGAGATTTCTGACTCCTCTACATCATTTGATTTGCCATCTCATACTTGGTTTCCAGAGTCTGGATCAACAACTGCTGCTGCTGAACCTGCTACAAACACTTACACTGATCTTATAGTATACCAAGAGCTGAAGAATCACCCCATGTCTCAAATCATTGGTGATATCAATGCTGGTGTCTCAACCAGAAGTCAATTGTCTAACTTCTGCTTCTATGCTCTCTTCATCAGTCAGCTAGAGCCAAAGAACTATCATGTTGCTTTGAGAGACAATGGATGGGTTGAATCCATGCAGCTTGAACTACTTCAATTCAAAAAGCAGCAAGTGTGGGAACTGGTTCCTCTACCCCCAGGTAAGTGTGCAATAGGCACTAAATGGGTGTGTAGGAATAAAACTGATGAAAATAGGCTTATTGTCAAGAACAAGGCTAGACTAGTTGTACAAGGGTTTTCACAAGAAGAAGGTATTGATTATGATGAAACCTTTGCCCCTGTAGCCAGACTAGAGGCAATTAGATTGTTCTTAGCCTATGCTGCATTCCACAATCATAAAGTTTTTCAAATGGATGTCAAAAGTGCATTTTTATATGGTAAAATAAAAGAAGAGGTTTATGTGTGTCAACCACCAGGTTTTGAGGATAATAAACATCCTGATTGGGTGTATAAACTTGATAAGGCTCTTTATGGGTTGAAGCAAGCTCCTAGAGCCTGGTATGAAACACTTTCAAATTTTCTTCTTAAAAATAATTTCACTAGAGGCTCCATAGATAAAACTTTGTTTATAAAGAAAGTGGATCAGCATAAGCTACTTGTTCAAATTTATGTTGATGATATTATTTTTGTATCCTCTAATCCCCAGTTGTGTGATGAGTTTACATGTTTAATGAAGCAAAAGTTTGAAATGAGTGCAATGGGAGAATTACAGTTCTTTCTAGGCTTGCAAATCAAACAAAAGGCTGAGGGAACCTTCACTCATCAGACAAAATATACAAAAAATCTTTTGAATAAGTTTGATTTACAAAACTGTAAGCCCTGTTCTACTCCCATGTGCAACACCACACAACTAGATGCAGATCAGAAAGGTAAAGCTATTGATGAAACACTTTATAGATGTATGATTGGTTCCTTGATGTACTTAACAGCTTCTAGACCAGATATTATGTTTGCAATGTGTGTTTGTGCTAGATTTCAGGCTGCTCCTAAAGAGTCTCATTTGATTGCAATCAAGAGGATCTTTAGATATCTGCAACGTACACAATCTCTAGGTCTTTGGTATTCCACTGGACACTCATGCAAATTAGTTGCTTTTTCTGATAGTGACTATGCAGGGTGTAAGTTAACCATAAAGTCAACTTCTGGTGGATGTCAATTCCTAGGCAACTGTTTGATTTCTTGGCAGAGTAAGAAACAAGCATTTGCTGCTACATCCACTGCTGAAGCAAAGTACATTGCTGCTGCAAGTTGTACATCTCAGGTACTCTGGCTTCAAAACCAATTATTGGATTATGGCATTACAGAGACTAAGACTCCATATTAATGGATAGTGCTTCAGCTCTGTGTATTGTCAAGAATCTAGTCCAGCACTCTAGGACAAAACATATAGAGATCAGACACCATTTTATTAGGGATTGTTTTAAAAAGGTCTGATTGATCCAAAGTTTGTGCCTAGTGCTGATGAGCTTGCTGTTAGGATCAGTGATCTACGTTTGATTGATTAGAGAGTATTGCAGCGGAAATCAAACAAAGAATTAGACAATTCACAAGAATACAGTTGATATTCAAAGTAAGATCAAACGATTATAGAAAGAATTCTGCAAATCAAAGATTTCATTCAATACGCACTTTCGTGGTGGCAAAATGTCACACTTACAATCAGGTCAATCATCCCTTATAAAAGAATGTCGCGGTGGAACATTCCTTATATAGGAGATGTGACCTTTGCTGATGTCATTTGATAGTGACATCTAACAGAATTATTCAGACTACTGAAAGTTAACACAACTACTGAAGATGTCAAAACAGCTGACATCTTATTACAAAAATACTAAGTGTTAACTGTCACTACAACTACTGAAAAGAAACTACTCAAACTACAACGACTGAAGAACATGCTCTTCAGTCGTTTTACAAATACTGAAACAAAAAAGAAAACTACTGAAAGGAAACCATCACAACAACTGAAGAATGCTTCTTCAGCTGTTGTAACAAACTCTGAAGGCTTGAGTACTTGTACTTGAACTTCAGCTGTTGTCATCAGCTGATGTCTTCAGTCTTTGTACTTCAGCTGTTGATCTTCAGTACTTTAGTCTTCAGCTGTTGATCTTCAGACTTTGGTCTTCAGCTGTTGAAGTCTTCAGTACTTTAGTCTTCAGCTGTTGATCTTCAGACTTTGGTCTTCAGCTGTTGAAGTCTTCAGTACTTTAGTCTTTAGCTGTTGATCTTCAGACTTTGGTCTTCAGCTGTTGAAGTCTTCAGACTTTGTCAAACAGCTGATCAAGTCTTCAGCAGTTGTTGTGATGTCTGTGGGACTTAGAGGTTTTTCTGATCAGGCTCATTGGTTCTTTTGGTCCAACAAACTCCCCCTAAACCAATGTAGCCAAAACCTCTAAACTTATTGAAGATGTCCCACTTATTATGGCAGAAAGATTTGGTCTTTTTGTCTTCTAGATCAGCTCAGAAGTGACCCATGTAAGCACAGGCCTGGGAAGAAGTCTTAATGATCTGTTTGGCAAAGGATGAATGGGAACTCTGTCTTGGGGAACTGGACACAGAGCTGTTACCCCATCCATGAGATCTACTTCCCAACAATGAGTCTGTATGACTCCCTTGTATAGGCCTCAACGAAGGTTATCTGTTCCTCCATGGTAAGCTCTTCAGCACCTCTTATAACAAGTGATTCTGGCCCATAATATTCAGATAGGTATTTGACCTGTTTCCCATTTTTGAGTTCCATAGTTGTTATTACTGTATAAGCAAATTCATCTGGGTGATTACCCTCTAAGAACAACTGGAGCTCATTCTTTCTAACTTCCTCAAGCCTCTTATATACTAACCCCTTTTTCACCATTTTATTTTCCAGCATCTTTTGTGGGGGTCAGGTTAGCTTTATAGGCTTTCTTGAAGTCATCTAGGATTTCCCAGGGTGATACTACAAAGACCAGTGAGATCACTTCATCTACAATCTTCTTCACTTGGCCAATGTATCTCTGTGGAATGTTTTTCTTATGAATCCTATGAGACACCTGGGATCAGGCGAAATCCTCACTCTCTCCTTTTGATATTGAAATATGTTTAAGAGTGTATAACCTGAGAGCGTGCTTCTTCATGTTGATGATTGAAGATGTAGCAGCATATGCTTTGTCAACTCACCTCAACAATTCCTCATCATGTTGTTTATGAAGCTCTTCTTCTTCTAGCTTCACTTTCACAATTTGTCTTTGAGTTTCAGGAGTAATTGTTGGATGTGACTTGTGGCCTTAGGCAACTGTATAATAGCTGTGATTGGCAGCCTATCTTCATCTTCATCATTGTCTTCTTTTTCTTCTTCTAGCCTCAGTACCCTTCTCTTCCTCTTCTGGGGTACATCATCGGCTATTGGTTTTGTGGGTAAGGGAGTTGGTTTGGTGGGTTGTGGTTGTGGTGGTTTTTGGGGTAAAGGTATTGTTTTAGTGGGTTTTGGTGTGGGAATCTTGACAGGCTGTTCTAGCATTTTGGATGTGAGTTTGGCTTTAGATTGCTTGACTAGTTCAGTCCTGCTCCCAGCACCAGCTTCGTTTAAGGCTTCAATAACCAATCCTTTTGTGTATACTTCAGACGAACAGATCTTGGTGGTTATTGCCAAGATGCTGTCTCTGGACCATGCCTTGATTTCAATCAATGATCTACCAAGATACTTCGCTATGAACCTCATCATGATTTCTAGCCTTCCCTTTCCAACACATCATAACTTGCCCATCTAGCTTGGATTTCTTCAATCTCTAGTGTTCTTATTTCTGAGTCAAGTTTTTCAGTGTCCTGACCTTGCCTAAACAACTAATCAATGATGTTATCCATTGATCGGCTGTGTTCGGCATCAGCCTTCTTCACCATTGTCTCCAAGTCAGTTTCCTTTTCATTCTTCCTTTTCTTGTATGTGACATGAAAGTCTTTAGTACTTTCAGTCACTTTCTCCATGTCAGCATCCTTCACCTTCTCCTTCTCAGTTTCTTTCCTATCTGCAATCCTCTTTCTTTTTGCTTTCACCGACTGAATATCCCCCTTTTTGGTTGCATTGGTTACAAGGGGTTGATTGTCAAAAAGCCTTTTGCTCACAGCATCCTCTATCAAGGGTTGTATAACTGAGGAAGCCTCTCATCAAGGGTTTTAAGCACCATATTAGTGATAGTTGATGTGATGAGAGGTAAGGAATGTTAAAAGATAACAACTATTTGCTCACGGGGGTTCTGTCCCTGAGAATAGTACCAGAAGCAGAGGCAGGTGGCTGAGTGTTTTGGAGTGGCTCTGGTATCTGTGTATGGGAGACCTTCAGAGGAAGGTGCCATCTGTGGGTTTTGAGGGGTAGATGGTCTTTGATCCTGAGAAATTTTGGCAAACAGCTCTTTGAGTCTGCTCACCTCATCCTCGAGGATGGTGTTTTGGGCTAAAACATCATAAAAGAAGCCCAGGTCATCATCAGTGTTTACTGAATCACCTGACCTCCTGATAGAATTAGGATGAACATGCTTTGAGTGTAGACCAGTAGTAGCATGTGCCCCTTGGTCATGGTACTAGGGACTTCCTGCCTTAGGAGTGTGTCCTTCATCGGCAGTTGCCTCGGGTGAGGTCTTATGGATAGTACCAGATTCATCGTGATCATTTGCTGAAGCAGGAGAAGTGGCAGCCTCACCAGAAATTGGAATCTTCGTTTCTACACTTGGAGATTGAATATGGTACCCCTGTGCTGTGGGGTGTCAGAACACTTTGGTCCTCCCCCTCAATGGTTGAGGCCATCCCAGTTTTGATAGGTATCTGGGGAGGAGGTGAGGAATGCAACTGAGTCAGCACTTTGGTAATTATTATGGTAGGACTTTGGGGGCGGTTGTAGTGGGAGAGGGTGTGAAGGCAGTATGCACCCGGGGAGAGTGGTGCGTTTCAATGGCAACCTCCTCAAGTGAGGAAGGTTCCAGATGTATAGGTGCCCCAGAGGTGGTTGCTACAGGCTCCTGTTGAGAGGAAACCTGAGCGGTTGAGGGTGAGTGAGTACGTGTATCTACTGGGGGGTTATTACCAGTAGATATAACCTGCGTTTGTGTTGCAGGGGCATCCTCAGGCGACTCATTTCCCTGAGTAGCATTTTTGGATTTCTTGTGTTTGGGTTTGGTGGGTACAATGGATTTGGAGGTGGTGGCTGTGGGTTCCAGCTGCGTGGGTTTTCGCAGTTTGGCAGCAGTTTTAGTGTCTGGTCTGAGTTGTGCCTGGAGTATACTTCAGGCAATACAGCCGTGGCAGGGACTCCAAGGCCAACAAGTCCCTCAGCGTTTAGCTGTTTACTATAATGGCCATTAGGAACCGAGGATATAATATCCATCGGTTAGCTATAGGCTTGGAGGCCATATCCTTGAGTTCAAGAAATATTTCAGAAAAATTTAAGCTTTGTTGGTCAAGGATAGAGAATAATACCTGCTGCCACCTCGTCGACATTTGATCCTAAGAAGAAGTCTTAGGGGCTAAGCATACATTCACCATATGAAAAACTAGTCGTTCCGCATCATGGAAATGCTTCTTCAGGATGGTAGAAGCACTAAGGTTACCCTGGTATCCATGTTGGGCAAATGATAGATCAGTGGTGCCCTTTGGATACCCAGTGGGGAAAGTGGCATCATCCAATTGTAGGGTTTGGCGAAGGATTTCTGGAGTGATGACCACCTGGCGGTTGTTGACGAACGACTGGAGAGAGTCGGTGTCATTCTCCCTAGTGATGAGGTGACGTTCATCCAGAACTGATGGAGGGATTCGGCATGAATGGTAGGATTTAGAAGGAAAGCCGTTTTGTATGGAGCGTTGATCATTAGATCAGTGGCATTATCAAACTTTGTCCAGAAGGGTGATTTGGTAAGGTAAGCAACACAGTTGTGTCGTGGTTTAAGCTTCATGTTTGCCATTGATGTGAGAGAAGGTTCTGAGTTTTTGAATGTTAGGTTTGAGATGATGAAGCTCTGTAAGAAAGGTATTTATAGGGTATGGGTTATAAAGCAACTGAAGGGTTTGGTATGAGTCATCATTAGTTTTAAACAACTGATGACGTGGTATTAACCCTTAGAGGTTGAAACAACTGAAGTCTTGGTTTTAGGCATCAGTAGTTATAAAACTACTGAACACCATGGTTTTAGCCTCAGATGTTGGAAACAACTGATAACTTGGTGTTAGTCATCAGTAGTTATAAAACTACTGAAGACATGGTTTTGTCATCAGTTGTTGTAAACAGCTGACGACGTGGTGTTAGTCATCAGTAGTTGTGAAACTACTGAAGACATGGTTATGTCATCAGTTGTTTAAGATGAAGCAGCAGTTTTAGAAACAACTGAAGAGAAAATTCTCATAAGTAGTTTTCGTCAATTCATAGCTTTTCAGTGTTTCATACTGTCCTCAACACTTACTCATCAGTCTTTTTGGTTGTTTTTCAGTTGTTTCATAGGACATCAGTACTTATCTGTTTGTACTTATATCAGTAGTTATGACTGTATGAGTGTTGTAACAGAATCAGTACTTATTTGTGATATGGTTACAAATGATCATTAGTACTATTTACTGAGATCATCAGTAGTTATCACTTATTCTAGCTGCAGCATACCAAGCCTTAATACTAGGTTTTGGAAAGTCGAGCTATCCAAAGGCTTAGTAAAAATGTCTGCAAGCTCATCAGCACTAGGCACAAACTTTGGATCAATCAGACCTTTTTCAAAACAGTCCTTAATAAAATGATGTCTGATCTCTATATGTTTGATCCTAGAGTGCTGGACAGGATTCTTGACAATGCAAAGAGCTGAAGCACTGTCCATTAATAATGGAGTCTTAATCTCTGTAACGCCATAATCCAGAAGTTGGTTCTGAAGTCAGAGTACCTGAGAAGTACAGCTTGCAGCAGCAATGTACTCTGCTTCAGCAGTGGATGTAGCAACAGATGTTTGTTTCTTACTTTGCCAAGAAATCAAACAGTTGCCTAGAAATTGACATCCACCAGAAGTTGACTTTCTGGTTAACTTACAACCTGCATAGTCACTATCAAAAAAACCAACCAATTTGCAAGAGTGTCCAGTGGAATACAATAAACCTAGAGATTGTGTACCTTGTAGATATCTAAAGATCCTTTTGACTGCAATCAAGTGAGACTCTTTAGGAGCAGCCTGAAATCTAGCACAAACACACGTTGCAAACATGATATCTGGTCTAGAAGCTATTAAGTACATCAAGGACCCAATCATACATCTGTAAAGTGTTTCATCAACAACCTTACCTTTCTGATCTGCATCCAGTTGTGTGGTGTTGCACATGGGAGTAGAACAGGGCTTACAATTTTGTAAATCAAACTTATTCAAAAGATCTTTTGTGTATTTAGACTGATGAATGAAAGTCCTATCAGCCTTTTGTTTGATTTGCAATCCTAGAAAGAACTGCAATTCTCCCATTGCACTTATTTCAAACTTCTTATGCATTAAATTGGTAAAGTCATCACACAACTGGGGATCAGAGGATGCAAAAATAATATCATCAACATAAATTTGAACAAGTAACTTATGCTGATCCACCTTCTTAATGAATAAAGTTTTATCTATGGAGCCTCTAGTGAAATTATTTTGAAGAAGAAAATTTGATAATGTCTCATACCAGGCTCTAGGAGCTTGTTTCAACCCATAAAGAGCCTTATCAAGCTTGTATACCCAATATGGATGTTTATTATCCTCAAAACCTGGTGGTTGACACACATAAACCTCTTCTTTTATTTTACCATATAAAAATGCACTTTTAACATCCATTTTAAAAACTTTAAAATTGTGAAATGCAGCATAGGCTAAGAACAATCTAATTACCTCCAGTCTGGCTACATGGGCAAAGGTCTCATCATAATCAATACCTTCTTCTTGTGAAAACCCCTGAACAACCAGTCTGGCCTTGTTCTTAACAATAAGCCCATTTTCATTTGTTTTGTTCCTAAACACCCATTTAATGCCTATTGCACACTTACCTGGGGGTAGAGTAACCAGTTCCCACACTTGCTGTTTCTTGAACTGAAGTAGCTCAAGCTGCATGGCTTCCACCCATCCATTGTCTCTCAAAGCAACATGATACTTCTTTGGCTCTTGCTGACTGATGAAGAGAGCATAGAAGCACAAGTTAGACAATTGACTTCTGGTTGAGACGCCATCATTGATACCACCAATGATTTGAGACATGGGGTGATTCTTCAGCTCTTGGTGCATAATAAGATCAGTGCAAGTGTTTGTAGCCGGTTTAGCATCAGCAGATGTTGATTCAGACTCTTGAAACCAAGTATTAGATGGCAAATAAAACGATGTAGAGGAATCAGAAATCTTATCAGCATTTGTTGTGAATGGAGCTGCTGAAGGTACAGGAACATCAAGTTTAGCAGACTCAGGCAGTTGGTCACTGAACTTGAAAAGGTGAGTACTGATATCATCATCATCTTCAGTACCACCAGGTGGAAGACTTGCTGTTGAAGATGATTTATCCACATGATCTACAACAGCTGGAGTTTGATAAGGAGCATATTGCAGTATGTCCAGATCAAACAACTCCACAGGGTTTTATGGAATTTTATCCTTAGGAGATTCATTAAATTTCACATGCAAGGTTTCTTCAACTATCTTTGTTCTGCAGTTGAAGACTCTATAAGCCTTGCAAGTGGATGAATAACCTACAAAATACCTGCATCCACCTTAGGATCAAATTGTGGAGTTGACCCTTTGTGTTGAGAATGAAACAAGGACATCCAAAGGCTCTGAAGAATGAAATCAAAGGAGCCAAATGATGTAAAGCTTCATATGGAGTCTTCATCAACCTCTGATTTACTAACACTCTATTCTGCACATAGCAAGCTGTATTGACAGCTTCAGCCCAAAAGGTCAAAGGCAAACAGAGTCAGCCAACATGGACCTTGCAGCTTCAATTAAGGTCCTGTTCTTTCTCTCCACTACTCCATTTTGTTCTGGAGTCCTTGGGATGCTAAACTGCCTTTTGATTCCTTTTGAAAGATAAAAATCATCAAGTGTATGGTCTCCACTACTCCATTTTGTTCTGGAGTCCTGGGATGCTGTATTGTCACTCCTTATACACTTGACTGATAGGGAATACTGCTTCTCAACATACAGCACAGAGTTGTAATCTTCTGAGCAACCTCATCCTTTGAATGTAGAAAGAAAGTCCATACGAATCTGGAGTAATCATCCACAATTACCAGACAGTATTTCTTCTTTGCCATGCTCATCACTCTCACAGGACCAAATAGATCCATGTGCGGTAACTGTAAGCAGGCAGTGGACTTAGGTTCTTCAATGGGAGGGAATGAGACTTTGTGCTGTTTTCCTTTCAAACAAGCAGTGCAGGCTTCATCACAGTGGAACTCCTTTGTTGATAAACCTCTCACTAAACGATTGTGGATTAGCTATTCATGTTTCTGAGATTGACATGACCCAGCCTTCTATGCCATAGTTTAGATTCCTGAAGAGAGGCTTTGGAGAACAGGGATGGATGACCCTTCAAATCAATCTTCTTTGACAAATCCAAGGCATACACTCTTCCAATGTTGTTGGCCTTCAGGAGAGTATGTTCATCCATTACCTTGTCAATCAGCCTCAGAACTTGGGAAGACAGAATCCTGCAGTTCTGGCTTGTGAAAAGTGCAGCATGCCCTTTATCACACATCTGACTAACACTCAACAAATTATACTTGAGATTCTCCACATGGTTGACATCATCAAACCGGATTTGTCCATTAGACACATATCCTTTCCCAATGATGTAACCTCTGGCATCATTTCCAAATGAAACAAATCCCTTCTTTCCTTGAGAGTAGTCATTAAGAAGAGAACTGCTCCCAGTCATATGCATAGATCCTCCACTGTCCACATACCAGATGCTCCTTTGGCATGTTGAAGAACCCTGCATAAAAGAAAACTAGTTAGATTTTGAGACCCAAACCTTTTGGTTTTGGGTCTGTTTTCATCAACAGATGCAACCATAACTTGTTTCTTATGATTAACAGCTGAAGAAGGAGATGGTGCTGAAATGGATTCCTTGGATTTGGGCTTGGAATGCCTTTTCAGTGATTTGATCACATGTGCATCTAATTGGTTAACTCTCCCCAACAAATGTTGAACCATCATAACAAGTTGTGTCAGATTTGTAGCCAAAGCTTTCAGCTCTTGTGACATATCAGTACTTGTGTTTGATGAGTTCCTGTGATCCACCATTTCCTCTTTAAAATAACAGACTTAGTCTGATGTTTATCATGAGGAGCACCATCAGCTGTTTTGTGATGAACCTTATCCTCTTTTGAATTTGGTTGAAGGCTTGGGTTTATCACAATGGAATGATTGCGGTACAAACTTAGTCTCAAACTCATTTTTCATTTCATCCATCTGGATTTTAATGAACTTATCTCTGTTCAGTTTGGAACCCTTTCTGTACCAACATTCATCAGAAAGATGATTGAATTTACCACATATTCACATGGCTTATTCTTCATCTTGGATTGATCAACTGCTGATGTGGAAACTACTGAAGGTGTGCTCTTCAGTACTTTCCTCCTTTCAGTAATTTTGTTCAGTACTGAAGAATCTGTAACAACTGAAGAGTTGTTCTTCAGCTGTTTATTGTCAGCAGTTGTTAATCCATTTATTTCAGCTGATTTGAAATGCTTTTCAGTTGTTGTAACTTGCCTTCAGTACTTAAGTTACTTTGAGGAACAACATCTTCATATGCTTATTAGTAGTTAACCCATCAGCCATTGACTTGCTGAGGTATCAACCCTTATTTCATCTTGTGATTTTGGGAGATCACTTGTGGATGATGCACATGATAATGTGTTTTGGAGATTGCTTTCACTTTCAGATTTTACTATTGGTTTTGGAGTAAAATCTGTTGGAGGTGCAATATGGTTATAACCAATTCCAAACTTCACATTCGAAGCAGATTGCTTACTGAGCAGCATTTCAAATCCCTTGCAGGATGACACCCAGCGGTCACACTCAACTTGGGTAACTGCAAGTTTTTCTTTGAGTTCCTTGTGGTTCTCAAGAATGACCTCTAGCTTAGCCTTTTCATCATTTAATTGGCATTTAAGCTTATAAATCTCATCATCTTTGTCCTTAAGGACAGACTCATATTCAGCTTTTCTTTTGGAAATAGTTTGCTCAAGCTCTAGATTTTGATTAATTACAGCTACATTTGCTTCTCTAATAGAGACAAATGCATCTATGCAAGATTCAGAACAAAGCTTGGCCTTAGCCTCAGAGGATACCTGGGTTACCTGTGAAGAAGATGCATTGGAGCATGAACTCTAGTAGATTCCAGGGCCATGCGAGCTAGATTCCCAAAAGGATGTTCACCACCATGTTGACCATCACCCGCAAATAATTGCTCAGTACCAGTGAGATCATCTGGTAAACTGCTCCACTCAACATGCCAGGGGTGAAAAAGCTGTGATGAGGTTGTGATTGAGATGGTAGAGGCTCAGGTAATGCTTGTGGTTGTTGTGCAGTAGGAACTTGAACTGGATTTGGCTGAGGCAGGTAATAGCAGGGATACAGATATGAATTGGACCCTGAGGGACAAAATATGCAGGCGAAGCAGGTTGTGAATGATGACCAGAACTAGCAGGATGTTGCCCCCTGTTTTGTGGACTAGTGCTTGGAAAAGTCACAAAGGGTGCAGAGGAGTTAGATCCAGATGATCTACACTCTCTTGCAAAATGTCCAAGCCTTTGGCATTTGTGACACCTCAACTTACTCTTGTCAAAACCAACTTTGGTTTTGCTAGAGAGTCCTGGATTTCCTGCCAGTTCTCTTGTAGAACTTCTGAGATCTGATATTAATCAAGGCCATTTGGCTCAGAATATCCATCTCTTCTAGATCATCATCAGCTATTCCTTTCAAATCATCCATGATAAAACATAAATTGTCACTATTACAGCCTGAGTGACTATCAACACCAACGAATGCATGATCTGAACAGTTTGAAGAGAAATCTATATGCTCATCATAATTACTTTTAGATGCGGCATATTCTGACTCATGACCAACCAAGGCAGTCATCAGTGAGCTTTCCTGATGATGCCAGTTTCCTTTTCTGCTCTATCTCTCTCTCAAATGTAAGCAGTTTCCCATGAAGTTGGGTGAGAGATAGTTTATCCAGATTTGCACTGGAGCGTAGGACAATAGTGTATGTGTCCCATCTCTCAGGCAGTGATCTAAGGAATCTATTGTTCATCTGGCTATTGGTATATTCTGTTTGACCATTTTTAGCTCAGAGATCAAACTGGAAAAACGCTCAAACTGTTGAGTCAGTGTCTCACACTTCCTATGAGAGAATTTTTATATGTTGGGCAAGGATTTCTTTGTTGTTTGCTAAGACCTCATCAGTTCCACCGAATTGTTCCTTCAGTGCATTCCAGAGGTCATGAGCAGTTTCATGATGCATAAGCCCTGAATAGATTTCATTCGGCAGTGCCATGGCCAGAATTCCATGGGCTTTAGCATCAATCTCAAACAGTTTCCGATCTTCATCTGAGTATTGTTCCTTCTTCTTCGGAACCATTTGATTGGTTTCCGGATTGTTCACCATAGGCTTATGCGGACCATGTACCACCGATGTCCAACAACCTGAACTGTTAACACACAGGTGATGAAGCATTCTTCGTTGCCATATGTTATACTCAGTCCTAACCAGCATCGGAGGCTTGGTTGAAGAACCGGTATTGTGAAGGTCATTAGAAGGAGTAGTCATTCTCAGATTCAACCAAAATCAATTAAGTTTTAACAAATTTAGAACAGAACACAACAAACCAAATTGAATCAAGAGAAAACAGAAAGCAATAAAACGAAAGTAGTAGAAATTCAATTTAGCTATAACCGATTCTTGCAAATATGCTAGTTCAATAAAATGCAGATATCGATTAGCAGTTTCAATGATCAATTGTTAGATTGATCAATGATTAACCAGCTCTGATACCAATTGTTAGGATCAGTGATCTACGTTTGATTGATTAGAGAGTATTGCAGCGGAAATCAAACAAAGAATTAGACAATTCACAAGAATACAGTGATATTCAAAGTAAGAGCAAACGATTATAGAAAGAATTCTGCAAATCAAAGATTTCATTTAATACGCGCTTTCGTGGTGGCAAAATGTCACACTTACAATCAGGTCAATCATCCCTTATATAAGAATGTCGTGGTGGAACATTCCTTATATAGGAGATGTGACGTCTACTGATTTCATTTGATAGTGACATCTAACAGATTATTTAGACTATTGAAAGTTAACAAACTACTGAAGATGTCAAAACAGCTGAAATCTTCTTACAAAAATACTAAGTGTTAACTGTCACTACAACTACTGAAAAGAAACTACTCAAACTACAACGACTGAAGAACATGCTCTTCAGTCGTTTTACAAATACAGAAACTACTCAAACTACAACGACTGAAGAACATGCTCTTCAGTCGTTTTACAAATACTCAAACAAAAAAGAAAACTACTGAAAGGAAACCATCACAACAAATGAAGAATGCTTCTTCAGCTGTTGTAACAAACTCTGAAGGCTTCAATACTTGTACTTGAACTTCAGCTGTTGTCATTAGCTGATGTCTTCAGTCTTTGTACTTCAGCTGTTGACCTTCAGTACTTTAGTCTTCAGCTGTTGATCTTCAGACTTTGGTCTTCAGCTGTTGAAGTCTTCAGTACTTTAGTCTTCAGCTGTTGATCTTCAGACTTTGGTCTTCAGCTGTTGAAGTCTTCAATACTTTAGTCTTCAGCTGTTGATCTTCAGACTTTAGTCTTCAGCTGTTGAAGTCTTCAGACTTTGTCAAACAGTTGATCAAGTCTTCAGCAGTTGTTGTGATGTCTGTGGGACTTAGAGGTTTTACTTATCAGGCTAATTGGTTCTCTTGGTCCAACACTTGCAGATATATTTACTAAGCCTTTGGATAGTTCAACTTTCCAAAACCTTGTGTTAAGGCTTGGTATGCTGCAGCTAGAATAAGTGATAACTACTGATGATCTCGGTAAACAACTACTGATGATCATTAGTAAACATGTCACAAATATGTACTAATTGTTAAACGAAACTGATGCAGTTACAACTACTGATGTAGTTATAACTCCTGATGTCAGTAAAAACAGATAAGTACTGATGTCCTATGAAACAACTGAAATCAGCTAAAAAGTCTGATGAGTAAGTGTTGAGGACAGTATGAAACAATTGAAAAGATAAGAATTGATGAAAACTATTGATGAGAATTTTCACTTCAGTCGTTTCCACAAACTGCTGTTTCATTCTAAACAGCTGATGACAAAACCATGTCTTCAGTAGTTTCACAACTACCGATGACTAATACCAAGTCCTCAGTTGTTTACAACAGCTGAAGACAAAACCAAGGTTTTCAGTAGTTTCACAACTACTAATGACTAAAACCAAGTCTTCAGTTGTTTTCAAACGTCTGATAGTTAAAACCACGTCTTCAGTTGTTTTCAAAAACTGATGCCAACACCATCACTTTCAGTCGTTTTCTTTTCAGCCTTTTTAACCTATAAATACCTGCACTTATAGACAAACATTTCATTAGCCTTTTTCAAACCTCTCTCTCTCAACACTCGCGACCATGAAACTCAAACCCCGACACAACTGTGTTGCCTACCTTTCGAAATCGGTCTTCTGGAACAAATTTGACACTGCCATCGATCTTATGGTGGATTCCCCATACAGAACAGGCTTTTTTCCGAATCCTACCATATATCCTGACTCCTTATCCCAGATCTGGACCAACGTCTCTGTAATAACTGGTGAGAATGATAGACTAATCACTCTCCAGTCGTTGGTGAACCAGAAATAGGTGCTCATCACCCCTGACATCATTCGCCAAAGCCTAAATTTGCATGATGGCACCTATCCTAAAGAATACCCGAAAGGCATCACTGATATGTCTTTTATCCATAACGGGTATGAAGGCGACTTAAGTGCTACAACTATACTTAAAAAGCACTTCCATGACGCTGAATGACTTATCTTTCATATGGTGAATGTCTGCCTTGCATCAAAGACATCTTCTTGGGATCAAATGTCTTCCCGATGGCAACAGGTTTTGTTCTCTATCCTTGAACGCCAAAATCTAAATTTTTCTCAGATAGTGTTCATGGAACTAAAGGATCTGGCTCAGAAACCTGTGGCAAACAGATGGATACTTTATCCCAGGTTTCTGATGGCCATTATTTTGAATCAATTACAATCTGATGGCCTTGTTGGTCTTGGAGTCCCTGCTCCAGCTGTTTTAGCTGAGGTATACTCTTGACATAACTCAGACCCTACTCTTAAAGGGGCTGCCCGGATGCTAAAACCCAAGCAGAGGGTATCCACAGCCTCCACTTCCAGATCCAAAGTCCCCACCAAACCCAAATCCAAAAAGCCCAAAAAGGCTACTCAAGGAGATGAGTCCCCTGAGGATGCCCTGTACCACAAACGCAGGAAATACATACTGGTTATAATCCCCCAGTTATGTCAAAGACTCAACCTGCTGAAGCCGCACAGGTATCCTCTCAACAGGATCCTGTTGCAACCACAATTAGGGATCCCACATTTCTAGAACCTCTCTCAATTGAGAGGGTTACCATTGAAGAGCACCTTTCTCCCCGGGTGCATTCTGCTTCAGACCAATCTCCACATGCAACCGCCCCTCAAAACCCAACACTGGTCGTTGCTAAAGTGCTGAGTCAGTTGCATTCCTCACCCCCTCCCTAGAAACCACTTATCACTGGGAATACCTCAACTATTGAGGGGGAGGACCAAAATGCTTCTGATAACCCATAGCACAAGGGTTACAATGTTCACTCTCCAAGTGTAGAAACGGAGACTAGAACATCTGGTAAGGCTGCCACTTCAACTGATTCAGCAAATGATCAGGATGAAGTTGGTAACATCCATAAGACCTTACCAGAGGCAACTGCCAATGAAGGACACAGTCCTGAGGCAGGAAGTCCCCAGTACCAAGAACAAGGGGCACATGCTTTTACTGATCTACACTCAAGCATGTACATCCTGATTTAGCACACAACTGATGATGACCTGGGCTTTTTCTATGATGTATTAGCCCATAATACCATCCTTGAGACTGAGGTGAGCAGACTCAAAGAGTTGTTAGCCAAAATATCTCAGGATCCAAGTCCATCTACCTCACAAACCCCACAGATGGCACCTTCATTGAAGGTTCCCCAAACACTAAGCCAATACTCATAACTGAGCCACCAGCCACTGCTTTTGGCACCACCTCTCAGGGACAGAACCCTCCGATGGTTGCTATCTTTCAACACCTTTCCTCTCATCACTCCCATCATCATTGACATAGTGCATAAAGCCATTGATGTGAAGATATCCTTAAATCTGCAACTCCTTATTGATGATGCTGTTCAAAAATCTCTTTCTGCCTTTCAAGCCCCTGATCCCAATGCAACCAAAAAGGGGGAGACTTCCAAGTCTAAGGCAGTGAAAGAAAAGAAAAGAAAAAGATTTGATGATGAGAAAGAACCTGCAAAAGAGAAGGAGGTGGAGAAAGAACTGATCTCAGAACAGCTGATCACATATAAAAGAAAGAAAAGTGCTGAGTCAAAAGTTGATGAAGATAAATCCTTAGAAGATCTTGTCAAAGATGCTGATGAAGCTCACAGCAGATCCATGGATAAAATTATAGATCAGGTCTTTTGACAAGGTCATGACACAGCTACACTAGACACTGAGATCAGAAGGCTGGAAATAGAAGAGATTCAAACTAGATGGGCCGGTTATAGTGTGTTGGAAAGGGAAAGATTGGAGATAATGATCAGATTCATTGCCATGTACCTTGGAAGATCATTGATAGAGATAAAGCCTAGTCTAGAGACAGTATCCTAGAGATAACCAAGAAGATTTGCTCTGCTGGAGGCTATAATAAGGGGTTGATAATTGAAGCACTGGATGAAACAGGTGCAGGGAAGAGAACTGAAATGGCAAAGCTCTCCAAGCCAAACTCACCACCAAAATGCTAAGTCAGTCTTCTCACACTCCCACTCAAAGACAACCCTATCTCTAAAATCTCCCAAATCTATCCCTAAACCAAAGCCACCCACAACTCAACCCACAAAACCAATCCTTTACCCCAAAAACCACCTCAACCCTTGCCCAGTAATGCACCTAGAAGGAGGAGAAGGGTGTTGAGGGTAGAAGAAGATGAAGAAGAGGATGATGATGATGACATTCTGCCAATCTCTGTTGTTCTCAAACTCAAATCACCTGAGCATAGAAGTCAACAAGTGATTACTCCTGACTTGCAAATGTAGATGGTGAAGGTAAAGATTGAAGAAGCAGAACAGCAGAAACAGCATGATGAGAAGTTTCTCAAGATGGTTGATAAGGATTTCCCTCGGTCCTCATCCATTCAAGAAATGATGAAACAGGCTCTGAGGCTGTACACTCTTAGACATACTTTTCAACATCAAAAAGAAAGAGTGCGGATCTGGCTAGACCCTAGGGTAAGTTCTAGAATTCATAAGAAGAATATACCAAGTAGATATCATGGCCAAGTGAAGAACACCTTGAATGCTGTAATTACATTGGCCATGGTAATCTCACCCTGGGAAATCATTGAAGAATTCAAGAGAGCTCACAAATCCAAGACAACCCCTCAATCTATTCTTGAGAACAAAATGATCAAGAAGTGGTTGTTATACAAAAGACTTGAAGATCTTCAGAAGAGTGAACTCCAGTTGTTGCTTGAAGGCTCTCACCCTAATGAATTTGCTTATAGAGAGATAACAATAGTGGAGTTGAAAAATGGAAAGACAGTGAGATACCTGTCTGAGTATTATGGCCCAGAGTTCTTCTTCGAAGGAGAAGCAGAAGAACTCACCAACGAGGAACAAGTTGTTCTCCTTGAGGCCTATGCTAGTGAGTCTTATAGACTTATTCATGGGAATTAGGTTTCATGGTTGGGATAAGACTATGTGTTCAGTTTCCCCAAAACAGAGTTCCCTTCCATACTTAGCCAATCAAATGATTAGAAACCTTTTCCCGGCCTGTGCTTAACTGATTACCTCTGAAGCTGATGAAGAGGGTGTTTCTGCCAAGAATAAGTGGGATCATTAATAAGTTTAGAGGTTTGGCTGCATTGGTGCAGGGGGAGTTTGTTGGACCAAAAGAACCAATGAGCCTAATCAGAAAAACCTCTAAGTCCCACAGACATTACAACTGCAGAAGAAGATCACAACAGCTGAAGACATCAGCTGATTACAAGGTCTGAAGACAAAGTCTGAAGACAAGAACTGAAGACTACTACTGAAGACAAAGTCTGAAGACAAGAACGGAAGACTACTACTGAAGACAAAGTTCGAAAGAAAAGAACTAAAGACAAAGTCTGAAGCTATCAGCTGAAGACAAAGTCTGAAAGTAAAGTACTGAAGACAAAGTCTGAAGCTATCAGCTGAAGACAAAGTCTGAAAGTAAAGGTCTGAAGAACAGAGTCTGAAGAACAAAGACTGAAGACAAAGACTGAAGACCAAAGTGATGAGTAGTTGTCACAACAGCTAAAGTTATCAACTTCAGTAGTTGTGATGGTTTCCTTTCAGTACTTGTAATTTACTTTTCAGAAGTTATAGTTTCAGTAGTTTAGTTTCAGTAGTTTAGTTTCAGTAGTTTTATGTTTTTGTACTTAAGCATTCTCTGAGATGTAATCAGTAGTTGAGAACATTCTCAGTAGTTTGCATAGTTTCAGTAGTTTGAATAATTCTGTTAGATGTCACTATCAAGTGACATCAGCAGATGTCACATATCCTATATAAGGAATGTTGACCTAATTGTAAAGTGTGACATTGAGCCACCACGAAAGCATATGAATGAAATATATCTTTTTTGCAGAATACTCTTTTTCTATAACCATTTACTGTTACATTGAATATCAATTGTGCTCTTATGAATTGTTTAATTCGTTGTTTGTACTCCACTGCAATACTCTCTAATTAATAAAACTTAGATCACTGATCTTAACAGCATGGGTTCAAATCAAGAGGTGCCTGACTGGGTCCGAGAATGGAATCTTAGTTGATGTGACTTCAACTAGGATCGAATATGATGATTGAGTCAATGATTAAGTAGCGGAAATAAATAATGCCTTGAAACTTTGTATATTAATGTTGGTAAACAAGTTACAATGGGTGCTAGGGTTTTCAATACAGTGACTTGAAAACCTTTAAACCTTGTAACTTGAAAACTTACAAAAGAAGGGTATTTTGTTCTACTTATAGGCTGACATAATGCCTTTACAAAATGGCCAAACTACCCAGACAATTATACATCAAAATACTAGTCTGAGTATAAAAGCTAATCATCATTTGTTAATGTTCATCTGTATTAACTAATTCAGATGTCTGATCTTCATCAGCATTTCTTCTGTTGAGCTTCCGCATTAAGTATGTTCATCAGCATTCACTAATACGAATGAACAAATACTTTAGCGCATTTTATTATAAACATCCGCATTAGTAAATGTGGATGAACAAATACTTAGCCGTATTTGTTTTGACTATCCGCATTAATAAATGCGGATGAACAAATACTTGACCGTATTTGTTCTTTCGTCATCCGCCTATGAACGATTTTGTGTGCCCAAGATACTTAGAATATGGATGTGGTTAATACGTTATGATCCAAGTCGGGTTATACCTAATAACAAGCTTAGCAAACACCAATTTATATTTAATTGATGATATGATCATGCAGTTAAATATTTACACCAATTTAGAAAATGGGTTTTCTAAATAAATTGCATATGAGATGGAACAAATTATAAGGATAATTTGTTGATGTGTTTATTGTTATTCTTGTCATTTAGAAGGGGTTTAAATAACACTAATAACACATGAGTGTACTTTAATTAAATTGTTTAATTAAAGAGCACATATGTCACACTTATAATTTGTGTCTAGAAAGTGACCTTTTATTGTGTGACATATGACTAGTGACAATGTGTATGTGTTACAAAAATTAAAGGGGGAACTCTTTCAAATCCTCTCTTTTGGCCGCCCCCTTGTAATTTTTGATTGGACCACATTGTGTCTTGAAAACACACAAACATCACCAGCCTTACACTCAATTGATTCATTAATTCCATACATGCAATTTGAACAAAACACTCCTTCTCCTCTCTCTATTCACGGCAATTCCAGCAGAAACAAGGGAGTTTTCAGCTTTGTTCTTGGGTTATTTCTCCCTAACAAGAAGGGTTTTTGCTTCAAGGCTTGGGGTATAAACACTTGAGGATTTCTTGCTTGAAGTCTTGGTCGTTTTGGAGCATCATTCAACTTTCCTTAGTCGTTTTTGCTGAAGGAAGGTAGTAATCACAGCTCTATGTAGCTGTAATTTTATGTGTAGTTTAGCATATGTTCATAGCTTGATCATTCACATATAATGATCCTTTTGATTTGGGTTTGTTTTCATCTTAAAACTTCACTAAGAACATGAAATTTTCAGCTTTAAAATCGGTATTAAAAGCTACATATCCGCTGCATTTTCTGAAAGTTTAAGTGGTTAAACTTGCATTTTGTGTTCTAGTAAACCCGTCAATGGCATCAAGAGCCGGTTATGTGGATGACTTGCTTGTTTTGTCCTTTAAAATAGGTTTTAAAGGATGATAATAAACTCATTATAAGCTGATTTGGGGCTGCTATGTTTCTGTTTTGTTGAATCCCCACTTTCATGATTATATTATACATGCTTGTGATTAAATCTTGAAAGATATATATATGTTGATATGTTGTGTTGTTTGGACAACATCTAAACCTGAATTTTTCAGTTTATGTTGGCTGAAAATTCGTTGGTTTAAGGGGACTCATAGTTATATTTTGGATGATATAATGGATGCTTATTTTAGTGCATAACCTAGCCATTGACCTTGTGTTGTTTGGGTGTTATAATGGTTGTATTCATTCATTCAATAGGGTTGTATTATCAATTGTTTCAAGTGTAATTTTATTTATTATTGGGTTGTAATAAATAGATTAGATGTAATTTCATTTTACTAGATATCATGTATTAGGACCTTATCATGTAATATGAAGACATATGCCTTGGAAGCACAAAGGAAGACACAAAAGAAACATAGAGCATTTTGGATGCGGTTTCAAGTGGGAGGCTTTTGGAAGCTTTCTATGTGTTCTCTTGTTGTAACCTTAGAAAAGACCATATGACAACACTTGTGATGGCAAACAAGTGTTGTCAACATAAGGGCTATGGTTATGCACATATGATTGTTAATGTTTGTTGTTTGTTTGAATGGTGATGTTTTGACATGCATAACAAACTCACTAACATCTTAACAAGCTGAAAATTGATGTTTCTAAAAGTTTATATAAAGTTATTAAAATGGTTTAATGATTTTAAAGACTGAAATTGGTTTTAATCAAAGGACCATAGGGTACCTTGTATTTGATTGCATGCAAATACAAGTACATAGAGTTTTCTAAACTAATATTATGAAACCTCTAATATTCTTTAACAAGATCAACACCACCCTCCTTTTACAACAACACTTGAGTCACTTCAGAACTCTTAGTGGGATAAAGGTCACCTAACCACTTTGAGGGAACTCGTGACTCAGGTGAGAATGCCTTATTTATGGGATAAAGGTCACCTAACCACTTGTTTTGGCAAACTCACACGTGGGTGTAAGTAGGGTGTCGTGATTTGCAAATCATGTCAAATGGATCACATACGATGTGGTTTCCAAATGGTGTTGATGGATTAACATGCCGACTTTACATATGATGTTTTAAGTCGATCCCATATTTCTAGAAGTTGCAAATGGTTGCAATCGTCAAACGTTGACCACCTTATTAATTTAAAACGTGGGATAAAGGTCAACTAACCACAATTTAAATGTAATGTTGGGTTCTAGATTTATATGAAAAGTCCTAAAAAGGCATTATTATTAAAATTACAATATCGAAAATACTAAAATAAAGCTTTTAAATTTTGTAGATGGCCTCAAATAATGTAAATTCCGATAACTCATCCGCGTCTAACCAATCTCTACGAGCGATCCTCCAAAAGGAACGTCTAAATCATAACAACTTCATCGATTGATATCGAAACTTGAGAATCGTTCTCAAGCAAGAGAGAAGATCGTATGTTTTAGACGACCCTATCCCCGATCAACCTAGCGAGGATGATGAGGAGGCCTACAACGATTGGCTGAAGTACACTGAGGAATCCGTCCAAGTGTCTTGTCTCATGCTAGCGAGCATGACTCCAGATCTCCAAAAGGAGTATGAACATCACGGAGCTTACGACATGATAACCCAACTGAAGGAAACGTTCCAACAGCAAGCAAGGGTTGAGCGCTTCGAAACGGTTCGAGCACTCCATGCATGTCGTATGGATGACAACCAATCTGTTCATCTTATGTACTTAAGATGAAAAGTCACATTGACCGCCTCGAGAGGCTTAATTGTCCCGTCTCGAAGGAATTGGCCACGAACTTGATCCTAAATGACCTTACCAAGAGGTTCGAGACATTGGTGTTGAACTACAACATGAATGCTTGGGACAAAAGCATTGGTGAGCTTCACTCAATGCTCAAAACGGCCGAGGCGGCCATGGGTAAAAGGGTTTTACCCATTCTCACCATCAATAAAAGTGGGAACAATAAAAGGCCTCGTCCCGCACCCAAGGCAAAGGTTGCCAAGGGTAAGGGACCCGCTTGGGGAAAAGGGAAAGGGGTGGCAAGGGTGCCACCCAAACCATAATAGAAAAAGCAAAAGGTTGCTACTAATGACCCATGCTTCAAGTGTGGGGAGATTGGACATTGGGCAAGGAATTGTCCTGTCCATCTCCAAGAGTTGAAAGCAAAGAGGGATGCCGGGCAGACCTCAGGTACAATATACATGATCCATATTGATTTAAACATGATATCCTCTAACACATGGGTATTAGATATCGGATTTGGAACTCACATTTGCAATTTGTTGCAGGGGTTCAAAAGAGGTAGTGACTTCAAGAAAGGGGATGTAAGCCTCTACATGGGCAATGGTGCTAAAGTTCAAGTTGAAGCCCGTGGTGACTACATCTTGAAACTTCCAAATGGTTTGGAAGTGATTTTGAATAATGTTTTGTATGCTCGTAGTTTGACTAGGAATATTATCTCTGTAGCACTGTTAAAACAATTTGGACATGCATTATCATTTGTTGAAAAAGATATTCATGTTTCATTTAATGGTATATTCTATTTTAAAGCTATTCCCATTAATGGTATTTATGAATTGGTTCATGAAAATACTTCAAATAGCTCATTGTACCAAACTAACACCAAGAAACTCAAGTTAGACTTGAGTGATAACTATCTTTGCCATTGTCGTCTTGGCCATATAAACAAGAAACGTTTACAAACACTTCAAAAGAATGGTCTTTTAAAAACAAATGAATGTGATTCATTTGATGTTTGTGAATCTTGTTTACAAGGAAAGATGACTAAGGCACCCTTTAGTGGAACTAACGAAAGGGCAAAAGATTTATTACGAATCATACATTCGGATATATGTAGTCCTTTTAAGCCAATGACTAGGAATGGTGAAAGATACTTCATTACCTTTACCGACGAGTATAGTCGCTATGGGTATGTGTACTTATTAAGGCACAAAGATGAAGCCTTTGAAATGTTCAAAATCTTCAAGAATGAAGTAGAAAATCAACTCAACAAGTCAATTAAAGTTCTCCGTACCGATAGAGGAGGTGATACCTAAGTGATGCCTTTCAAGATCATCTTAGGAGTTGTGGGATTGTCTCACAACTCACTCCACTGGAACACCACAACATAAAGGTGTGTCTGAGAGGGGGAATCGAACCTTATTGGATATGCTCTGATCTATGATGGATATAAGCTCATTACCTCTATCATTTTGGGGTTTCGCTCTGCTCTCCGCGGCCCGTATTTTAAATATGGCCCCAACCAAAAAGGTGGAAAGGACACCTTTTGAGATATGGCATGGAAGGGTTCCATCCCTATCATACTTAAGGTCTAGGGTTGTGAGGCTTATGTTAAGACTCCCACCCCAATCAAGTTAGAAGTCCGATCCACCAAGTGTATCTTTGTTGGATATCCTAGAGATTCTATGGGATATTATTTCTATGATCCACTAGAACAAAAGGTGTTTGTTGCCAGAAAGGGTGAGTTCTTAGAAGCAAAGTTCCTTATGGAAGGAGCTGGCAGTAGAACAGTGGACCTTGAAGAGGATCAAGAACCACAACCCAATGCACGTTTGGTTGAAACTAGCACTCAACATGAGGATGTTGAGGATGATCAAGGGGTTGATCAATACACACAAGACGTTCGCAGAAGTGGTAGAATTAGTAATCCACCTGAAAGATATAGATTTTTCATAGATGGATGCTATGTGGTAGATTCAGATGAATCAACCACATACCATGATGCAGTGTCCAATTCGGATTGTGACAAATGGCTTGAAGCCATGAACGTTGAGATGCAATCCATGTATGACAATCAAGTTTGGGAACTTGTTGTACCACCCCTTAATTCCAAGGTAGTTGGAAGTAAGTGGGTTTTCAAGAAGAAAACCGATATGCATGGAAACTTGGATACTTATAAAGCTAGACTTGTAGCAAAGGGTTTCACTCAAACTCAAGGGGTTGATTATGATGAAACCCCTTCACCTGTTGCGATGCTAAAGTATTATATGGATATTTTTTGCCATAACTGCTCATTATGATTATGAGATTTGGCAAATGGATGTCAAAACCGCTTTCCTAAATGGATATCTTGAGGAGATGTCTATATGGTTCAGCCTGAAGGTTTTGTTGATCCAATACATCCTAATAAAGTATGAAAGTTAAAGAAATCAATCTATGGATTGAAACAAGCATCGAGAAGCTGGAATCACCGTTTTGATGAGGAAGTAAAAAAATTGGCTTCATAAAAACGCTAATGAGGCTTGTGTGTATAAGAAGGCTAGTGGGAGCATAATAACTTTCCTAGTATTGTATGTTGATGACATACTACATTTGGAAATGACATTCCAACCCTGGAAGGTGTAAAAACCTGGCTTGGAAGTTGTTTTTCCATTAAGGATCTTGGTGAAGCCGCCTACATTCTGGGAATAAAGATCTATAGGGATAGATCAAGGCGGTGATTAGTTTGAATCAAAGTGCATACATTGAAGATCTTGAAAAGGTTCAAGATGGAAAACACTAAGAAAGGTACCGTACCTATTCAAAGAGGAACGATATTGAGTATGACTCAATGTCCAAGCTCAAAGGATGAGCAAGATAAAATGAAGGCAATCCCATATGCATCTGCTATTGGATCCATCATGTATGCAATGATATGCACTCGACCGGACGTGTCATGCGCCTTGAGCATGACAATCCGTTACCAGCAAAATCCTGGAAACAGTCACTGGATGGCTGTTAAGAACATACTTAAGTACCTAAGGAGGACAAGAGATATGTTCCTGATCTATGGATCTGGTGACGAGGAGCTCGTTGTAAAAGGTTACGCGGATGCGAGTTACAAACCGATCGTGACGATTCACGGTCACAATCGGGATACATTTTCATTCTAAATGGAGGAGCTGTCTCTTGGAAAAGCTCAAGCAAGATGTGGTGGCTCTATCAACTACAGAATCAGAATACGTCGCCGCCTCATTGGCAACTCAAGAAGCTGCATGGTTGAAGAAATTCATTGCCGATCTAGGGGTTGTCCCTTCCATTCAGGAACCCCTAGAGATCTTTTGTGACAACGAGGGTGCGATTGATCAAATCAAGGAACCTCGTGCTCATCAAAAGACTAGGCACATTGAGCGGAGATTCAACTACATACGAGATGAAGTTGAAAAGGGAAAGATATGTATTCGCAAAGTTCACACAGATCAAAATATTGCGGATCCTCTCACGAAGCTCCTTGAAAAGGCAAAGCATGAAGGTCATACTTGTGCCATGGGACTTCGATATTCTAGTGATTGGATTTGATCTGTAAATATTGTATTTGGATATGTGGAACTCTATATTATTTGAATAAAATTATTTGGTTATAGTGTTTCAATTAATGTTCCTATTTAGCATGTTTTATCCATGAGTAAAATGATTACTCTAAAATGTCCGTAGTCGCTCATACTTGTGGGAACAAGTATGAGAGTAAGATTATTATGAACTTGGATTGGTTGATATTCATAAGGATGAATATAGAGCAATGGGTTGCTACCAAGGTTCGTAGATATTTGTGGGACACAAATATTGGACTAACCCGCATCTCAGATTTTACTACATGGAATCTTAATGATTGATCATAAGTAAATTTAAGTAAAGGCGAATATCATTTGGTATCCTCCGACCTGAGATACATATTGAGTTTTGATATTCACTAAGTATTATACCTTGAGCTAATTCTTCACTGTCCTGAAATAGTGGACAGTACATAAGGGTATGTTCAGATATAACACGAGGTGATTGTGAGAAACGTATGTAGTCAAGATGGAATTTGTTCTTCTTATTCATTGAGAGTTACATGTCTAAGGCCTGACAAGTTAAATCTACAAGAAATGATCATTCTGTGTTCTTGGATTTAACATGACATCTGTGACAAAAGGATAGATGATTGATTCACCTAAATCTTTTCAAGTAGGGTACTTGAAAGGGATGATGTTATTGAATGGCTATAAGTCATGCGTATTAAGGGTAGTAAACCGTTGTTAGGCGGTATTTACTGCTTGCATCAATCTTCTATGAATCTTGGGCAAGTGGGAGATTGAAGGATTCTGTGTGCCCAAGACACTTAGAATATGGATGTGGTTAATACGTTATGATCCAAGTCGGGTTATACCCAATAACAAGCTTAGCAAACACCAATTTATATTTAATTGATGATATGATCATGAAATTAAATATTTACACCAATTAGAAATGGGTTTTCTAAATAAATTGCATATGAGATGGAACAAATTATAAGGATAATTGTTGATGTGTTATTGTTATTCTTGTCATTTAAAAGGGGTTAAATAACACTAATAACACATGAGTGTACTTTAATTAAATTGTTTAATTAAAGAGCACATATGTCACACTTATAATTGTGTCTAGAAAGTGACCTTTTATTGTGTGACATATGACTAGTGACAATGTGTTATGTGTTACAAAAATTAAAGGGGGAAACTCTTTCAAATCCTCTCTTTTGGCGCCCCCTTGTAATTTTTGATTGGACCACATTGTGTCTTGAAAACACACAAACATCACCATCCTTACACTCAATTTATTCATTAATTCATACATGCAATTTGAACAAAACACTCCTTCTTCTCCTCTCTCCTATTCACGGCAATTCCAGCAGAAACAAGAGGAGTTTTCAGCTTTGTTCTTGGTGTTATTTCTCCCTAACAAGAAGGGTTTTTGCTTCAAGGCTATTGGATCTTATATGCCCAAGACACATATAAGATTGATGTGGTTAGTGCGTTATGATCCAAGTTATACAAACACCATCAAATATTTGTTTAATGATAGAATCATGCAACAAATATAGACACCTAATTTAGAAAATTGGTTTTCTAAATATTGCTTTTGTGTTAAGACAAAATTATATGGATGATTTTGTTCAACAGAGATTTATTGTTTCATTATTTAAAATGGTTAGATAATGACATATAAAAGAGTTTTGTGTTATAAAATTACAACTAGGTTTTAATTTTATAACATGAATAATAAAAGAGTGCAACTAATACAAAATAAAAAGTGTGGGAAACCCATTTTTATTTGAAAGTTGCGGCCGCCCAAGGGGCATTGGGAGACCCCCTTTTGTCTTGGTTCTTGTATGACTTAACTTATGCAACACACCACAATCAACTCTCCTAAGACTCTCTCTCACACACACTAGAAACTCTCTCAACTTGGCTGCATAATTTCAAGCTTGGAGCAGAAATATTGGGGTTGAAATTTCGAGTTCTAGTGAAGGAAAGAAGAGGTTCTTTTGGGTGTAGCAACCTAACAAGCAAGGTGTTTGAAGGGCTTGGGGTATCACGGATTTGAGGCCTTCTCTTTTGAAGATTAGTCACTCAAAAGCATCATCATCTTCATCTATTTCGATCTTGTTTTGCTGCTGCAAGGTAGTTTATGGCAGCTTCTTTAAGGCTGTCCATAATGCTAGTTTTTTTATTTTCCTTGCTTGTCTATTCACATAAATGATCCTTGTATAATGGGTTTGTTTTTACACTAATATGGTCACCTAAGGACATATTTTTCTGCTTATAAACAAGTTTATAAAGCTATATTTACATCTGCTGCGTTTTCAGAAAGTTTGAATGGTTAAACTATGTTTTAGTGTTCTAACAAACCCTTCAATGGCATCAAGAGCCGGTTATGTGGATGACTTGCTTGTTTTGTCTTTAAAATTGGTTTTAAGGAAAGATAATAAACTTAGTATAGGCTGATTTTGGGCTGCTAAGTTGTATGATATGAAACCCCAATCTTTCAAAGTCATATCACACATGCTTGTGATTAAACTTTGAAAGATATACATGTTTGTTATTTGTTTTGTTTGGACAAAATAAAACCCGAAATTTCAGTTTATGTAGGCTGATATTTCTTGGTTTTAAGTGGGGTTTTCATTATATTTTGGATGTTATGATAGATGCTTGTTTTAGTGCATAACCTAGCCATTGACCTTGTGTTTGTGATGGTTGTATTCATTCATTCAATTGGGTTGTATTATTTGTTGTTTGTGCTTTGTTTCAAATGTAATTTATTTATTATTGGGTTGTAATAAAAGATTAGGTGTATTTTCATTTTACTAGATATCTTGTATTAGGACTTTATATCTTGTAATATGAAGACATACACATTGGAAGCACAAAGGAAGGTCATGAAAGAAACATGGAGCATTTTGGATGCGGTTTCAAGTGGGAGGCTTTTGGAAGTTCTCTATTTGCTTTGTTTGTGACCCTTAGGAATGTCCTATGGACCACACTTGTGATGGCAAACAAGTGTGGACCACTTTAGATGCTATGGTTATGCACATATGCACATATGGTTGTTTATGTTTATGCTTGGTTGATTGTTTGTTGTTTGATTGTTTGGTTGATATTTGGATATTCATAACAAACTCATTAACAAACTTAACAAGATGAAAATTGATGGTTCTTAAAAGTTTATAAAAGGTTATAAAAATGATTTAATGATTTTAAAGATTAAAATAGGTTTTATCAAAGAACCATAGGGTACCTTGTATTTGAAAGCATGCAAATACAAGTACATAGAGTTTTCTAAACTAGAATTATGAAACCTCTAAACATTTAAAAAACAAGATCAACACCGTCCTTTTACACAACACTTGAGTCACTTGGGAACTCTTAGTGGGATAAAGGTCACCTAACCATATTGAGGGAACTTGTGACTTGAGGTGAGAATGCCTTATTTGTGGGATAAAGGTCACCTAACCACTTGTTTTGGCAAACTCACACGTAGGTGCAAGTAGGGTATCTTGATTTGCAAACCATGTCAAATGGATCACCTACGGTGTGGTTTCCAAATGGTGTTGATGGGATTAACATGCCAACTTTACATATGATGTTTCAAGTCGATCCCATATCTCTAGAAATTGCAAATGGTTGCAATCGTCAAACGTTGACCACCTTATTAATTTAAATCGTGGGATAAAGGTCACCTAACCACAATTTAAATGTAATGTTGGGTTCTAGATTTTAATATGAAAAGACCTTAAAAGGCATTTATTATTAAAATACAATATCAAAAATATTAAAATAAAACTTTGTTAAAATTTTGTAGATGGCCTCAAATAATGATAATTCCGATAACTCATCCGCGTCCAACCAATCTCTACGAGCGATCCTCCAAAAGGAACGTCTAAATCATAACAACTTCATCGATTGGTATCGAAACTTGAGAATCGTTCTCAAGCAAGAGAGAAGATCGTATGTTTTAGACGACCCTATCCCCGATCAACCTAGCGAGGATGATGAGGAGGCCTATAACGATTGGCTGAAATACACTGAGGACTCCGTCCAAGTGACTTGTCTCATGCTAGCGAGCATGACTCCAGATCTCCAAAAGGAGTATGAACACCACAGAGCTTACGACATGATAACCCAACTGAAGGAAACCTTCCAACAGCTAGCAAGGGTTGAGCGCTTCAAAACGGTTCGAGCACTCCATGCATGTCGTATGGACGACAACCAATCTGTTTCATCTTATGTACTTAAGATGAAAAGTCACATTGACCGCCTCGAGAGGCTAAATTGTCCCGTCTCGAAGGAATTGGCCACGGATTTGATCCTCAATGGCCTTACCAAGAAGTTCGAGACATTCGTGTTGAACTACAACATGAATGCATGGACAAAAGCATTGGTGAGCTTCACTCAATGCTCAAAACGGCCGAGGCGGCCATGGGTAAAAGGGTTTTACCCGTTCTCACCATCAATGAAGGTGGGAACAATAAAAGGCCTCGTCCCGCACCCAAAGCAAAGGTTGCAAAGGGTAAGGGACCCGCTTGGGGAAAAGGGAAGGGGGTGGCAAGGGTGCCACCCAAACCACAAGAGAAAAAGAAAAAGGTTGCTACTAACGACCCATGCTTCAAGTGTGGGGAGATTGGACATTGGGCAAGGAATTGTCCTGTCCATCTCCAAGAGTTGAAAGCAAAGAGGGATGCCGGGCAGACCTCAGGTACAATATAAATGATCCATATTGATTTAAACATGATATCCTCTAACACATGGGTATTATACCGGATGTGGAACTCACATTTGCAATTTGTTGCAGGGGTTCAAAAGAAGTAGTGACTTCAAGAAAGGGGATGTAAGCCTCTACATGGTAATGGGGCTAAAGTTCAAGTTGAAGCCCGTGGTGACTACATCTTGAAACTTCCAAATGTTTGGAAGTGATTTTGAACAATGTTTTGTATACTCCTAGTTTGACTAGGAATATTATCTCTGTAGCCCTGTTTAAAACAATTTGGATATGTATTATCATTTGTTGAAACAGATATCATGTTTCTTTTAATGGTATATTCTATTTTAAAGCTATTCCTATTAATGGTATTTATGAATTGGTTCATGAAAATACTTTAAATAGTTCATTGTACCAAACTAACACCAAGAAACCCAAGTTGGACTTGAGTGATACCTATCTTTGGCATTGTCGTCTTGGCCATATAAACAGAAACGTTTACAAACACTTCAAAAGAATGGTCTTTTGAAAACAAATGAATGTGATTCATTTGTGTTGGTGAATCTTGTTTACAAGGTAAAATGACTAAGGCACCCTTTAGTGGAACTAACGAAAGGGCAAAAGATTTATTAGGAATCATACATTCGGATGTATGTGGTCTTTTAAGCTAATGACTAGGAATGGTGAAAGATACTTCATCACCTTTACCGACGATTATAGTCGCTATGGGTATGTGTACTTATTAAGACACAAAGATGAAGCTTTTGAAATGTTCAAAATCTTCAAGAATGAGGGGGAAAATCAACTCAACAAGTCAATTAAAGTTCTCCGTACCGATAGAGGAGGTGAATACCTAAGTGATGCTTTCCAAGATCATCTTTATTGTTGTGGATTGTCTCACACTTACTCCACCTGAACACCACAACACAATGGTGTGTCTGAAAGGAGGAATCGAACCTTATTGGATATGGTCCGATCTATGATGGCTAGAAGCACATTACCTCTATCATTTTGGGGTTTCGCTTTGCTCTCCGCGGCCGTATTCTAAATATGGCCCCAACCAAAAAGGTGGAAAGGACACCTTTTAAGATATGGCATGGAAGAGTTCCATCCCTATCATACTTAAGGTTTGGGGATGTGAGGCTTATGTTAAGACTCCCACCCCAAACAAATTGGAAGTCCGATCCACCAAGTGTATCTTTGTTGGATATCCTAGAGATTCTATGGGATATTATTTCAATGATCCACTGGAACAAAAGTGTTTGTTGCCAGAAAGGTGAGTTCTTAGAAGCAAAGTTCCTTATGGATGGAGCTGGCAGTAGAATAGTGGACCTTGAAGAGGGTCAAAAACCACAACCCGATGTACGTTTGGTTGAAACTAGCACTCAACATGAGGATGTTGAAGATGATCAAATGGTTGATCAATACACACAAAACGTTCGCAGAAGTGATAGAATTAGTAATCCACCTGAAAGATACGGATTTTTCATGGATGGATGCTATGTGGTAGATTCAGATGAGGCAACCACATACCATGATGCAGTGTCCAATTTGATTGTGACAAATGGCTTGAGGCCATGAACATTGAGATGCAATCCATGTATGACAATCAAGTTTGGGAACTTGTTATACCACCTCTTAATTCCAAGGTACTTGGAAGTAAGTGGGTTTTCAAGAAGAAAACTGATATACATGGAAACTTGGATACTTATAAAGCTAGACTTGTAGCGAAGGGTTTCACTCAAACTCAAGGGGTTGATTATGATGAAACCTTCTCACCTGTTGCGATGCTAAAGTCTATAAGGATATTGTTTGCCATAGCTGCTCATTATGATTATGAGATTTGGAAAATGGATGTCAAAACCGCCTTCCTAAATTGATATCTTGAGGAAGATGTTTATATGGTTCAGCCTGAAGGTTTTGTCAATCCAAAACATCCTAATAAAGTATGCAAGTTAAAGAAATCAATCTATGGATTGAAACAAGCATCAAGAAGCTAGAATCATCATTTTGAGGAGGAGGTAAAGAATTTGGCTTCATCAAAAACGCTGATGAGGCTTGTGTGTATAAGAAGGCTAGTGGGAGCACAATAACTTTCCTAGTATTGTATGTTGATGACATACTACTATTTGGAAATGACATTCCAACCCTGGAAGGTGTAAAAACCTGGCTTGGAAGTTGTTTTTCCATTAAGGATCTTGGTGAAGCCGCCTACATTCTGGGAATAAAGATCTATAGGGATAGATCAAGGCGGTTGATTGGTTTGAATCAAAGTGCATACATTGATAAGATCTTGAAAAGCTTCAAGATGGAAAACTCTAAGAAAGGTACCGTACCTATTCAAAGAGGAACATATTGAGTACGACTCAATCTCCAAGCTCAAAGGATGAGCAAGATAAAATGAAGGCAATCCCATATGCATCTGCTATTGGATCCATCATGTATGCAATGATATGCACTCGACCGGACATGTCATGCGCCTTGAGCATGACAAGCCGTTACCAGTAAATCCTGGAAGCAGTCATTGGATGGCTGTCAAGAACATACTTAAGTACCTAAGGAGGACAAGACATGTTCTTAATCTATGGATCTGGTGATGAGGAACTCGTTGTAAAGGGTTACACGGATGCGAGTTTCCAAACCGATCGTGATGATTCTCGGTCGCAATCGTGATATATATCATTCTCATGGAGGAGCGGTCTCTTGGAAAAGCTCCAAACAGGATGTGGTGGCTCTATCAACTATAGAATCAGAATACGTGGCCGCCTCATTGGCAGCTCAAGAAGCTGCATGGTTAAAGAAATTCATTGCCGATCTGGGGTTGTCCCTTCGATTCAGGACCCCCTAGAGATCTTTGTGACAACGAGGGTGCGATTGCTCAAATCAAGGAACCTCGTGCTCATCAAAAGACTAGGCACATTGAGCGGAGATTCAACTACATACGAGATGAAGTTGAAAAGGGAAAGATATATATTCGCAAAGTTCACACGGATCAAAACGTTACGGATCCTCTCACAAAGCTCCTTGAAAAGGCAAAGCATGAAGGTCATACTTGTGCCATGGGACTTCGATATTCTAGTGATTGGAATTGATATGTAACTTTTGTATTTGGATATGTGGAACTCTTTATTTGAATAAAATTACTTTGTTATAATGTTTCAACTAATGTTCCAATTTAGCATGTTTAATCCATGAGTAAAATATTCACTCTAAAAGTCCATAGTCGTTCAAACTTGTGGGAACAAGTATGAGGGTAAGACTATTATGAACTTGGATGGTTGATATACATAAGGATGAATATAAAGCAATGGGTTGCTACCAAGGTTCATGGATATTTGTGGGATGCAAATATTGGATAGACCTGCATCTCAAATATTACTACATGGAATCTTTTTATTGATCATAAGTAAATTTGAGTAAAGGCGAATATCATTTGGTATCCTCAGACCTGAGATACATATTGGGTTTTGATATTCACCAAGTGTTATACCTTGAGCTTATACTTCACTGCCCTGAAATAGTGGACAGTGCATAAGGGTATGTTCAGGCATGACACGAGGTGTTTGTGAGAAACGTATGTAGTCAAGATGGAATTTGTTCCTCTTATTCGTTGAGAGTGAGATGTCTAAGGCCTGATTAAGTTAAATCAACAAGGAATGATCATTCTGTGTCCTTGGATTTAACATGACATCTGTGACAAAAGGATAGATGATTAATTCACCTAAAAACATTTCAAGTATGGTACTTGAAGAGGATGATGTTATTGAATGGCACTTAGTCATATGTATTAAGGGTAGTAAACTGTTGTTAGGCGGTATTTACTACTTACATAAATCTTCTATGAATCTTGTGCAAGTGGGAGATTATTGGATCTTATATGCCCAAGACACATATAAGATTGATGTGGTTAGTGCGTTATGATCCAAGTCAGGTCATACCCAATAACAAGTTATACAAACACCATCAAATATTTGTTTAATGATAGGATCATGCAACAAATATAGACACCTAATTTAGAAAATTGGTTTTCTAAATATTGCTTTTGTGTAATACAAAATTATATGGATGATTTTGTTCAAGAGAGATTTATTTGTTCATTATTTAAAATGGTTAGATAATGACTTATAAAAGAGTGTTGTGTTATAAAATTACAACTAGGTTTTAATTTTATAACATGAATTAATAAAAGAGTGCAACTAATACCAAATAAAAAGTGTGGGAAACCCGTTTTTATATGAAAGTTGCGGCCGCCCAAGGGGCATTGGGAGACCCCCTTTTTGTCTTGGTTCTTGTATAACTTAACTTATGCAACACACCACAATCAACTCTCCTAAGACTCTCTCTCACACACACTAGAAACTCTCTCAACTTGGCTGCATAATTTCGAGCTTGGAGCAGAAATATGGGGTTGAAATTTCAAGTTCTAGTGAAGCAAAAGAAGAGGTTCTTTTGGGTGTAGCAACCTAACAAGCAAGGTGTTTGAAGGGCTTGGGGTATCATGGATTTGAGGCCTTCTCTTTTGAAGATTAGTCACTCAAAAGCATCATCATCTTCATCTATTTCGATCTTGTTTTGCTGCTGCAAGGTAGTTTATGGCAGCTTCTTTATGGCTGTCCATAATGCTAGTTTTTTTGTTTTCCTTGCTTGTCTATTCACATAAATGATCCTTGTATAATGGGTTTGTTTTATACACTAATATGGTCACCTAAGGACATATTTTCTGCTTATAAACAAGTTTATAAAGCTATATTTACATCCGCTGCGTTTTCAGAAAGTTTGAATGGTTAAACTATGTTTTAGTGTTCTAACAAACCCTTCAAAGGCTTGGGGTATAAACACTTGAGGATTTCTTGCTTGAAGTCTTGGTCGTTTTGGAGCATCATTCAACCTTTCCTTAGTCGTTTTTGCTGAAGAAAGGTAGTAATCACAGCTCTATGTAGCTGTAATTTTATGTGTAGTTTAGCATATGTTCATAGCTTGATCATTCACATATAATGATCCTTTTGATTTGGGTTTGTTTTCATCTTAAAACTTCACTAAGAACATGAAATTTTCAGCTTTAAAATCGGTATTAAAGCTACATATCCGCTGCGTTTTCTGAAAGTTTAAGTGGTTAAACTTGCATTTTGTGTTCTAGTAAACCCGTCAGCCTATACTAATGCAGATAGCCGACAATTGTATATATTCTTCTATTCTTCTTTACTTGCTTACGTCTTGGACTTCGGGAGATTCCAATAGAACAACCTTCAACCCCTCTTGAATTGGCATATATGATATTTTTAGGGTCCAACAATACTCCCCCTAAGGATGATACCACCTATGTACTTCAGGATTTGATGGTGGTGGAGCTGTGAAGATTCTATTACTTCTTCTGTTGTAGGTTCTTGGACTGATGAGGATGGAGTTGGTGTTGGTTTAGCCAATAAAGGATCTAATATCTTGATCATGTTTGAGAAGTCTTTGGCTTCATTCTCTTGTCTGATAGGATCAAATAATCAATCTGTGAGGATTTATGAACACAATTCAAAGAAATTCACACAAAGTAATCAAATCAAAACAAGATATCAACAAAATTCATGTTTTCATTAATATCAAGCTAAGACAATTACAAGTATGAAAGTAGGTTCGAATCTCTCTATCTACCTGCAAGACTAAGCTATTTATACTGAAAACAATAAGTAAAGGAACTAACAAAATACACAAATAGTCCCTATACTATTACAAACTATTAAACGACAAATAAAGACAACATGTTAATCTTTCTTAGAGTATTTAACAATACTCCCCCTAAGATTGACATGGTCTTATGTCATCGAAAACTTCAAGCTTTGTCTTCTTTTCCATCTTCAACTTTATCTTCAACCTTTGACTTCATCATTCAAAGTAATCTTCTAGTTCTTCTTTAACTTTAAACATTGGCTTCTGTTTGTATATCTCTATATCTTTCAAAGCTTTTGATATTGTAGACTTTATTTTACTTGCAAGAATGCCTTGTTCGGGTTTAGCTTCATTCGTTTTAATCTCCATCTTGTTCATTCTTTTCAACGTGTCTTTTGAAAGACATGAAATATCAATATTAGCGTATAACTCAATAGGCTTGTTACTTTCTTTTGAGTATACTTCTAACACTCCTTTCCTTGATATTCTCATGAATTCAATATCTTTAATATCTTTCTTGACTATGTTGGCATAAGCAAGAGCCTTTCTTAGAGATATTCTTTCCATGGCAGCATTCATCACATTAATAATGGAAATGAAATGTTTCTTATCTTGCTCTGCTATTTCAGAAGATACTTTCTCCAATTTTTGTACAGACAAAAATGAGATATAGCTCGGATGTAATAGCTTTAGCTCAAAAACTCTAAAAAAGTAATCATGTCCTCATCCCATCTTTCTAGATTTCGGACCAACTTAAGCTCAAATGTCTCAGTGTTATAAAACCATCCGAGAATTGGCTTTGAGTCTTGATTACCATCTATCACTTTCAGACCAGGAGTTGTAACTTCTCAAAATATTTGTCGCAAAATTCAATCATAGAATGTTCCGTCTCTGAATGTACTCCCTTGACCTTTTTTTTTCTTCAGAGTGGCAAAGTACTCTTTATCTTCTTGATCACATATCGTGCTAAGAAAATTACTTGATATATCTAATCCTCTTCTTAATAATTCTACAAACATCTTGCCACGTTTTGAATCAAAAGGATTAATCAAAGGTAATCTATTCAGTTCTTTAAATCTTGCACTAGAAGTTTTATGATACTAGAGTAAAAGTGATATACATCACACACAACATTTACTCTCTTTATCAAAAATGCATTGAATACTTCATCATACTTCCATGCAATAATCTTTGCTTGATTGGTAAAATCTGGAGCAATCATAGCATTCAGCAGTTCATGAACTGATTGTCCTTTTTGCAATACGCTTCTTACCAAGTCTCCAGTTGTTCTTGAAATATCAAGAATATGCCTTTGTTCAGTTGATGCTTTGTAACTTTGTCTCTCTGGGTCAGCAAACATTTCAATCAACTCTTTTCTGTGAGCATGAGCATCATCAAATCTTGACATTTGTTTGATCTCCTAAGGCTTTAACATTCTTGTTCTCTTGGTATTTCAACATACTGAGGATTATATGTATCAAGTACTATCATTTTCTTCATTTGTTTCTCAGTCTCTTGAAAACTTCTGACAAGATTCCTCAGAGATACAGATTATAATCTCTTTAGCTTCCTCCAAGGGTAGTTTCTAGATTGAAACCATGATCTTAGAGCTGGAATACTCATATCATCTGGATCAGTATGGTGCAACTCAGAACTAGATAGTTCTTCTAAATTTATTACTTCTTTTGATCTTGTCCATTCACCATGCTCAACAACAATCTCATTTGGATCTATTGAAGCAACTGACTCTGCATAGATACATTTCTCATATTCATCGTTAATCTGAGAAACAGTCAGTCCATCCAAATACTCTCAATTATATTTCATCTTCACAAGATAATTGTATCTTTCTTCAAAGTCTTGTGGTACCTCATCTGTTCTTGAGTATGTTCTTGTGAAGAGAAGTGTGATACAAATTGAGTTTCATCAATATCTTCATTATCAAGAACTTCATCATACCAATCATCATTGTATACTTCCTCAATATCGTATAAAGCATCAATCTGTTCTTGAACATTTTGTTCTTCAACAGATTCTTCTGTTCTTTGAAGTTAGAAGAAGATTCATTTGAATTGTATCTTCTAATTCATTCACTTTTCTTTTGCCTTTTATCTGCTCAATATTTTTCATCACATGTATCTCAGTACTTTCACACATATACTGGTGAGATAGACTTCTGAGCTTCTTTTTCTTTTAGCAATTCAGCTTTGAGATTTTCATTTTCTTCAGTTAATTCTTGAATTTCTCCTCAAGAATATCATAATCTTTGATCATAACTTCAAAGTTCTTGATTACATCTTCTTTATCTTTGACAAACCTTACAATCTTTTCATCTTTTAAGGCATTTTCTTCAGTCAACTTTAAGTTTTCATCCTTAAGCTTTTGAATTCTTTTTCAAGAGATATGTTTATCTCTTCATTCTTTTATTCTCCACTTTCAACTCTTCAATCTCTTTCTCTTTGCTCAAATTTTCTTCTTTCAATCTGACAATCTCATCAATGTCAACTATTTCCTCTGTTTGTATAGACACATTGTGTGACATACTAACAGAAATTCCTTCTACTCCTTCATTTGCATCAAATTCAAATACTGGATTGAATAAAATATCATTCATAAAGTCAGATCAAATGTTTGATTTTGAGAATCCATTTCTTGTACAGCTTCCTCATGAATGACATCAACATTTTCTTCATTCATAGGATGTGGTTCATTTCTGGTATCTTCTGCATTTCTTTCTTCAGATTCTTCTTGATGTGCTTCAGTGGCATCATCATTTACATCATCATCATCATTGACATCACTTTCTTCGCTTGATGAGCTTTCAGAAACATCATCCTTACTTTTTTCATCATCTTTTACATCCTCAATTAGATCATTTGGATCTTGGTTCTTCTTCAGTTAGATGAAAGTGTGGCTGATTAATATCAACTTCGTCCATTGATACATTTCTAATATAATCAAATAATGGAATGTTTTGAGCACCAGTGAACATTGCCAGTCTTTTGTAAATAGAATCTGACATTGCTCTAACTGTATCTTTTCACCATTAAATTCTTCAGCATACAAATCTTGATTTGCTTCATTAATGAGTAGTTGGAGAAATCTTGGGTACATCAAGTATTATGCCTTACTCCTCTTTCAAGATTAAAAATAAAACCATTCATTATCCACTTAGACATATTGAATCTTTGTTTGTGGATAAGGCTATAATAAGAGATGCAATGTCTACAGGGAATGAATCCCAATGAGCACTTCTTTTAGACATGCAATGTTGAAAGATATAGCATAAAAGCTTCCAATGCTTAAACACTCTAGCTCTGAAAAATTGCTTTTTGGGAAAATGATCTGGATGACCCATTTGTAGAAAAACCTCTCTACATTCATTGAAAGAATACTCTGATAAGTCTTCAGGATCATTGTCACCAAGTCTTAGAGCTATTCTAATTGCTTCTTCAGATACTTCAAGCATTCTTTCTGTTGTAATAAAAGCTCTTAGCACTTTGTTTTCTTCATCATCTCTTTCAAACTGAGCAGTTCTCCAAAATCTCTTAATCATTCTTCCATTGATCATTGGTCTTGCACACATAACATATACATACTTTGTTCTGAGCAGAAATCTGATAATTTCTTCATATCCAATTGCTTCTCTGTTTTCATCATTTAGAAAAGCAGCCACATTATGCTTTGGCTCAAATTTTAATTCTGCCATCTGCAAACACAAAGAAAGTATAATTAGAACATTAAATATTGATTAATGAATTGTATTTCTACATATGAATTTTCAGTTTTAATTGATTAAAATTTTATTTATTTATTTTAATTTTTTTATTTTTAATTTTTTTTATTCAAAATTAAGACAGACTGTTCATCTTCTTCTTCTTCGGCTATGGAAAACTGACTGAGTTCAACATCAACAAAACATTTTCACTTTATGATCAAAAACAATACATCACTATACTCGAAAATGAGTTCTTATCAATAATCCAGTATTAATTTTTGATATGATACTCATTTGATCATATTAAACTTGGATTATATAGGGTTCGAACGCCCAAATAGCTTTTAACCGACTATAACAATGCACTGATTTAACCCAATATATATATATTTGAATCACAAACTTACGTTTATATATTCAAATACTATCTATACTCAATGGATTTGATTCGGTTTAAGATGAAATGAGGATGTGATGATACTCGACAGTCGCAAGTTCAGGGGTTTTTGGTCTGAGAAATTTTGAGTGAAAATGAGAACTACGCATAAGTGTTCAATTTATATAAGTGAAAGTTTTTAGGCGTATGAGCCCTGTTTGGATGTATGATCCTTGTTTGGGCGTATGAAACCCTAAAATTCACTTATTTATTAGACGCATAAGCACTGTTTGTGCGTTTTGAATCAGACGCATGGGAACTGTTCAAACGCATAAGCACTGTTTAGGCGCTTTTGAACTGTTCAGCCGCATGGACTTTTTGAAACGTCTAACACTTGGTAATTTTGATACTTTGTAGACGCATGAGACATGTCAAACATCTAACACTTGGAGAATCAAACCCATTCACTATTAGACGTATGGGATTATCTCAAACGACCAACACTTGTAATTTCCATAGATGTATAACTGTTTAGATGCATGAGAATGAATCAAACGTCCAACACTTGTATGATCCTGAAAATTTCATCATGCTCCTATTGAGGCGCATGTGCACTGCTTAGGTGCATGAGTTGACATTCATGATTTAAACACTTGTGATTTCCAATTTCTTCACTTGCACACATTTACCATTTAGGTCCCCAAATTTTGAACTTTTTGCATATTGCACTTTCAGTTTATAAATTTATTTTCTATTTCTTTTTAAATTTCTTTTGTCCCTTCATTTTAGTCTCAACATAAAATCAAATATCATGATTTTCAACATACGAAGCATATTTATTTGCAAAAATTATGTAGGTTCATATTATATTTCAAATAAATTACATTTTCAATTACACCAATACTTTGAACATAAAGCATGATCCTTTCAATTCAACATTTCAAATTTTGATTTTGATAATGAAATTTTCTGAGAACAACTCTTTCATTTATTACTCCCCTAAACTTTTACGTTTGAAAAACTTATAACTTTCTTAGGAAAGAGAATAAGATTACACAACACATTGTGACATTGCCTTCACACACAAAGACATGCATAAAAGAAAAATGAAAATAGAATCAAAATCCAATATAAGCACAAAATTGATGTCTGCAGAGAGATCATATTAATAAAGATGAGCACATTAAAATAAAATAAATGTGGATAATCATAGACAATGAATAAATCCTAATCAAGTGTGTTCGAGGTCAGTGATATCACAGCAAAGCAGACACAAGATCTAAGGACAGACAATGAGTGTTTTTGACAAATTTATCCACTCACTTACTATTTCATTTCTTGGATTGATTAGGGTTGATTTAGATATGACATGATGTAAAACATACAGAGACTAAGAGAGCTCAACCATCATCATGAAATGTAAGAAAGAACACATACTCAACTTATTACCTGAAACATAGATATCACCAGAGTTCATTTTACTTAGTTAATAGAGGATGATCATGGATAACCATTTGATCAGCTCTGACTATTCATTTGAATAGGTTGTGCACATTAGCATCTTTTTGCATCAAAAAGAGAATCCAGGTCTGTAATGACTTACAACAAAGGATATCTTAGTACTTCAGGTCTATTATCACTCATAACAGAGAAGTGAAATGATGCTTTGTAACAGATCTCATGATTACACACAGTGTCAACAAGTGTGAGTGGTGTAACTTAAGATACATTCAATCTGCTAAGCTAAAAACAACTCAAAAGTACTCAGATAAATACACATAAGCATGTATGTTTAGTTTGATCACAAGAATTTACTTTTTCAGCATAATAGTCAGATATTGTCTACACAGCATATCTGATCATGTCTAGACTTATTAATGAGTGAAGTATGCAACTGATCTTACTAATGTACTATCATTTCTCACATGTTGCAAAACATAATTCCTTTTAAAAGACTCTGTTTTTATATTTTAGATATATATTTTTGTATTTGATTTTTCTATGAATAACATAAAATCACACACACACAAAATATAAATAGGCAATTAACAATGAGAGTATCACTTATTATGATCTATTGATTTAGGGATATCACATATGATTTATAAGACCAATTGATTCTACTAAATACTCAAACCGTCCTGGTAGGAAGGCTTTAGTAAATAGATCTGCCAATTGTTTTTCTGTTGCAATTTGAATCAATATGATTAATCCTTTTTCATAGTTATCTCTAAGAAAATGATATCGAATTTCGATATGTTTTGTTTTTGAGTGTTGAACAGGATTAGTTGTTATGAACATAGCAGCTGTGTTATAATTGTAAATTGGTGTTTTAAGAAAATTGAACCCATAATCCAGTAATTGGTTTTGCAACCAAAGGATTTGAGAACATCCTGCGGAAGCAGCAATGTACTCAGCTTCTGCAGTTGAAACAGAGACTTGTTTGTTTCTTACATTGCCACGAGACTAATCGGGGACTGAGAAATTGACTCCCACCCGAAGTAGATTTTCTATCTTGACAGCATCCACCATAATTACTATCTGTATATCCATATAGTTCAAAGTTACCCTCGTAAGGATACCAAAGCCCTAAGGCTGGTTTACCTTTGAGATACCTGAATATCCTTTTGACAACAATTAAGTGAGATTCTTTCGGGTCTGATTGATACCTGGCACATACACAAACAGCGTACATAATGTCCGGTCTAGATGCAGTAAAATACATCAAAGATCCAATCATTGATCTGTATAACCTTTGGTCAATAGATTTTCCTTTTGGATCAGGTTCAATCTTGGTGTTAACATCTACTGGAGTTCGTATGGACTGACAGTCTTGCAACTTAAATTTCTTTAAGAGCTTGTCAACAAACTTTTCTTAATTAATGAAGATTCCATCTGTAGTTTGCTTAACTTGAAGTCCACGAAAGAAATTAATCTCTCCCATAGAACTCATTTGGAAACGAGATTTCATGATTTCTTCAAATTCATTGCATAATTTTGGACAGGTAGAACCGAATATGATGTCATCAACGTACACTTGTACACATAAAAGATTATTATTATCCTTCTTTATGAATAAAGTTGGATCAATTTTCCCTCGAGTGTATCCATGTTGGATTAAGTGTTGTGATAATGTCTCATACCAAATTCTAGGGGCTTGATGAAGTCCATATAAAGCTTTACTCAGCTTATATACCCGATGTGGAAATTGTGCATCCTCAAAGCCTGGAGGTTGCTTCACAAACACATCGTCAGTGATAGGACCATATAAAAATGCACCCTTTACATCCATTTGATACACCTTAAATTTCATGAATGAAGCATAAGCCAGAAAAACTCGAATTGATTCAAGTCTTGCAACTGGTGCAAACACTTTATCATAATCTATTCCTTCTTCCTGTGTGTATCCTTGTGCAAAAGTATCGCTTTGTTCCTTATTACAACACCACAATCATCAGTCTTATTTCTAAATAACCATTTCGTGCCAATTGCATTTTCTCCTTCAGGTATATCCACCAAATTCCACACTTCTTGTTTGCGGATTGAAGTAATTCTTCTTGCATGGCTTCTATCCAACCATTGTCCTTTAATGCTTCGGTAACATTTTTAGGAACAATTTGAGAAAGAAAACAAGAGTATAAGCATATGTTTGCTTGTTCTAATTTACTCCTTGTTGTTCTCTCATTCAATGAACCAATAATCTGAGAAATTGGATGATTCTTGTGAATACGAGATGTAGGAATCTCATCACATTGAACATTAACATCCAGATTTGTTTGATTCAAATTGGAAAACTCATGTATCAAAGTAGAAGAATGTGGATTGAAGTTTGGAACTTGAGTAGGTGAATTGACAAAGTAATCAAAGTAGCCTGTATCAACTACATCACCAGAGATGGATGACGTTCCAGACTCAGGTATCACAAACTCATTACCATCACTAGGAATATTTTGTGATTCTTCCTGATTAATTGACTCTGAATGATCTAAAACTGTATTTTCATGGTTTGTCTTGTTGAATCCTTGACAAATGACAAAAATGGGTAGTCTGAGCTTGAATCATCTGGGTCATCAGAAGCTGAATCTTCACTGAAATATCCAAGATCTCCTCTTGAGTTCTTCTTATCAGTAGAATCAAGACAATTTGATTGATCAAACAACTTAGATTGAAAAGAGTTTGATAATGAATCTAAATCAAATAACCATGCAGGACCATTTGAAACTGATGGAAAAGAATTTTCCAGAAATTTAACATTGAATGTTTCAAGGATTACATTCATCCTAGAGTTGTAAACTCGATAGGCTTTTGAAACAGATGAATATCCAACGAAAAATCCATTATCAAATTTTGCTTCAAATTTTCCTAATTGATCACTTGAATTAAGAATCATCACAGGACAACCAAATGATTTTAAAAAAATTATGTTCGGTTTTCTGCCCAACATTAACTCATATGGAGTTTTCAGTTTATCTTTCACGATTAAGATTTGGTTCTGAACGAAACACATAGTTGATATTGCTTCATCCCAAAAAGTTATAGGAATTTTTGCATCAGCTAACATAGAACGAGCAGCTTCAATTAGTGTTCTATTCTTTCTTTCAGCAACTCCATTTTGTTGAGCAGTTCTAGTAGCACTGAACTGATGAGCTATCCCTTTCTGTGTACAAAACATTTCAATGTTAGCATTTTTGAATTCCGTTCATTATCACTTCTTATTATTTTCACTTTAGATTCTAATTGATTTTCAACTTTAATGATAAATTCTTTTAGTAAATCAGTTGTTTCAGATTTGGCATAAAGAATGAAAACCCATGAAAATCTTGTGTAGTCATCAATGATAACTAAACAATATGATTTTCATCCAATACTCTTGACGTTTTTTGGTCCAAAAAGGTCCATATGTAACATCTGAAGAGGTTTGGATGTTGAGTTTATAGGCTTGGACTTATAAGACGCTATGTGTTGCTTTCCCTTCAAACATGCTCAGCAGTGATCATTTGTTGCAAACATCTTAGGTGGAAGACCAATTACATGATTTCCTGCTACAAGCTTGTTCATGTTTTTGAAATTTGAATGACCGAGACGTCTATGCCAAAGCTGGCTTTCATCATTTGATGCCTTGGCAATTAGGCATGTTGTTTCAGTTGAAGGATCAACTTGAGACATATCCAATTTGTATACATCTCTATCTCTCTCAGCTGTAACAATCACCCAATCTTTGCTTATTTTGAAACCTGGCTTCAAAACATAACAAAATGAATCATCAAATAGAATAGAATATGACTTGTCACATATTTCAGATACACTTAAAAGATTAAAGTTTAACTGTGAACAAAAGTTGACTTTATCAAAGCTTATTATCCCATTGGATACTGTTCCTTCTCCGGTTATTTTTCCTCCAGCATCACCACAAAGGCGACGTGAGTTCCATCTTTTGACTTAAAGTCTTGTAGCAAGGCAGTATTGCCTGTCATGTGCCGACTACACCCGCTATAGCATGTATTGATTGGTCTTTTTGGGTGTACCTGCACTACAAGAAAGTTAAGTTGAGACATCTACCCAAGCCGAGATGGTCTTGGGCTTTCCAAATTTATCAACAAGTTTAAATTGTTTATAATGGAGATTATTCAAATTAGGTTTGTTTTTGATGAATTTATCAACTTATTTTGAAAATTTTTGATTTATTTTTGTGAACATTCATACCATTTGATTGATCATCTTTTGAAATGTATTGATGACTAATATTTTTATTAGTCATCCTTACAGATCTTGGTATGAAGTGTTCTTGCTTGTTATGTTTTGAGCTCACATAATTGTTCTTAGGAAAAGATCTCAAACCTACATTAGGTATTCTTTGAAATCCATTAGTTTGATTTCTCAAATATTGTGGATTAACAAATCCTTTGCTCATGTGTGATTTTGCAAAGTTTCTAGTGAGAGATCTATTTCTAAAGTAACAATTTGTAGTGTTATGAGTCTTTTCATCACAATAAATACAATATTTGTTATAATAACAATCTGCTGTCGAATGATTTCTCATGTCACATATGTGAGAGTACTTGTTGAAGTAGCACTCAGCAGTATTGTGATTTTTCATATCACAAATTTCACAGTACTTTTGTGGAGTTAAAAACAACTTTTTGTTAACTTTTGACAATGACATAATGTTTCATTTTAGTGTCAAATAGTTAAACTGTTGTCTTTCATTTTTCACATTTTGATTTTGTGTCAGATTATTGTTCATTTGTTTAACATGAACTTCCTTCTTGAATGTATTAGTAACAAATCTTTTTGCAATAGCGGAAGTCTTTGAATCTGAACTAGATTTTAGATCAGAGTGTGATTTGTTCATAATATTTCCTTTATTATTTGGAAGAGAATTCATATTTAACATACCTGCTGACACAAATTTTATTAGTTTAAGCTTTGATATTTGATTTGTTGTTTTAATCAAATTTTTTGAACTTTTGTTTTGTTCAGATGTTGCTTTTGCAGATTTCTTTGTTCTTCTTTGATTCTTTGATATAGAAGAACTTGGTTTATTTTCAGATTGAACATCATCACAAGAAGATTCCTTTTCTGATTGAAATTGTTTCAGATTGATGGTGTTTGAATCTTCTCATGTTCCTATCTGTTGTTTATCCTTGTTTTGAACTCTCACTTCTTCTATTACATCATGAATTTGATGAGAGAGATATTTTGTTTTGGTTGTTTTGGTTCATATGATTTAATCTTGATGGATGACCATTTTTGATTTTTTCTTGATATTATTCAACAAACACTTGAACATTTTCTTTTTCTTCTTCTGCATTCTTATTTTTGATCTGGAAGGCTTTAAGTTTTGCTTTATTTTTAGGTGAATGATCATGAGTATTGAAGTTCTCTGGTAGTGTGTTTATGATAGATTCAGGCATAGGTTCATGAGTGAAACCTAACCCTGCTTTTGTTTATCTTTTCTTTCACTGATAAGTTTTTCTAGTATCATTTTTGAGCTCTTTACTTTTGCCAGATCAACTTGAGTAGCAGCATGTGCTATTTTCTCTTGTTCAAGATTCTTGGTCATCTCTTCTAGTTGTTTTGTAACAATTTCTAAATCTTTGATTGTTTTGTTCCATGAAGTTTGAAGAGAGATAATCTTTTGATCTGCAGTTTTATGATCAGATTTAAGTTGGTTATGCATAGATTCCTCTTGTTTTAGCTTTTCACAGATTTTGAATGAATAGTTTCTGAAGTGTTCAACATGTTCATAGCATGTTTTGGTGCAAAGTTTTTCTCTTACTTCTGATGGTATTTCAGGAAATTTTGGAACTGTGGTTTCAGGTTTTGAAGTAGAAGAGTTAACCTTTGGTTGATCAGACTGAGCCATTAGAGCTACTTCCTCTGTATCCTCCTTAGGATCAGACTTGTCACTCCAATCATAGTCATCTTCCTCTTCATCACTTTCCACTTTTGGGTCATTGTTTTCTGACCAATCTTCTTCTTGAATTTCTGCAATAAGAGATAAACTTGATGTTAATTCATTTGTAAACTGATCTGCATATGCACTCCAATCACATCCATCTTTTATGCTGACTACTAGTGCTTTGTTTGTTTCATCAGATGATTTGGTTTCATCTTTAAGCTCTGTGTTAGAATCAGTGATCTACGTTTGATTGATTTGAGAGTATAGCAGCGGAAAACAAACAATGAATTAGCCAATTCACAAGAACACAAAAGATATTCAAGGTAAGAACAAACGGTTATAGACAGAGAGAATTCTGCAAAATATATTTCATTCAATATTCGCTTTCGTGGTAACAGAATGTCACACATACAATTAGGTAAACACCTCTTATATAGGAGATGTGACGTCTGCTGATGTCACTTGATAGTGACATCTAACAGAATTTATTCAAACTACTAATAGTTAACACAACTACTGAAGATGCCAAATAGCTGACATCTTCTTATAAAAATGCTAAGTGTTAACTATCACTACAACTACTGAAAAGAAACTACAGAAACAACAACGACTGAAGAACATGCTCTTCAGTCGTTTTACAAATACTGAAACAAAAAGAAAACTACTCAAAGGAAACCATCACAACAACTGAAGAGTGCTTCTTTAGCTGTTGTAACGAACTCTAAAGGCTTCAGTACTTCTACTTGAACTTCAGCTGTTGTCATCAGCTGATGTCTTCAGTCTTTGTACTTCAGCTGTTGATCTTCAGTACTTTGTTCTTCAGCTGTTGATCTTCAGACTTTGGTCTTCAACTGTTGAAGTCTTCAGTACTTTAGTCTTCAGCTATTGAAGTCGTCAGTACTTTAGTCTTTAGCTTTTGATCTTCAGACTTTGGTCTTCAGCTGTTGAAGTCTTCAGTACTTTAGTCTTCAGTTGTTGATCTTTAGACTTTGTTACAACAGCTGATTAAGTCTTCAGCAGTTTTTGTGATGTCTGTAGGACTTAGAGGTTTTTCTGATCAGGCTCATTGGTTCTTTTGGTCTAACAAACTCCCCCTGAACCAATGCAGCCAAGACCTCTAAACTTATTGAAGATGTCCTACTTATTATGGCAGAAGCATTGGTCTTTTTGTCTTCTAGATTAGCTCAGAAGTGACCCTTGTAAGCACAGGGCTGGGAAGAAGTCTCAATGATCTATTTGGCAAAGTATGAATGGGAACTCTGTCTTGGGGAACTGGACACAGAGTTGCTACCCCATCCATGAGATCTACTTCCCCACTATGAGTCTGTATGACTCTCTTGTGTAGGCCTCAAGGAAGGTAATTTGTTCCTTCATGGTCAGCTCTTCAGCACCTCCTTCAAATAATGATTCAGGCCCATAGTACTCAGATAGGTATTTGACCTGTTTCCCATTCTTTAGCTCCACAATTGTTATTATTCTATAAGCAAATTCATTAGGGTGATTACCCTCTAGGAACAACTGGAGCTCATTCTTTTTGACTTCTTCAAGCCTTTTATATACTAACCCCTTTTTCACCATTTTATTTTCCAGCATCTTCTGTGGGGTTTGGTTAGCTTTATAAGCTTTCATGAAGTCCTCTAGGATTTCCCAGGGTGATACCACAAAGACCAGTGAGATCACTTCATCTACAATCTTTTTCACCTGGCCAATGTATCTCTGTGGAATGTTTTTCTTATGAATCCTATGAGACACCCTGGGATCAGGCCAAATCCTCACTCTCTCCTTTTGATATTGAAATGTATGCTTAAGAGTGTATAATCTGAGAGCATGCTCCTTCATGTTGATGATAGAAGATGTGGCAGCATATGCTTTGTCAACCCTCCTCAACAATTCCTCATCATGTTGTTTGTGAAGCTCTTCTTCTTCTAGCTTCACTTTCATAATTTGTCTTTGAGTTTCAGGAGTAATTGTTGGAGAGTGACTTGTGGCCTTCGGCAACTGCATAACAGCTGAGAGTGGCAGCCTATCTTCATGTTCATCATCATCTTCTTCATCATCTTCTAGCCTCAATACCCTTCTCTTCTTCTTCTGGGGTACATCATCGGTTGTTGGTTTTGAGGGTAAGGGAGTTGGTTTGGTGGGTTGTGTTTTTGGTGGTTTTGGTGTGGGAATGTTGACAGGCTGTTCTAGCATTATGGAGGTGAGTGTGGCTTTAGATTGCCTGGCTAGTTCAGTCCTGCTCCCAGCACTAGCTTCATTCAAAGCTTCCACAACTAATCCTTTAGTGTATACTTCAGACGAATAGATCTTGGTGGTTATTGCCAAGATGCTGTCCCTGGACCAAGCCTTGATTTCGATCAATGATCTTCCAAGATATTTTGCTATAAACCTGATCATGATCTCCAGCCTTTCTCTTTCTAACACATCATAACTTGCCCATCTAGTTTGGATTTCTTCAATCTCTAATCTTCTGATCACAGAGTCAAGTTTGTCAGTGTCATGGCCTTGCCTAAACAACTGATCAATGATGTTATCCATTGATCTGCTGTGTTCGGCATCAGCCTCTTTCACCATCAGCTCCAAGGCAGTCTCCTTTTCATTCTTTCTTTTCTTTGATTTCTCCATGTCAGCTTCCTTCTCCTTCTCTTTTTCAGTCTCCACAACCAACTCCTTCTCTTTTTCCACTTCTCTGACTTCTGTTTCTTTCTCTTTCTCTTTCCTCTATGCACTCCTCTTTCTTTTTGCTTTCACTGACTGAATCTCCCCCTTTTTGGTTGCATTGGTTGCAAGGGTTTGATTGCCAGAAAGCTTTTTGCCCACAACTTCCTCTATCAAGGGTTGTATTACTGAGGAAAGCCTCTCATCAATGGTTTTGATCACTATATCAGTGATTATAGGTGTGATGAGAGGTAGGGAATTTTGAAAGATATCAGCTATTTGCTCAGGGGGGTTTTGTTCCTGAGAAATAGTGCCAGAAGCAGAGGCAGGTAGCGGAGTATTTGGGAGTGGCTCTGTGTTTGGGAGACCTTCAGATGAAGGTGCCATCTGTGGGGTTTGAAGGGCAGATGGTCTTTGATCCTCAGAAGTTTTGGCAAGCAGCTCTTTGAGTCTGCTCACCTCCTCTTCCAGGATGGTGTTTTGGGCTAGCACATCGTAAAAGAAGCCCAGGTCATCATCAGTAGTTACTGAATCACCTGACCTCCTCATATAATCAAGATGAACATGCACTGAGTGTAGATTAGTTGTAGCATGTGCCCCTTTGTCTTGGAACTGGGGACTTCCTGCCTCAGGACTAAGTCCTTCATGAGCAGTTGCCTCTGGTAAGGTCTTAGTAATGGTACCAACTACATCCTGATCATATGCTGAAGCAGGATAAATGGCAGCCTCACCAGAAGTTCCAATCTCCTTTTCTACACTAGGAAATGGAACATTGTAGCCCCTATGCTGTGGGTTATCAGATGCACTTTGATCCTCCCCCTCACTGGTAGAGGTATGCCCAGTTGTAATTGGTATCTGGGGAGGGGGTGAGGAGTGCAACTGACTCAGCACTTATGCAACAATTAATGTAGGACTTTGGGGGGCGGTTGCATGTGGTGATTGGGTAGAAGCACATTGCACCCAGGGTGAATGGTGTGCTTCAATGGTAACCCTCTCAAGTGAGATAGGTTCCAGCAGTGTGGGTTCCCCAATATTGGTTGCAACAGGATCCTGTTGAGAGGATACCTGTGCGGCTTTGGCAGGTTGAGTCTTTGACACAACTGGGGGGTTAATACCAGTATGTGCTTCCTGTGTTTGTGGTACAGGCGCATCCTCAGGGGACTCATCTCCCTGAGTAGCCTTTTTTGGCTTTTTGGATTTGGGTTTGGTGGGGACTTTGGATCTGGAGGTGGTGGCTGTGGGTTCCAACTACGTGGGTTTTCGCAGCTTGGCAGCCTGTTTCAGTGTTTGGTTAGAGTTGTGCTTGGAGTATACTTCAGGCAATACAGCCATTGCAGGGACTCCAAGGCCAACAAGTCCCTCAGCTTGCAGCCGATTCTCTAGGATGGCCATAATGAACCGAGGATATAATATCCATCGATTTGAAAGAGGTTTTGAGACCATATCCTTAAGTTCAAGAAAAATAATTTCAGAAAAGTTTAAGTCTTGTTGCTCAAGGATAGAGAATAGTACCTGCTGCCACCTCGTAGACATTTGATCCCAAGAGGATGTCTTAGGAGCTAAGCAAACATTAACCATGTGAAAGATAAGATGTTCTGCATCATGGAAATGCTTCTTCCGGATGGTAGAGGCACTGAGGTTTCCCTGATATCCATGGTGGGCAAAGGATAAATCAGTTGTGTCCTTTGGATACCCAACGAGGAAAGTGGCATCATCCAACTTGAGGGTTTGGCGAATGATTTCTGGAGTGATGACCACTTGATGGTTGTTGACGAATGACTAGAGAGACTCGGTGTTGTTCTCCCCAGTTATAAGGGTGACGTTCATCCAAAACTGGTGTAAGGATTCGGCATGAATGGTGGGATTTAGAAGGAAGGCCTTTTAGTAGGGAGATTGGACCATTAGATCAATGGCGTTATCGAACTTTGTCCAGGAGGGTGATTTTGTGAGGTAGGCAACACAGTTATGTCGAGGTTTGAGCTGCATGGTCGCCATTAATGAGAGAGAAGTTTTGGAGATTTGAACGTTAGGTTTGGAGAGGATGAAGCGCTGAAGGATTAGGTATGGGGTATTTATAGGGTAAGGGTTAGAAAACGACTGAAGGGTTTGGTGTTATTCATCAGTAGTTGTAAACGACTGATGACATGGTATTACCCTTTCAGAAGTTGAAACAACTGAAGTCTTGGTTTTAGGCATCAGCAGTTATAAAACTACTAGAAACCATGGTTTTGACTTCAGATGTTTGAAAACAACTGAAGACATGGTTTTAGTCATCTGTAGTTGTGAAACTACTGAAAACCTTGGTTTGGTCTTCAGGTGTTGTAAACAACTGATAACTTGGTATTAGTCATTAGTAGTTGTGAAACTACTGAAGACATAGTTTTGTTATCAGTTGTTGTAAACCGCTGATGACTTGGTGTTAGTCATCAGTAGTTGTGAAACTACTGAAGACATGGTTTCGTCATCAGTTGTTTTAGATGAAACAACAGTTGTAGAAACAACTGAAGAGAACGTTCTCATCAGTAGTTTTCGTCAATTCATAGCCTTTCAGCTGTTTCATACTGTCCTCAACACTTACTCATCAGCCTTTTAGCTGTTTTCAGTTGTTTCATAGGACATCAGTACTTATCTTTTTTTACTGACATCAGTAGTTATAACTACATCAGTAGTTGTAACTTTATCAGTTGTTTTAACAGAATCAGTACTATATGTGATATGGTCACTAATGATCATCAGTAGTTATTTACTGAGATCATCAGTAGTTATCACTTATTCTAGCTGCAGCATACCAAGCCGTAACACTAGGTTTTGGAAAGTTGAACTATCCAAAGGCTTAGTAAAAATGTCTGCAAGCTCATCAGCACTAGGCACAAACTTAGGATCAATCAGACCTTTTTCAAAACAATCCCTAATAAAATGATGTCTGATCTTTATATGTTTGGTCCTAGAGTGCTGGACTGGATTTTTAACAATGCACAGAGCTGAAGCACTATCCATTAATAATGGAGTCTTAGTCTCTGTAATGCCATAATCCAAAAGTTGGTTCTGAAGCCAGAGTACTTGAGAAGTACAACTTGCAGCTGCAATGTACTCTGCTTCAGCAGTGGATGTAGCAACAGATGTTTGTTTCTTACTCTGCCAAGAAATCAAACAATTGCCTAGGAATTGACATCCACCAGAAGTTGACTTTCTAGTTAACTTGCACCCTGTATAGTCACTATCTAAAAAAGCAACTAATTTGCAAGAGTGTCCAGTGGAATACCAAAAACGTAGAATCAATGATCTACGTTTGATTGATTTGAGAGTATAGCAGCGGAAAACAAACAATGAATTAGCCAATTCACAAGAACACAAAAGATATTCAAGGTAAGAACAAACGGTTATAGAAAGAGAGAATTCTGTAAAATATATTTCATTCAATATTCGCTTTCGTGGTAACAGAATGTCACACTTACAATTAGGTCAACACCTCTTATATAGGAGATGTGACGTCTGCTGATGTCACTTGATAGTGACATCTAAGAGAATTTATTCAAACTACTGATAGTTAACATAACTACTGAAGATGTCAAACAGCTGACATCTTCTTACAAAAATGCTAAGTGTTAACTATCACTACAACTACTGAAAAGAAACTACTGAAACTACAACGACTGAAGAACATGCTCTTCAGTCGTTTTACAAATACTGAAACAAAAAGAAAACTACTGAAAGGAAACCATCACAACAATGAAGAGTGCTTCTTCAGCTGTTGTAACGAACTCTGAAGGCTTCAGTACTTGTACTTGAACTTCAGCTGTTGTCATCAGCTGATGTCTTCAGTCTTTGTACTTCAGCTGTTGATCTTCAGTACTTTGTTCTTCAGCTGTTGATCTTCAGACTTTGGTCTTCAGCTGTTGATCTTCAGACTTTGGTCTTCAGCTGTTGAAGTCTTCAGTACTTTAGTCTTCAGCTGTTGAAGTCGTCAATACTTTAGTCTTCAGCTGTTGATTTTCAGACTTTGGTATTCAGCTGTTGAAGTCTTCAGTACTTTAGTCTTCAGCTGTTGATCTTCAAACTTTGTTACAACAGCTGATCAAGTCTTCAGCAGTTGTTGTGATGTCTGTAGGACTTAGAGGTTTTTCTGTTCAGGCTCATTGGTTCTTTTGGTCCAACACTCTGGCATAGGAAGACTTTGATAAGGCTTTTGAAAAGTCTTCTGAGCTTGTTGAAACCTTTGATTGCTTGAGCTTGATTGAGCACTTCCTCCATTATTCCTTGGAGCTTTGCATTCTCTTGAAAAGTGTCCATAACTGTTACAATTAAAACATCTAGCTTTTGACTTGTCAATCCAACAGTCTTGTTTGCACTTGGCATGTATTTCTTATTGACATAAGAATGTTTTTGAGTCCCGTAGGCAATAATCACCATCTGCCAGTTCAGGTCCATCTCTTCAACATCTTTAGGATCCATCTCAAATAAATCCTGCAAAACAAAATCTAGTTGAGTTAAATGGCTACCTTGATATGCTTGAAAGCTGGCCATAAACACAGTGAATGCAGTTTTGGACTCTTCATCCTCTAATAGGATATTAATCACATCTTTAACTTTGCTAGATTTAGTAGAGTTAGATGATGAAGAAGTCTCTATTTTAATATTTGATGATTGGGACTGTGGTTTAGGAGGAGATTGAGAATGAGACTGAGTTGTATAAGCAGGTACACTGGTAAATGATGAGTCAGTGAAAAATCATGCTCCAACAAACAGATCTCCCTCTTCTTCAGGACTTTTCTCACTCTTTTCCATGAATGCAGTCTCTATAATGGTTGCAGGAGAAGCAACAAACTCATATTGAGACATTGATGCTGCTCTAACATTGTTCCTTGAGCTTTCATCAATCTCCACTGATTCTATTTTTGCAATAAGAAGATCTAGATCCATTGGAAACTTCTCAGTATGCTTTAGTAGAGTTGCAGTTTGTTTCCATGATGACGGTAAAGCATTGAGTAGTCTGAGATTTAAATCTTCAAGATCAGGTTTGATACCAGATGTTGACATCTCAGTTATGAGTTGAACAAATCTGTTCATCATCTGATTTATTGTCTCTCGAGACAAATGTTGAAACAATTCTAATTGTCTTTTCAGCTTTTGTTTCTTTAGATTTTGAATCTCCTTACCTCCTTCACAAATGATCTTCAATGCTTTATATAGTGTATATCCAGTTTGATATGCATCAAGCCTTGTAAGAACTTCCAAAGGCAGTCCTTTACACATCAATGAATAGGCTTTAATATCATTCTTAACTCTTTTCAGATCATCTCCTTGAAAATCATCTTCTGGATAAGGTTCTGGAGAATCTTTAGTCTACACAAACCCTCTGTCAGGTCCATCAGTTATTATAGGAATGTATGGTCCTTTTTCTATAGATTTTCAAAAATCAGTGTCAATGGAATTAAAATGTTGTTTTAGCCTAAGAGACCAATTTTTGAAATCAGCTCTATTTTTAAGTCTTGGAAATCTGTTTTCAGAATCTTCTGATTTCACCATTTTTATATTTTTGTTGTTTTCTTATATTTTGAATTTTAAAAAAATTGAAAAAGTTTTTAAAGAATTTTCTTTAAAAGAAATTCTATGTATCAAGGTTGAAACGTCTGAACAGTATTCAAACGCCTCAATAGTTGTTGCGTCTAAGTTGAGAGTTGTCTAAGGGAATGCCTTAAATTTTTTTTCCAAAACGCCTAAAATTGATGCGTCTGAACAGTTGTAAAACATCTGAACAGTTGTAAAATGTCTGAACAATTGTGATGCGTCTACACAGTGTTGATGTGTCTACACAGTGTTGATGCGCCTACACAGTTATCAAACGTCTAAACAGTTCAAATACTTCTCAACAATGATACGTCTAGACTCTCGAACAGTGATCAAATGTCTGAACTGAAAACATCTACACAGTGTTGGTGCGACTAAACAGTAGTCAAACGCCTAACACTTGGACAATTTTTCAGCAAACTTCAACCCTAATGCGTCACATTCATCATGTTCATATGAAAATAACAGACTCAATATTCTGAATTCTTCAAATGTTGATGAAATCAATTGAAACTTTTCAATTAAGCGAGTTTTATGCCGATAAACATTCTTCTTAATATCAATTTCTTCAATTTCAACAACAAATCACTCAATTTTTGAAATTTCAGTTCGAAAACTTCAACTCTTTTTCGAACAACAAATTCAACAAATTTACTTGAATTTGATTAATTGAACTGCTAATTGTACTTCAAATCATGTTTCTGATGATGAAACACAACTGAAATTCACAAATTTTCAATTGAATTGTATCTCAATCACAGATTTAGTGAGATTTTTGAGGTTTTCAAGTTCGATAAACTTCAAAAAAATCAATGACTAATAGCTTACCAACAGTTGTGATACCATTTGATAAGATCAAATGAATCAATCTGTGAGGATTTATGAACACAATTCAAAGAAATTCACACAAAGTAATCAAATCAGAACAAGATATCAACAAAATTCATGTTTTCATTAATATCAAGCTAATACAATTACAAGTATGAAAGCAGGTTCAAATCTCTCTATCTACCTGCAAGACTAAGCTATTTATACTGAAAACAAAAAGTAAAGGAACTAACAAATTACACAAATAGTCCTTATACTATTACAAACTATTAAATGACAAATAAAGACAACATGTTAATCTTTCTTAGAGCACTTAACATTGTCTTTGCTAAGAACATGAATGTTCATTTGGCTCATACTATGAACAACTTCAATAAGCATATGCCTCAAAGATATAGTTTCCCACATTGATACAATGGAAAGCCCATATCTATGGATTAGTAAAGATCCATCAGCATCCACATCAAGCTTCACTATGTTCCCTAACTGGAGAAGGACTTTCTTCTTCTTTCTTTTTTCTTTCTTTTTGTTTATTCTGTCATCGGCTATCTTTAGAATCTTGATGCATTCCAAAAAGAAGTACATATCAACAACTCCAAGCTTGTTATCTATTTCTCTGAAGTGACTTGTGAATATGTAGTGAATATAGGATTCATCTAGTAGTCTGGCCTCATATCCATTAAATATCCTTATTTTAGAACCCTCTTTTCTTCCCTATTTCCTTTTAATCACCATCTCATAAGTCTTTTCATCATAATACACATTACAAAATGGTTTTCACTTATGGTTTCGAGCAACCATCTTCCTTTTCAATGATTCTGTTGGTTTTACATTCAGCTTTGGAAATACCAACTCTTTAGTCCTTTTTGTGTTCTTTTTCTTTTCAAGAGGATTTTGGAAAGATTTGTCTTTCTTGAAGCATATTGCTTTAAGATATTTGAAGTTATTTGTTTTCTTGAACATCTTCAAAATATCTTTAAACTCATATCCTCTGTACATGGCATTATGATTAATTAATTCAAGCTCAACCAATTCCTACAGATCATGTATCTACAAGGAGTTCACCAGAGGAATGTACTCTGTGAAGAACTGAATTAACCCTGAGATTCTATTTACCATAAACATGTTCCAATCACTGTCATAATTTTAGGCAATGATTTTCACATCCGTCTTGCCTTCTAGAACAGACACACCCTTGATAATCTCTCAAGTGGTTAACCATTCATGAAGCTTCAATTGATAGGAAACAAAACCATTTAGGATTCTTATATATCATGGGTGCCAAGACGTCATGGTCTTTGGTAGTGAGTGGGTCATCTTGAGCTTGAACTCTTGTTCTGCGTTTCCTCCCTACAACTTTATCTTCAATAGTCTTTAATCTTTCTTTCTTTTCTGTGACCATCTTGAGGATTGCAACTCTGAGGGAATTTTTCTTCATATTACCTATTTTCTTCTTGTAAATCCTTGATTAAAAAGATAATCCATCATTTCCCTATCTGTCATGCTGTAGGGATTAGGATACTATGATATAGGCACTTAAGACTGTTGAGTCTATGTTGGAGTGAATAAGATTGGGGACTTGACTGACTTTTTCTCATAGTCAGTCATATAAGTAGGTTCAAGAAGTTTATGCATTTTGTTCACTTCTTTTATCATTCCTTCAAAAGTCATACCAAACACCACATCAACATCATAACCGTGATTAATCAAAAGCATGGCTTTCACCATAAGATCATTAGTTCAAGCTTTCTCAACCATTTGATCAATAGATGACTCAACCTTTGTAGGACTATCCCAGAACATAGGGTCATTTATCAAGCTCTCGAGTAACCTCAATATATTTTTCCTTCTTCAAGAAGTATCACCTCAATATGCTTCTTTAACCGTTCCTCGACCTTCTCATTCTTATCTAGAAACCAAGCAATAGTAGCAAGGCTTCTTGGATCATCTTTTTGCTTCTTTTAGGTTAGTTCCTCTTCTACTATATGCCTTTTGACTTTGGCATTAAGTACTTCCTCTTCCTAGAGTATGTATGCATACATGGTCCAGATGAAGAGGGTATAGAGGCTTTAGCTTCTTGTTGCTTTTTTTCTTTTTCTTGCTTTTCAGCTTCTTCCTTTTCTTTGATCTCTTCACATAATATTCTTATTAGTTCCTTTTGCTCATTAGTCAATGAGAAGGGCAAGAATAATCTCTATGCTTAGTTCTTCTTCTAATGACAGAGTCATCATCATCTTCACTGCTCTGACCAGAGACACTTTCATCTTCTTTTGATTCTTTTTGTTTCTTCGTGTCATCATCCTTGTCTTTATCAGAATCATCATCATCACTTTTCTTATCTTTTTCTTTAGCCAGTTCTTCTTTGATCTTAATCAACATCTCCCATTGAGAAACTCTTTTTGTTAGAGCTTCTATCTGTCTATGTGGATGAGCAATAATATATGTTTGGACATCAAGGAGATTCTCTTGTTCTTGCATTCTAAGTGTTTGAATGGTTGTAGCATCCAAGTGTCCACTGATTTCTTCTTTTGTATGTTCAAGTGTTGCATTAAGTCTACCAATCTCTGTTGGGTCAGATAAGGCTGGTACAACCAAAACAACACTTAGAAGAATTTTTGGTGCAACTGAAGAAAGTCTTCCAAAGCTAATCTGCACTTCCGAAGTCAAGTTGAAGAACGTCTGTAGCTCAAACAAGAAGAACTTCCGAAGAGAAACTAAGTCTTCTGAGACTAAGTAAATTTTCTTCCGAAGCTAAACAGTTAGAAGATTCAAGACAAATACTTCCAAAGAATAGAGTCTTAAAGACCAACAAAACTCTCAGAAGAAGTTGATTCTTCTGAAGTATAAATGGCTTCAGAAGAACTTGTTCTTTTGAAGCCAAGTAACCTTTGAAAGAACCAACAATGAACCACTAGACGTAAGTATGTTCGGTCTGACAACCACTGCCACCTCTGATACACTGCATGGCACTTTCCCACGCACATGTAGTTGACCATATTTTATTCCACTGTTCTCCCTTTTTATCAATTAGTACAGTTACCATGTTTAGTTGGTGACAAAATGTAAGTCATAGGCCTATCATGACTACCTAGTCTAGGATAGTTTTTATCTTAGATTCCTTACTTCTAATAATGTAGTATTTGTCTAGAAGTAAGTTCTAGCTAGTAATTGTTAGCCTAGGGAACACACTTGAATCAAATATTATGAAGATAACAGATCAAACAATGATGAACAAAATAAAACCCCTTTGATCTAGCTTGATTGCATATGATTTGTATAAAGTGAAAAACCCCAATCAAAATGGTCATTCAACCATTATCCAACACTAATGAAAATTAACCTATTTATAGTTCCCAATAAAAATGGTCATTCAACCATTATCCAACACTAATGAAAATTAACTTGTTTACAGTCTAGACTAATATTCACTAATTGCAGTTAGTCCCTAGACTTAGGCTAATTAATGAAAATTACATATATATAATAAAAATGACTAAAACAAGATAAAATATATTTTGTTCAGACAAAATATAATTATGACAACAAAATTCTTAGTCATCTAAATCTTCAAAGTCTCATCACGTTCCTCGTCTCGAACGTGTCGGGTTTGACTTTTGTTGATTTTGACCGTAACGTTGACTTTTGTTGACTTTGACTGTGTTGATAATATAGACTATCTTGTAAAGCTCCAACAATACTCCCCCTTAGTCTATCATTATCAATGTCTTCTAATGAAATCAGCACCGAGAAGTCAATATTAGAAAGATCTTCAAGTTGAAGTTTTCTGAATCTGATGAGAAAGATTATTCATCTTATAAGCTCCCCTATGTATGTGCTCCCCCTTTTTGAATGCAACCTTTGCAAGGATATTAGAACAGCTTTCCCAAATCTCTAATCTTAAATGCTTTAGAAGATGTAGGAGGAGGATTCCTAGCTTGGTATCTTCTGCAAACTTGAGAAACAAGTTCTCTGATCAAGTACACTGCTCAACTGATGATCGGCCATCACTTACAGCAAAAATCTAAAACACATTCTCAAACACAATCTCAACATTTCTAATTAGATTATTTTATTTTAACAAAATAAACTTGTGTTTTTCTTTGTGTGAAAAACAAGCGAACCCGTATTCGTTTGTGCGCAATTTTTGTGAAATGTATGAAAAATGATAAAATTGTAACATCATAACATGGAAGACCTAAAATAACTTTAAAATGAAAATTTATTATTTTTTTATTTTTTATATATATATTTATTATAATTTTTTAATTTTATATATCTATTTTTTATTTGTATTATATACTGTTGGACCAAAAGAACCAATGAGCCGGATCAGAAAAACCTCTAAGTCCCACAGACATCACAACAACTGCTGAAGACTTGATCAGCTGTTAGATAAAGTCTGAAGAGCAACAGCTGAAGTACAAGTACTGAAGACGTCAATAGCTGAAAATCTAAAGTACTGAAGAAAAACAGCTGAAGATCAAAGTCTGAAGATCAACAGCTGAAGATCTAAAGTACTGAAGAACAACAGCTGAAGACAACAGCTGAAGACATGAGCTGATGACAACAGCTGAAGTTCAAGTACAAGTACTGAAGCCTTCAGAGTTTGTTACAACAGCTGAAGAGGCATTCTTCAGTTGTTGTGATGGTTTCCTTTCAGTAGTTTTCTTTTTGTTTTAGTATTTGTAAAACGACTGAAGAGCATGTTTTTCAGTCGTTGTAGTTTCAATAGTTTCTTTTCAGTAGTTGTAGTAATAGTTAACACTTAGCATTTTTGTAAGAAGATGTCAGCTGTTTGACATCTTCAGTAGTTGTGTTAACTATCAGTAGTTTGAATAAATTCTGTTAGATGTCACTATCAAGTGACATCAGCAGATGTCACATCTTCTATATAAGAGATGTTGACCTAATTGTATGTGTGAAATTCTGTTACCACGAAAGTGAATATTGAATGAAATATATTTTGCATAATTCTTTCTGTCTATAACCGTTTGTTCTTACTTCAAATATCTTTTGTGTTCTTGTGAATTTGCTAATTCAGTGTTTGATTTCCGCTGCTATACTCTCCAATCAATCAAACGTAGATCGCTGATCCTAACAAATGGTATCAGAGCAGGTTAATCATTGATCGATCTAACAGTTGATCATTGAAACTGCTATTGGATATCTATGTTTGATTGAATTAGCTTATTTGCAAGAACTGGTTATAGATTATTGAATTTCTGCCACTTTCGCTTATTCATCTTGAGATCTCTCTTGGTTCAATTTGGTTCGTTGTGTTTTGTTCTAAATCTATTATAGCTTAACTGAATTTGGTTGAATTTGAGATGACTACTCCTTCTAATGACCCTCACACTACTGGTTCCTCAACCAAGCCTCCGATGCTGGTTAGGACTGAGTATAACATATGGCAACGAAGGATGCTTCATCACCTGTCTGTTAACAGTTTAGGTTGTTGGACATCTATGGTACATGGACCACATAAGCCTAAGGTGAACAATCCGGAAACCAATCAAATGGTTCCGAAGAAGAAGGAACAATACTCAGATGAAGATCGGAAACTGTTTGAGATTGATGCTAAAGCCCATGGAATTCTGGCCATGGCACTGCCTAATGAAATCTATTCAGGGCTTATGCATCATGAAACTGCTCATGACCTCTTGAATGCACTGAAGGAACAATTTGGTGGAACTGATGAGGTCTTAGCAAACAACAGAGAAATTCTCGCCCAACAATATGAGACATTTTCTCATAAAAAGGGTGAGACACTGACTCAACAGTTTGAGCGTTTTTCCTGTCTGATCTCTGAGCTGAAAATGGTGAAACAGGAATACACCAACAGCCAGATGAATAACAGATTCCTCAGATCACTGCCTGAGAGATGGGACACATACATTATTGTCCTACGCTCTAGTGCAAATCTGGATAGCCTATCTCTCACCCAACTTCATGGGAAACTGCTTACATTCGAAAGAGAGATAGAGCAGAAAAGGAAACTGTCATCATCAGGAAGCTCACTGATGACTTTATACCAGGGAACACTGCCTTGGTTGGTCATGAGTGAGAATATGCTGCATCTGAAAGCAATTATGATGAGCATATTGATTTCTCTTCAAACAGTTCTGATCATGCATTTGTTGGTATTGATAGTCATTCTGGCAGTAATAGTGACAATCTATGCTTCATCATGGATGATCTGAAGGGAATTGCTGATGATGATTAGAAGAGATGGATATTCTAAGCCAATGGCCTTAGTTAATATCAGATCTCAGAAGTTCTACAAGAGAACTGGCAGGAATTTCCTGGACTCTCTGGCAAAACCAAAGTTGTTTTGACAAGAGTAAGTTGAGGTGTCATAAATTCCAAAGGCTTGGACACTTTGCAAAAGAATGTAGATCAACTGGATCTAACTCTTCTGCACCCTTTGTGACTTTTCCCAGCACTAGTCTACAAAACAGAGGGCAACATCCTGTTGGTTCTGGTCATTAATCACACCCTGTATCTCCTGCATACTTTGTCCCCCAGGGTCCAATGTCATATCCTTTTCCCTGTTATTACTTGCCTCAGCCAAATCCGATTCAAGCTCCAATTGCACAACAACCAAATGCATTACCTGAACCTCAATCTTCCCAATCTCATCAACAAACTCAACCTCAACAACATAGCTTTTTCACCCCAGGAGTTGTTGACTGGAGCAGTTTACCAGATGTTTTGTCTGGTCATGAACAACTGTTCTCTGGTGCTGGTCAACATGGTGGTGACTATCCTTTTGGAAATCTAGCTCTTATGGCTTTGGAGTCTACTGATACTTCATCCTCTAATGCATCTACAACCCAGGTATCATAGGTTTCCTCTGAGGCAAAAGCCAAGTTATGTTTTGAAACATGCATAGCCGCATTTGCATCTATTACAGAAGCAAATGTAGCTTTAATTAACCAGAACATTGAGCTAGAACAAACAAATTCCAAAAGAAAAGCTGAATTTGAGTCTGTGCTTAATGATAAGAATGAGAGATTTACAAACTTAAATGCCAAATCACAGATGATAAGGTTAGGGAAGAGGTACTTCTAGAGAAGTGCAGGACCTCAAAGAAACACTTGCACTACCCAGGTAGAGTGTGATCGATGGGTAAATTCTTGCAAGGGTTTTGAAGTGCTTCTTAGTAAGCAATCTACTTCCAATGTGAAGTTTGGCATTGGTTATAATCACACTGCTCCTCCTACAGATTTTCTCCCAGAGCAGAGGTAGAATCTGATGGAGAAAGCAATAACCAATCTGTAGGATTCTGTGTGCCCAAGACACTTAGAATATTGATGTGGTTAGTACGTCATGATCCAAGTCGGGTTATACCCAATAGCAAGCTTAGCAAACACCAATAATATTTAATTGATGATGTGATCATGCAATAAAATATTAACACCAATTTAGAAAATGGGTTTTCTAAACAAGTTGCATATGACATGGAACAATTTATTAGGATATTTTGTTCAATTATATTATTTGTAATGTTATTTATATTAGTTAGATGACATTACAAATTAAAATGGCTACATATGTTATACAATTAATTGGTTAGTTGTATACATTTACTAAGAGGTACCAAGTTATAAGACCATGTAACATGGTAATGTGTCTAATTTTAAAAGGGGGGAAACCCATTTTCAAAGCCTTTTGGCCGCCCCCTTATTGTGTTCCTATTGGACCACTTTGTTGAATTGATACACACAATTAAGGGGTCTTATAATTTTGCTCTTGGACCAGCCATTTGAAAGATATACATGCAAAAGCTCTCTCTCTCTTTCTCCCCTCTCTAGTTTCGGAAATCAGGCAGAAAGAAGGAGCTCTAGCAGCTTGATTTTGGTGTTCAATCCTAGCATACAAGGTGTTTTGTAATAGTGCTTGGGGTATACGAAGCTTGAGGATCTCTACATTGAGTTCTTGGTCGATTCAAGCATCCAAAACACTCCTCTAAGTCGATTTTTCTGCTGGAGAAAGGTAGCCATTCACAGCCTCATATGGCTGTGATTTTATGTACATTAATGTTTGTTCATAGCTTGTCCATTCATATATTTAAGATCCCTATTGATTTGGGTTTTGTTTTCCATCTTAAAACCACACTTAGAACACGAAAATTTCAGATTATAAACTTGTTATAATCCTTTACATCCGCTGCGTTTTCTGAAAAGATTAAAAGGTTATACTATGTTTTAGTGTTCTTTCAAACCCTTCAATGGCATCAAGAGCCGGTTATATGGATGGCTTGCTTGATTCATCTTTTGAAATTGGTTTAAAAGATGATATTAGATATGTTATAGGCTGTTTTTGGGCTGGTACATTATATCTTGTTGAAATCCCCAACTTTCAAGGTTACATTACACATGCTTGTGATTAAACCTTGAAAGATATGTATGTTGAAATGTTGGTTGTTTGGACAATGATTAAAACCCAAAATTTCAGTTTATGTTGGCTGAAATTTGGGGTTTTAAATGGGGTTTTCATTATTTGAATAGATGATATGATCATTGGTTGTTAAAGTGCATAACCTAGCTTGTGGCCTTGTGTTGTTTGGATGTTTCAAGTGGTTGTTTTATTCATTCAATTTGGTTGTAATATTTGTGTTTATTCATTTGGGTTGTAATTATTCATTCATTTGGTTATGTAATAATAGATTAGGTTCATTTCCTTTACTAGAAAAATGTATTAGGATACAATTTTGTAAAAGGAAGATGTACAAGATCAAGACCCAAAGATGGACACAAAGACACAAGAAACATGGAGCATTTGGATGTGGTTTCTAGTGGGAGGTTCATGGAACCTTTATGATATGTTTGACCCTTAGAAAGACCATAGACAACACTTGTGATGGCAAACAAGTGTTGTCAACATAAGGGCTATGGTTATGCACATATGATTGTTAATGTTTATGCTTGGTTGATTGTTTGTTGTCTTGATTGTTTGGTTGATATTTGGATATTCTAAGCAAACTAACTAACAATCTTAACAAGCTGAAAATGTTGGTTCTTTAATGTTAATAAAAGTTATTAAAATGGTTTAATGATTTTAAAGATTAAAATTGGTTTTAATCAAAGGACCATAGGGTATCTTGTATTTGAAAGCATACAAATACAAGTACATAGAGTTTTCTAAACTAGAATTAAGAAATCTCTAAAATTTTTTTAAACGAGATCAACACCGTCCTTTTACACAACACTTGAGTCACTTGGGAACTCTTAGTGGGATAAAGATCACCCAACCATTTTGAGGGAACTTGTGATTTGAGGTGAGAATGCCTTACTTATGGGATAAAGGTCACCTAACCATTTGTTTTGGCAAACTCACACGTGGGTGTAAGTAGGATGTCTTGATTTGCAAACCATGTTAAATGGATCACCTACAATGTGGTTTCCAAATGGTGTTGATGGGATTTTCATGCCGACTTTACATATGATGTTCAAGAGTCGATCCCATACCTCTAGAAGTTGCAAATGGTTGCAATCGTCAAACGTTGACCACCTTATTAATTTAAAACGTGGGATAAAGGTCACCTAACCACAATTTAAATGTAATATTGGGTTCTAGATTTTAATATGAAAAGTCTCGTAAGACATTTGTTATTAAAATTACAATATCGAAAATACTAAATAAAACTTTGTTAAATTTTGTAGATGGCCTCTAATAATGATAATTCCGATAACTCATCCGCGTCCAACCAATCCCTACGAGCGATCCTCCAAAAGGAACGTCTAAACCATAACAACTTCATCGATTGGTATCGAAACTTGAGAATTGTTCTCAAGCAAGAGAGACGATCGTATGTTTTAGACGACCCTGTCCCCGATCAACCTAACGAGGATGATGAGGAGGCCTTTAACGATTGGCTGAAATACACTGAGGACTCCGTCCAAGTGTCTTGTCTCATGCTAGCGAGCATGACTCCGGATCTCCAAAAGGAGTATGAACATCACGGAGCTTACGACATGATAACCCAGCTGAAGGAAACGTTCCAACAGCAAGCAAGGGTTGAGCGGTTCGAAACGGTTCGAGCGCTCCATGCATGTCGTATGGACGACAATCAATCTGTTTCATCTTATGTACTTAAGATGAAAAGTCACATTGACCGCCTCGAGAGGCTTAATTGTCCCGTCTCGAAGGAATTGGCCACGGATTTGATCCTCAATGGCCTTACCAAAAGGTTCGAGACATTCGTGTTGAACTACAACATGAATGCTTGGGATAAAAGCATTGGTGAGCTTCACTCAATGCTCAAAACGGCCGAGGCGGCCATGGGTAAAAGGGTTTTACCCGTTCTCACCATTAATGAAGGTGGGAACAACAAAAGGCCTCGTCCCGCACCCAAGGCAAAGGTTGCCAAGGGTAAGGGACCCGCTTGGGGAAAAGGGAAAGGGGTGGCAAGGGTGCCACCCAAACCACAAGAGAAGAAGCAAAAGGTTGCTACAAATGACCCATGCTTCAAGTGTGGGGAGATTGGACATTGGGCAAGGAATTGTCCTGTCCATCTCCAAGAGTTGAAAGCCAAGAGGGATGCCGGGCAGACCTCAGGTACAATATACATGATTCATATTGATCTTAATGTTACATCTTCTAACACATGGGTATTGGATACCGGATGTGGAACTCACATTTGCAATTTGTTGCAGGGGTTCACAAGAAGTAGGGACTTCAAACAAGGGGATGTTAGCCTCTTCATGGGAAATGGAACTAAAGTCTTAGTTGAAGCTCGTGGAGACTACATCCTGAGACTTCCAAGTGGTTTGGAAGTTATTTTGAAGAATGTTTTGTATGCTCCTAGTTTGACTAGGAACATTATTTCTGTATCCCAATTAAGACATTATGATTATGTATTATCTTTTATTGAAAATGATATTCATGTTTCTTTAAATGGTATGTTCTATTTTAAAGCTATTACAATTAATGGTATTTATGAATTGGTTCATGAAAATACTTTAAATAGTTCATTGTACCAAACTAGCACCAAGAAACTCAAGTTGGATTTGAGTGATACCTATCTTTGGCATTGTCGTCTTGGTCATATAAACAAGAAACATATACAAACACTTCAAAAGAATGGTCTTTTAAAAATGAATGAATGTGATTCATTTGATGTATGTGAATCTTGTTTACAAGGTAAAATGACTAAGGCACCCTTTAGTGGAGCTAACGAAAGGGCAAAAGATTTATTAGGAATCATACATTCGGATGTATGTGGTCCTTTTAAGCCAATGACTAGGAATGGTGAAAGATACTTCATTACCTTTACCGACGATTATAGTCGCTATGGGTATGTGTACTTGTTAAGGCACAAAGACGAAGCTTTTGAAATGTTCAAAATCTTCAGAAATGAAGTAGAAAATCAACTCAACAAGTCAATTAAAATTCTTCGTACCGATAGAGGAGGTGAATACCTAAGTGATACCTTTCAAAATCATCTTAGGAGTTGCGGGATTGTCTCACAACTCACTCCACCTGGAACACCACAACATAATGGTGTGTCTGAGAGGAGGAATCGAACCTTATTGGATATGGTCCGATCTATGATGGCTAGAAGCACATTACCTCTATCATTTTGGGGTTTCGCTCTGCTCTCCGCGGCCCGTATTCTAAATATGGCCCCAACCAAAAAGGTAGAAAGGACACCTTTTGAGATATGGCATGGAAGAGTTCCATCCCTATCGTACTTAAGGGTTTGGGGATGTGAGGCTTATGTTAAGACTCCCACCCTAAACAAATTGGATGTCCGATCCACCAAGTGTATCTTTATTGGATATCCTAGAGATTCTATGGGATATTATTTCTATGATCCAATGGAACAAAAGGTGTTTGTTGCCAGAAAGGGTGAGTTCTTAGAAGCAAAGTTCCTTATGGAAGGAGCTAGCAGTAGAACAGTGGATCTTGAGGAAGATCAAGAACCACAGCCCGATGCACGTTTGGTTGAAACTAGCACTCAACATAAGGATGTTGAGGATGATCAAGTGGTTGATCAATACACACAACACGTTCGCAGAAGTGGTAGAACTAGTAATCCACCTGAAAGATATGGATTTTTCATGGATGGATGCTATGTGATAGATTCTGATGAACCAACCACATACCATGATGCAATGTCCAACACGGATTGTGACAAATGGCTTGAAGCCATGAACGTTGAGATGCAATCCATGTATGACAATCAAGTATGGGACTTGGTTGTACCACCTCTTAACTCCAAGATAGTTGGAAGTAAGTGGGTTTTCAAGAAGAAAACCGATATGCATGGAAACTTGGATACTTATAAAGCTAGACTTGTAGCAAAAGGTTTCACTCAAACTCAAGGGGTTGATTATGATGAAACCTTCTCACCTGTTGCGATGCTAAAGTCTATAAGGATATTGTTTGCCATAGCTGCTCATTATGATTATGAGATTTGGCAAATGGATGTCAAAACCGCTTTCCTAAATGGATATCTTGAGGAAGATGTCTATATGGTTCAGCCTGAAGGTTTTGTCGATCCAATACATCCTAATAAAGTATGCAAGTTAAAGAAATCAATCTATGGATTAAAACAAGCATCGAGAAGCTGGAATCACCGTTTTGATGAGGAAGTAAAGAAATTTGGTTTCATCAAAAACGCTGATGAGGCTTGTGTGTATAAGAAGGCTAGTGGGAGCACAATAACTTTCCTAGTATTGTATGTTGATGACATACTGCTATTTGGAAATGACATTCCAACCTTGGAAGGTGTAAAAACCTGGCTTGGAAGTTGTTTTTCCATTAAGGATCTTGGTGAAGCCGCCTATATTCTGGGAATAAAGATCTATAGGGATAGATCAAGGCGGTTGATTGGTTTGAATCAAAGTGCATATATTGATAAAATCTTGAAAAGGTTCAAGATGGAAAACTCTAAGAAAGGTACCGTACCTATTCAAAGAGGAACGATGTTGAGTACGACTCAATGTCCAAGCTCAAAGGATGAGCAAGACAAAATGAAGGCAATCCCATACGCATCTGCTATAGGATCCATCATGTATGCAATGATATGCACTCGACCGGACGTGTCATGCGCCTTAAGCATGACAAGCCGTTACCAGCAGAATCCTGGAAACAGTCATTGGATGGCTGTTAAGAACATACTTAAGTACCTAAGGAGGACAAAAGATATGTTCCTGATCTATGGATCTGGTGACGAGGAACTCGTTGTAAAAGGTTACACGGATGCAAGTTTCCAAACCGATCGTGACGATTCACGATCACAATCGGGATACATTTTCATTCTGAATGGAGGAGCTGTCTCTTGGAAGAGCTCCAAGCAGGATGTGGTGGCTCTATCAACTACAGAATCAGAATATGTCGCCGCCTCATTGGCAGCTCAAGAAGCTGCATGGTTAAGAAATTCATTGCCGATCTAGGGGTTGTCCCCTCCATTCAGGACCCCCTAGAGATCTTTTGTGATAACGAGGGTGCGATTGCACAAATCAAGGAACCCCGTGCTCATCAAAAGACTAGGCATATTGAGCGGAGATTCAACTACATACGAGATGAAGTTGAAAAAGGAAAGATATGTATTCGCAAAGTTCACACGGATCAAAACGTTGCGGATCCTCTCACGAAGCTCCTTGAAAAGGCAAAGCATGAATGTCATACTTGTGCCATGGGACTTCGATATACTAGTGATTGGATTTGATCTATAAATTTTGTATTTGGATATGTGGAACTTTCTATTATTTGAATAAAATTATTTGGTTATAATGCTTCAAATAATATTCCAATTTAGCATGTTTAATCCATGAGTAAAATGTTTACTCTAAATATCCGTAGTCGTTCACACTTGTGGGAACAAGTTTGAAGGTAAGACTATTATGAACTTGGATTGGTTGATATTCATAAGGATGAATATAGAGCAATGGGTTGCTACCAAGGTTCATAGATATTTGTGGGATACAAATATTGGACTAACCCGCATCTCAAATTTTACTACATGGAATCTTATTGATTGATCATAAGTAATTTTGAGTAAAGGCGAATATCATTTGGTATCCTCCGACCTGAGATATATATTGGGTTTTGATATTCACCAAGTATTACACCTTGAGCCTATTCTTCACTGTCCTGAAATAGTGGACAGTACATAAGGATATGTTCAGGTATAACACGAGGTGTTTGTGAGAAACGTATGTAGTCAAGATGGAATTTGTTCCTCTTATTCGTTGAGAGTTAGATGTCTAAGGCCTGATTAAGTTAAATCAACAAGGAATGATCATTCTGTGTCCTTGGATTTAACATGACATCTGTAACAAAAGGATAAATGATTAATTCACCTAAATCTTTTCAAGTAGGGCACTTGAAAGGGATGATGTTATTGAATGGCTATAAGTCATGCGTATTAAGGGTAGTAAACCGTTGTTAGGCGGTATTTACTGCTTGCATCAATCTTCTATGAATCTTGGGCAAGTGGGAGATTGTAGGATTCTGTGTGCCCAAGACACTTAGAATATTGATGTGGTTAGTACGTCATGATCCAAGTCGGGTTATACCCAATAGCAAGCTTAGCAAACACCAAATAATATTTAATTGATGATGTGATCATGCAATAAAATATTAACACCAATTTAGAAAATGGGTTTTCTAAACAAGTTGCATATGACATGGAACAATTTATTAGGATATTTTGTTCAATTATATTATTTGTAATGTTATTTATATTAGTTAGATGACATTACAAATTAAAATGGCTACATATGTTATACAATTAATTGGTTAGTTGTATACATTTACTAAGAGGTACCAAGTTATAAGACCATGTAACATGGTAATGTGTCTAGTTTTAAAAGGGGGGAAACCCATTTTCAAAGCCTTTTGGCCGCCCCCTTATTGTGTTCCTATTGGACCACTTTGTTGAATTGATACACACAATTAAGGGGTCTTATAATTTTGCTCTTGGACCAGCCATTTGAAAGATATACATGCAAAAGCTCTCTCTCTCTTTCTCCCCTCTCTAGTTTCGGAAATCAGGCAGAAAGAAGGAGCTCTAGCAGCTTGATTTTGGTGTTCAATCCTAGCATACAAGGTGTTTTGTAATAGTGCTTGGGGTATACGAAGCTTGAGGATCTCTACATTGAGTTCTTGGTCGATTCAAGCATCCAAAACACTCCTCTAAGTCGATTTTTCTGCTGGAGAAAGGTAGCCATTCACAGCCTCATATGGCTGTGATTTTATGTACATTAATGTTTGTTCATAGCTTGTCCATTCATATATTTAAGATCCCTATTGATTTGGGTTTTGTTTTCCATCTTAAAACCACACTTAGAACACGAAAATTTCAGATTATAACTTGTTATAATCCTTACATCCGCTGCGTTTTCTGAAAAGATTAAAAGGTTATACTATGTTTTAGTGTTCTTTCAAACCCTTCACAATCCTTTTCATCATGTGATCTACTATCTGATATTGCACCATCAGAGGTTGAAGTCAGCATTAAGTCCTCTCAGAACCTATCAGCTAATGTTGATGGTTCAATGCTGACACTCACATGATCAAAAAGTTGATCACTCCAGGTGGTATTTTACAAAGTACTGAAAGTACTAAAGTGAATGTCATAACACCTGGAAGACGAACCCAACTATTGCATGTACTAAAGGGAAGAAAACTGCAAGTAGTAAGGGTGGGAAAACTACTGAAGAAGATATCAAGAAAGCAAGTACTAAGGGAAGAAAACTGCTAGTACTGATAGCAAACTATTGAAGAACAAGTCTTCAGTAGTTTCATCTTCTTCAGCAGATGATCAACTTAAGATGAAGAAAAAGCCATGTGAAATATGTGGCTTATTCAATCATCTTACATATGATTGCTGGTATAAAAAGGGCTCCAAACTCAAACATAATGAAAACATAAAGAGAAAATGGATAAAATGAAAACTGAGTTTGAAATCAATTTGTACCAGCAACATCAAAACCTGTAACCCCAAATCCAAAAAGAAATCCACAAAGAAAGGGGTTAAACAGGCAACAGCTGAGGTTGCTCAAAGAGAGATGGTATAACACAGGAACCCATCTAACTCAAGCACTAATGTCTTTGATGAGCTAAGGCTTTATCACAAAATCAGACACAACTTTTTATGATGGTTCAACATCTATTGGGGAGAGTCAACCAATTAGATGCTCCTGTGTTGAAACCACAGAGAAGAAAATCCATACCAAAGGAATCTTCTTCTTCACCATCTCCATCCCCTCAGGCTGTTATTCATAGCAAGTCTGTTAGTTTACCATCTGTTGATATGATAGACCCAAAACCAAAAGGTTTGGGTCTCAAAAACTAACTAATTGTTTGTGATTGCATGGTTCTTCAACATGCCAAAGTAGCATCTGGTATGTAGATAGTGGGGGACCTATGCATATGACTAGGAACAGCTCTCTTCTTCATGACTACTCTCAAGGAAAGAAGGGGTTTGTTTCTTTTGGCAATGATGCTAGGGGTTACATCATTGGAAAAGGCTTTGTCTCCAATGGAGAAATAAAGTTTGATGATGTTAACCATGTGGAAAATCTCAAGTACAATCTCTTGAGTGTCAGTCAAATGTGTGATAAAGGCCATGTTGCTCTTTTCACCAGTCAGAACTGCAGGATTCTGTCATCCAAAGTTCTGAATTTGATTGATAAGGTGTTGGATGATCACACTCTCCTGAGGTCCAACAGGACAGGAAGAGTGTATGCCTTAGAACTTTCCAAGAAAATAATATCAAGGCCATCCTGCCTATTTTCCAAAGCCTCTCCTCAGGAATCTAAACTGTGGCACAGAAGGCTGGGTCATGTTAATTTCAAAAACATGAATCAGCTAATCCACAATAGTTTAGTGAGAGGCTTACCAATAAAGGAGTTCCATTGTGATGAAACCTGCACTTCTTGTTTAAAAGGAAAACAGCACAAACTCTCATTCCCTCCTATTAAGAGCCTAAGTCCACTGCCTGCTTGCAATTACTACATATGGATCTATTTGGTCCTGTGAGAGTGATGAGCATGGCAAAGAAGAAATACTGTCTGGTAATTGTGGATGATTACTCCAGATTTGTATGGACTTTCTTTCTGTATTCAAAGGATGAGGTTGCTCAGAAGATTATCAACTTTGTGTTGTATGTTGAGAAGCAGTATTCCCTTTCAGTCAAGTGTATAAGGAGTGACAATGGAACTTAATTCAGAAACCATACACTTGATGAATTTTATCATTCAAAGGGAATCAAAAGGCAGTTTAGCATCCCAAGGACTCCAGAACAAAATGGAGTAGTGGAGAGAAAGAACAGGACCCTAATTGAAGCTGCAAGGTCTATGTTGGCTGACTCTGGTTTGCCACTGACCTTTTGGCTGAAGCTGTTAACACAGCTTGCTATGTGCAGAATAGAGCCTTAGTAAATCAGAGGTTGATGAAGACTCCATATGAAGTTCTACATCACTTGGCTCCTCTAATTTCATTTTTCAGGCATTTGGGTGTCCCTGTTTTATTCTCAACACAAAGGATCAACTCCAAAAATTTGATCCTAAGGTGCATGTAGGGTATTTTATTGGTTATTCATCTACTTGCAAAGCATATAGAGTCTTCAACTGCAGAACAGAGATAGTTGAAGAGACTTTGCATGTGAAGTTTAATGAATCTCCAATGGACAAGATTCCACAAACCCTATGGAGTTGTTTGATTTGGACATACTGCAATATGTTCCTTCTCCACCTCCAGTTGTTGCAGACCATGTGGATAAATCATCTTCTGCAGCATGTCTTCCACCTGGTGGTATTGATGATGATGATGATGATAATATCAATACTCACCTATTCAAATTTAGTGACCAACTGCCTGAGTCTGCTAAACTTGATGTTCCTGTAGCTTCAGCAGTTCCATCCACAACAAATGCTGATGAGATCTCTGATTCCTTTACATCTTTTGAGTTACCATCAAATTCTTGGTTTCAAGAGTCTGTATCAACATCTGCTGCTGCTGAAGGTTCTACAAACACTTGCACAAATATTATTGTTTATCAAGAGCTGAAGAATCACCCAATGTCTCAAATCATTGGTGATATCAATGCTGGAGTTTCACACGAAGTCAATTGTCTAACTTCTGCTTCTATGCTCTCTTCATCAGTCAGCTAGAGCCAAAGAACTATCATGTTGCTTTAAGAGACAATGGATGGGTTGAAGCTATGTAGCTTGAGCTACTTCAGTTCAAGAAACAGCAAGTGTGCGAACTGGTTCCTCTACCCCCAGGTAAGTGTGCAATAGGCACTAAATGGGTGTTTAGGAATAAAACTAATGAAATGGGCTTATTGTTAAGAACAAGGCTAGACTGGTTGTACAGGGGTTCTCACAAGAAGAAGGTATTGATTATGATGAAACCTTTGCCCCTGTAGCCAGACTAGAGGCAATTAGATTGTTCTTAGCCTATGCTGCATTCCACCATCTCAAAGTTTTTCAAATGGATGTCAAAAGTGCATTTTTATATGGCAAAATAAAAGAAGAAGTTTATGTGTGTCAACCACCAGGTTTTGAGGATAATAACATCCTGAATGGGTGTATAAACTTGATAAGGCTCTTTATGGGTTGAAACAAGCTCCTAGAGCCTGGTATGAGACGCTCTCCACTTTTCTTCTCAAGAATAATTTCACTAGGGGCTCCATAGATAAAACTTTGTTTATTAAGAAGGTGGATCAGCATAAGCTACTTGTTCAAATTTATGTTGATGATATCATTTTGCATCCTCTGACCCCCAGTTGTGTGATGATTTTACCAAATTAATGAAAAAGAGGTTTGAAATGAGTGCCATGGGAGAATTACAGTTCTTTCTAGGCTTGCAAATCAAACAAAAGGCTGATGGGACCTTTATTCATCAGTCCAAATATACAAAAGATCTTTTGAATAAGTTTGATTTACAAAATTGTAAGCCCTGTTCTACTCCCATGTGCATACCATACAACTGATGCGGATCAGAAAGGTAAGCTGTTGATGAAACACTTTACAATGTATGATTGGGTCCTTGATGTACTTAACAGCTTCTAGACCAGATATCATGTTTGCTACTTGTGTCTGTGCTAGATTTCAGGCTGCTCCTAAAGAGTCTCATTTGATTGCAGTCAAGAGGATCTTTAGATATTTGCAAGGTAGAAAATCTCTAGGATTATGGTATTCCACTGGACACTCTTGCAAATTAGTTGCTTTTTCAGATAGTGACTATGCAGGGTGCAAGTTAACTAGAAAGTCAACTTCTGGTGGATGTCAATTCCTAGGCACTGTTTGATTTCTTGGCAGAGTAAGAAACAAACATCTGTTGCTACATCCACTACTGAAGCAGAGTACATTGCAGCTGCAAGTTGTACTTCTCAGGTACTCTGGCTTCAGAACCAACTTTTGGAGTATGGCATTACAGAGATAAGACTCCATTATTAATGGATAGTGCTTCAGCTCTGTGCATTGTCAAAATCCTGTCCAGCACTCTACGACCAAACATATAGAGATCAGACATCATTTTATTCGGGATTGTTATGAAAAAGGTCTGATTGATCCTAAGTTTGTGCCTAGTGCTGATGAGCTTGCAGACATTTTTACTAAGCCTTTGGATAGTTCAACTTTCCCAAACCTTGTGTTAAGGCTTGGTATGTTGTACCTATAATAAGTGATAACTACTGATGATCTCAGTAAATAAGTACTGATGATCATTAGTAAGCATATCACATATAAGTACTGATTCTGGTCAAACAACTGATAAATTACAACTACTGATGTCAGTAAAATCAGATAAGTACTGATGTCCTATGAAACAACTGAAAATAGCAAAACGTCTGATGAGTAAGTGTTGAGGACAGTATGAAACAGCTGAAAGGCTATGAATTGACGAAACCTACTGATGAGAACTTTCTCTTCAGTTGTTTCTACAACTGCTGTTTCATCCTAAACAACTGATGACAAAAACATGTCTTTATAGTTTCGTAACTACTGATGACTAAAACCAAGTCATCAGCTGTTTACAACAACTGATGACAAAACCATGTCTTCAGTAGTTTCATAACTACTGATGACTAAAACCAAGTTATCAGCTGTTTACAACACCTGAAGATAAAACCAAGGTTTTCAGTAGTTTCACATGTACTGATGACTAAAACCAAGTCTTCAGTTGTTTTCAAACATATGAAGTCAAAACCATTGTTTTCAGTTGTTTTATAACTACTGATGCCTAAAACCAAGACTTCAGTTGTTTCAACTTCTGAAATGGTAATACCACATCATCATCTTTTAAAAACTACTGATGATTAACACTAAACCCTTTAGTCGTTTTATGACCCGTCCATAATTCCTCATATCTGATCCTTCAGAGCTTCATCCTTCAAACCTAATGTTCAAACCTCCAAACTTCTCTCTCATTAATGGCGACCATGCAGCTCAAACCACGACATAACTGTGTAGCCTACCTTACCAAATCGCCTTTCTGGACAAAGTTCGATAACGCCATTGATCTTATGGTCCAGTCACCTTACAAAACGGCATTTCTTCTATATCCCACCATTCACGCCGAATCCCTTCACCAGTTTTGGACGAACGTTACCATTACCATGGGGAGAACAACACCGAGTCTCTCCGTCGGTTGTCAACACCATCAAGTGGTCATCACTCCCGGAATCATTCGACAACCCTAAACTGGATGATGCCACTTTTTTCCTGCTGGGTATCCAAAGGGCACAACTTATTTTCCTTTGCCCACCATGGATATCAGGGAAACCTTAGTGCCTCTACCATTCTGAAGAAACATTTCCATGATGCAGAACGTCTTATCTTTCACATGGTAAATGTTTGTTTAGCTCCTAAGACATCCTATTGGGATCAAATGTCTACCAGATGGCAGCAGGTACTATTCTCTATCCTTGAGCAATAAGACTTAAACTTTTCTGAAATTATTTTTCTTGAACTTAAGGATATGGCCTCAAAATCTATTTCTAACCGGCTGGATATTATCCTCGGTTCATTATGGCCATAATAGAGAATCAGCTGAAAGCTGAGGGACTTGTTGGCCTTGGAGTCCCTGCAATGGCTGTATTGCCTGAAGTATACTCCAGGCACAACTCTGACCACACACTGAAACAGGCTGCCAAACTGCGAAAACCCACGCAGCTGGAACCCACAGCCACCACTTCCAGAACCAGAGTCCCCTCCAAGCCAAAATCCAAAAAGCCAAAAACGGCTACTTAGGGAGATGAGTCCCCTGAGGATGCCCCTGTACCACAAACGCAGGAAACACATACTGGTATTAACCCCCCAGTTGTGTCAAAGACTCAAACCAACCACAGCCGCACAGGTATCCTCTCAAAAGGATCCTGTTGCAACCAATATTGGGGAACCCACACTGCTGGAACCTATCTCACTTGAGAGGGTTACCATTGAAGCGCACCATTCACCCCGGGTGCAATCCGCTTCTACCCAATCACCACATGCAAACCCCCCCCAAAGTCCTACATAATTGTTGCACAAGTGCTGAGTCAGTTGCACTCCTCACCCCCTCCCCAGATACCAATTACAACTGGGCATACCTCTACCATTGAGGGGGAGGATCAAAGTGCATGTGATAACCCACTCATAGGGGTTACAATGTTCCATTTCCTAGTGTAGAAAAGGATATTGGAACTTCTGTAGGCTGCCACTTATCCTGTTTCAGCATATGCTCAGGATGTAGTGGTACCAGTACTAAGACCTTACCAGAGGCAACTGCTGATAAAGGACATAGTCCTGAGGCAGGAAGTCCCCAGTTCCAAGACAAAGGGGCACATGCTACAACTGATCTACACTCAGTGCATGTTCATCCTGATTCTATCAGGAGGTCAGGTGATTCAGTACTCACTGATGATGACCTGGGCTTCTTTTATGATGTTTTAGCCCAAAACACCATCCTGGAAGAGGAGGTGAGCAGACTCAAAGCTGCTTGCCAAAACTTCTGAGGATCAAAGAGCATCTGCCTCTCAAACCCCACAGATGGCACCTTCATCTGAAGGTCTCCTAAACATAGAGCCACTCCCACATTCTCAGCCACCTGCCTCTGCTTCTGGCACTATTTCTCAGGAACAGAACCCCCTGAGCAAATAGTTGCTATCTTTCAAAATTCCCTCCCTCTCATCACACCTATAATCACTGATATAGTGATCAAAACCATTGATGAGAGGCTCTCCTCAGTAATACAACCCTTGATAGAGGAAGTTGTGGGCAAGAAGCTTTCTGACAATCAAACCCTTGCAACCAATGCAACCAAAAAGGGGGAGATTCAGTCAGTGAAAGCAAAAAGGAAGAGGAGTGCAGAGAGAAAGAGAGGAGAAAGAAACAGAAGTGGAAAAGGAGAAGGAGGTGGTAGTGGAGACTGAAAAAGAGAAGGAGAAGGAAAAAGAGGAGAAAGAACCTGACATGGAGAAATCAAAGAAAATAAAGAATTAGAAGGAGATTGACTTGGAGTTGATGGTAAAAGAGGCTGATGCCGAACACAGCAGGTCAATGGATAACATCATTGATCAGTTGTTTAGGCAAGGCCATGACACAGACAAGCTTGACTCTGAAATCAGAAGCCTAGAGATTGAAGAATTCCAGAATAGATGGGCAAGTTATGATGTGTTAGAAAGAGAGAGGCTGGAGATCATGATCAAATTTATAGCGAAGTATCTTGCAAGATCATTGATCGAAATCAAAGCTTGGTCCAGGAACAGCATCTTGGCAATAACCACCAAGATCTGTTCATTTGAAGTATACACAAAAGGACTTGTTATTGAAGCTTTGAATGAAGCTGGTGTTGGGAGCAGGACTGAACTAGCCAAGCAATCTAAAGCCACACTCACTTCAAAAATGCTAGAACAGCCTGTCAACATTCCCACACCAAAACCACCAAAAACACAACCCACCAAACCAACTCCCTCACCCTCAAAACCAATAGCCTATGATGTACCCCAGAAGAAGAAGAGAAGGGTATTGAGGCTAGAAGATGATGAAGAAGATGATGATGAAGATAGACTGCCACTCTCAGCTGTTATACAGTTGCCGAAGGCCACAAGTCACTCCCCAACAATTACTCCTGAAACTCAAAGACAAATTGTGAAAGTAAAGCTAGAAGAAGAAGAACTTCACAAACAACACGATGGGGAATTGTTGAGGAGGGTTGACAAAGCTTATGCAGCCACATCTTCTATCATCAACATGAAGAAGCAAGCTCTCAGATTATACACTCTTAAGCATACATTTCAATATCAAAAGGAGAGAGTAAGGATTTGGCCTGATCCCAGGGTGTCTCACAGGATTCACAAGAAAAACATTCCACAGAGATACATTGGCCAGGTGAAAAAGATTGTAGATGAAGTGATCTCCTTGGTCATGTAGTATCACCCTGGGAAATCCTAGAGGACTTCAAGAAAAGTTATAAAGCTAACCAAACCCCACAGAAGATGCTTGAAAATAAAATGGTGAAAAAGGGGTTAGTTTATAAGAGGCTTGAAGAAGTTAGGAAAAATGAGCTCCAGTTGTTCCTTGAGGGTAATCACCCTGATGAGTTTGCTTATAGAATAATAACAACTGTGGAGCTAAAGAATGGGAAACATGCCAAATACCTATCTGAGTACTATGGACCAAAATCTATATTTGAAGGAGGTGCTGAAGAGCTGACCATGGAGGAACAAATTACCTTTCTAGAGGCCTATACAAGAGAGTCATATAGACTCATGTGGGGAAGTAGATCTCATGAATGGGGTAACAGCTCTGTGTCCAGTTCCCCAAGACAGAGTTCCCATTCATACTTTGCCAATCAAATCATTGAGACTACTTCCAGGCTGGTGCTTACAAGGGTCACTTCTGAGCTGATCTAGAAGACAAAAAGGCCAATCATTCTGCCATAATAAGTGGGACATCTTCAATAAGTTTAGAGGTTTTGGTTGCATTGGTTCAGGGGGAGTTTGTTGGACCAAAAGAACCAATGAGCCGGATCAGAAAAACCTCTAAGTCCCACAGACATCACAACAACTGCTTAAGACTTGATAAGCTGTTAGATAAAATCTGAAGAGCAACAGCTGAAGTACAAGTACTGAAGACGTCAACAGCTGAAAATCTAAAGTACTGAAGAACAACAGCTGAAGTACAAGTACTGAAGACGTCAACAACTGAAAATCTAAAGTACTGAAGAACAACAGCTGAAGATCAAAGTCTGAAGATCAACAGCTGAAGATCTAATGTACAAGAACAACAGCTGAAGACAACAGCTGAAGACATCAGCTGATGACAACAGCTGAAGTTCAAGTACAAGTACTGAAGCCTTCAGAGTTTGTTACAACAGCTGAAGAGGCATTCTTCAGTTGTTGTGATGGTTTCCTTTCAGTAGTTTTCTTTTTGTTTTAGTATTTGTAAAACGACTGAAGAGCATGTTTTTCAGTCGTTGTAGTTTCAATAGTTTCTTTTCAGTAGTTGTAGTAATAGTTAACACTTAGCATTTTTGTAAGAAGATGTCAGCTGTTTGACATCTTCAGTAGTTGTGTTAACTATCAGTAGTTTGAATAAATTCTGTTAGATGTCACTATCAAGTGACATCAGCAGACGTCACATCTTCTATATAAGAGATGTTGACCTAATTGTATGTGTGACATTCTGTTACCACGAAAGTGAATATTGAATGAAATATATTTTGCAGAATTCTTTCTGTCTATAACCGTTTGTTCTTACTTCGAATATCTTTTGCGCTCTTGTGAATTTGCTAATTCAGTGTTTGATTTCCGCTGCTATACTCTCCAATCAATCAAACGTAGATCGCTGATCCTAACATATACTTTTTAATTACCGAGAACCGAAGCGATAATGATATCACATCCACAAGATATACTTTAGCACAAAGATGAAATTATTCATCAACAAACAATGAGATCACACTGAAAACTGAATCTAATCACAATCTTTGAATGATTTTGAAATTCTCAAATAGATCAATAACGATTGTTGATCTGTTTGTCCACTTAAACTCATGCCCTATCTTTTTCAACAAGTAGCAAATGATTCGTTAAGGTTTGATTAAATAATTTAGAATGCAGGACCCCACAATTATTTGGCAAAAACCCTCACCCAACCTCAGGATTTCTTGAATTTTGTTACGATCTTTATAGAGCAAGGCGTGTGCATTACTGTGCAAGTGATTATCAACACTTTTTAACAAAATAAGCGAACATGTGTTCGTTTGTGCCAATTTCTGTGAAATGCATGAAAAATGATAAAATTGAAACAACATAATATGGAAGACCTAAAAGATTTTAAAATGAAATTTTTTTATAGTTTTTTTATTTTTATTATATATATTTATATAATTTTTTAAATTTTATATATCTACTTTTTTATTTGTATATATATATTTTTTAATTACCGAGAACTGCATCGATCATGAGATCACATCCACATGATATACTTTAGCACAAAGATGAAATTAATCATCGACAAGCAATGAGATCATACTGATAACGGAATCTAATCACAGTCTTTGAATGATTTTGAAATTCTCAAACAGATGAATAATGATTGCTCATATGTTTGTCCACTTTAACTCATGCCCTATCTTTTTCAACAAACAACAAATGATTCGTTAAAGTTCGATTAAATACTTTAGAATGCTAGGACCCCACAATCATTGGCAAAAACCCTCGCCCAACCTCAGGATTTCTTGAATTTTATTATGATCTTTATAGAGCAAGATGTGTACATTAGTGTGCAAGTGATTATCAACAGAATATTGCATTCTTTGAAGAATTCATCGTTAGATGGTTTGACACAACATAGTCCAAATGTGAGAGCTTCAGGTCTATACTCATGTATAACAAAGGAGATGACCATTTAATCATGTGCCAATGAGAGCTCTAGGTCAATACTATCGTATAGCAAATAAGACCATCACTCCAGGTCAGTACTTCCGTACAGCATAGGAGATTAGCCCAAACACGAGACTCATAAATACACTAATCATGGCTCAAAGATATGGCTTATATGATTTGTATCATGGTGGGTAAAATATCAATTCTCAATCCAATTTTTGTCAGGACTCAATTTTCGTGCAGGCCAAAATGATTGCGTAAATCCAGACGTCCTTAAACATATATTTTAATTTAAATCATTATGTTGTTGTCTACTTTATACTTCAGGTTGAGTCTACCAAGCATATCATTAAAGAATCTATTTCTTTTTCTATTATTTGCAATTAAAAATAAGATGTAAATCAGATAACAACATCATTTACTATCATTTCTCATTTTAAAAACGCTTGTCATACAAAAACAAAACATTTCAAGATGATATACAATCATTTCTTAGTCATCTCAAATCAAGTTCCCAGGACTTTTTTTATTTTTTATGTATTACTTATATACTCTCCCCCTAAATTTTTATTTTTGTAAACCTATTTTCTTGATTTTTTTTAATTTAATTTTATTATATTTTTTTTTAATTTTTTTATAAAACTATACAAAAATAGAAATTTACCAAAGAAGGTCTTCCAAACTACACTGATTATCACGATAAGAAATGACTTATCAAGAAATATACAGTGATTATGAAGTGAGAACTATGATTATGCACATAAAAATCCAGATGGTGGATAAAATACCATGACTTTAACCTGTTTGTTCATGTCAATTTTGAATTAGGAACAATCTCTGTTAATATACCGGATTTCTAATAGTCATCTTGAATTGTTCCTTCACTCATTAACAAATTTGTTAGAAAGAGGAACCTAGTCTATCGTAGTCCTGGAAGTTCCTTTTTAATCAATATAAAAAACTTGTTTCGGCACATAACCGTTTAAACAATCAGGATTGCAATATCCTTCTTTTTAATTTGCCAAATTTGTTTTGGTTCAATTAATTTGGATTTGAATGAATTAATTTTGGAAATCATTTTTTGTTTAAGACCGAAAGGAAAAGAATTTGGTTTTGAACCTTTGGTCATTTTCATTTTTATATCATGTGAAACCGGCTTCAAATGAAAAAGTTTGGATGGAGGGTTTTTCATCCAACCATTCAAAGATGTTTGCTTTTTACCTTTTGAACCAGAGAAGCAACCCGTGTTGCTTTTACCGTCTGGAACATTCTTTGTAGACTTACATCCGGAGAACCAATTTGGTTTGCCTTTACCATTCAAAGCAAGTCTTTGAGGACACTTCTTTACCACATGACCTTCTTTTCCACACTCAAAACAAACCTTGAAAGGCTTTTTGATTCTTTGTAGTCCCTTGTGAAGCATTTGGAATTGGAGATTACTTTGAGGTTGTTGCGAATTCTTTCTTGTTTTGGCGTTTGCTATGCTGAACAAGGAATGAGATATTTACTGATTGACTAGGTTGCTTTACAATTGGAGAAGAGATCTGTATTGGTCATGATTCTGCTTTTAGAAGCTTTTGAGACTTGACTATGTCAGGAGATATCTTGATCTATGAGAAACCAACACGCTCCTCTATGATTGATTCATGATCTGAGCTTATCCAGTCTCGTATACAGAGATCTTTCTTCAATTGACATTGATTGACACCTCCTATTGTGTCAGCTTCGGTTATAGGATTTTGATTGCCTGACGATTCGACAACTGTTCCTTCTTTGACAAACCTGACAGGAACAAACGAAGGAATGTTACCTCTTTGGAATTTGTTGAAGAAGATTGTAGAAGCAACTGATATTGGTTTTGAAACACACCAGAGGTGGAATCATCATTAGTCTTCTTATCAGATCCCTGCCTAATGAATCCCAACCTATAGGAATCCTGCACATCTCTAACCTCTTTAAGATTAACACTGCTTAAACCTACATTTAAACTATTTGTAACGCCGGTTATTTTTTTTAAAAGTCAAGAAAGAAGAATAAAGTGAAGAAAAAGAAGTAAAAGAAAAAACCCAAGTCTAGGGGTTAAAAGTGACAAATAGGACAAAATATTTGAAAAAGGTGGGTGTAAAAGGAGGTATGGCCGCCCATATGTCACACACATCACAAACCTTCAGATTTTAGAGAGAAAAAGTGGAAAGAGCAGCAAAGAACTATCGGTTTTGAAGGAAGAACAAGAAAGAATTCAAATTCAAGGTAAGAATTCATGGTTTCATGATGTTCTTGACTGGTTATATCCTTGGACTTATGCTTATGTGTGTTTGTATGTGATCGGGTATGTTTTTAGTGGGTTTCTAGGTGGTTGAACTTAAATGCAAACGAGTTTGGAAGAAGCCATACTCAAGAGCTGCAAAGGTGGGTTCTAGGACCCTTCTTTTTACCTATTCAAACTGATTTCAGGGCTGAAAATGCATAAATGAATGTTTTTATAAAACTGGGTTTTAAGACCGTATGTATGAAAGTATGTATGTTGTGATTGCGATGTGATGTTGGATTATGTTCATACTTGTTGATGTTATGGTTGTGTTTCTAAGGCTTAGAATGTAAGATTTGAGCTTAGAACATGATAGGTGGTGTTCAAGAACTGAAACCTGATGTTTAGGGCTCAGATGTCTAAGTATTAGAATCTGCCCAACTGTATAAGAGTAATGCGGATGAATAGTAATGCAAATGTTGATCACTAAGTCAATGCGGATGGAGTAAATGCGGATGAACAGTTGATGCGGATGAATAGTCAAGGCGGATGAGCATTGACTAAGTATGGGAGATGCGGATGACAAATGCGGATGAAAGTCAATGTGGATGGAAAGTCAATGCGGATGAGCATTGATTAAGTCTATGAAATGCGGATGAATGTTAATGCGGATGAAAGTCAATGCCGATGAGCGTTGACTAAGTATGTGAAATGCAGATGGCAAATGCGGATGAGTATTGACAAATGCAGATAAGTAAGGTCAATGAGGATAAGAAAGTTTAAGTGTGAACAAATGAGGATGAAGTTAAGGAAATGCGGATGAAAAATGCGGATGAAGTTAAGGAATGCGAATGAACACTTATAATATTTTCTGACTTCTTGGGAAAAAGAGAAATGTAGGCTTTGACTTGGGAGATTCCCGGGGGCTATGTAAGTTGACTTTTGAGGTCATATAAGGTCAATGCGGATAAGAAAGTTTATGTGCGAACAAATGAGGATGAAGTTAAGGAAATGCGGATGAAAAATGCGGATGAAGTTAAGGAATGCAGATGAACACTTATAATATTTTCTGACTTCTTGGGAAAAAGAGAAATGTAGGCTTTGACTTGGGAGATTCCCGGGGGCTAAGTAAGTTGACTTTAGAGGTCATATAAGGTCAATGCGGATAAGAAAGTTTAAGTGTGAACAAATGAGGATGAAGTTAAGGAAATGCAGATGAAAAATGCGGATGAAGTTAAGGAATGCGGATGAACACTTATAATATTTTCTAACTTCTTGGGAAAAAGAGAAATAGGCTTGACTTGGGAGATTCCCGGGGGCTATGTAAGTTGACTTTTGAGGTCATAGATGTTATAATGGGCATGTTATGATGTTGTTGGATCTTGTATGCCCAAGACACATACAAGATTGATGTGGTTTGTACGTTATGATCCATGTCGGGTCATACCCAATAACAAGCTATACAAACACCAATAAATGTTTATTTGTTGATGAGATATTACAAATAAACATTGACACCAATTTGGAAAATAGATTTTCTAAAACATTGCTTTGTAATAGAAGAACATTATATGGATAGTTTGTTCATGAGATATTATTTGTTTCATTATTAAGTTGGTTAAATAATAACAAATAAAAGTGTCTTTATGATATAAAATTAAAATAGGTTTTAATTTTATAAAATTAAGGGATGAAAGAGTACAAGTTTATAAAAGTTTCAAAATGGGGGGAACCCATTTTGAAACATATTTTTGGCCGCCCCATGTGGAGGCTTTGTGGGGTCTTTAGTCTTGGTTCTTTCAAGACTTAATACACTCTTGCACTCTTCCAACTGTCCTCTCTCCAAGACACACTCTCTCTCACACACACAAGCAAAAGAACCTCCCAAACAAGGCTGAAAATTCGGATTTAGAAGCTGAAAAAAGGGGCTGAAATTTTCGTTTTGGAAGACCTAAGGAAGAGGTTTCTTTGGGGTTGCATCCTAACAAGCAAAGTGTTTGAAGAGCTTGTGGGTATCACAACTTGATGCTCTCTCTCTTGAGGGCTGGATATTCAACAACATCTTCATCTTCATCTCATACATCTACAACATTTGTACAAGAAAGCTTGTATCTATGAACACCATATGGTTGTTATATCTTGTTGATAGCATACTATTTCACATACATTTTGATCCTTGTTCTTGGGTTTTGTTTGTGGTTTAAAATGGTAAAAATTTTCAGATAATAAACCGTATATTAAAATCCTTTTTCCGCTGCGTTTTTATAGTTTAAATGGTTAAAGTAGTTTGTTTTACATGTGACAAAACCCATGAGATGTATGATTGATGCGTATGCATGATGATGATGTATGATGTTATATGATTATGCATGATGTATGTTATCTATGTATGATGCCCTACATGATGATGATTGAATGTTATATTTATGTTCCTTCTCATGTATGATTATTTTCCCATGGCTTTATGACGAATGTTAACGAATGAAATGAAAGTATTATGTAACATAAAGTGGAAGATAATGAAAAGAGGAACATGATGAATGAATGCATGCATTAATTAATGATGGGAAGTAATGTAAGTCTTGCAAGCCTTGTATGTCGGGACACGCCCCAATGTAGGGTGTTAGCCCAACGGTGTGCGGGTTAGCTACCCCATAAGGATGCACATCGGGCTCTTTCTTTGTGATTGGCCATTTGTATGGAACCAATGTTGCTTGCCTTCGGTACTATGGCCAGGCTATTGTGCGCCATGACGGGAGGTCTATGATAGACTTCGGCCCAGTACCAGCTTTACGCATGACGGAAGGGCATAGCACATGACAATGGTACACCTGAATTTACCTTCGGTACTATGGCTAGGTTGCTATGTGCCATGATGGAAGGTTATGGTAGACTTCGGCCCAGTACCAGCTTTATGCATGACGAAAGGGTCAATTTCATGGTGTTGACGGAATATAAAGATGTAATGATGAACGAACAAATTATGAAAATAATAATGACATTATCAATGTGTATGTATGATGTGTGAACACATGCAAAAGTAATAAAGGTTTTAATGAAAGAAAAGTATGTTTTACTTAAAACTAGAACTCACTCAGCGACGTTGACTTTTTATGCATTTTCTAGTTGGCAGGTAAAGTTGTTGAGGATGGCACGGGGCGGCTACTTGGCTCCTTTAGATGGCATTCTTTTGTTTAATGTTTTTTCATCGTAATATGAACAAATGAAATTGTGTAACGAGTTTTGTATTATTTTTCAAAAGCATTTATAATGAAAAGTTATTGTAATGTTCGGCTATGTTGTTTTATGAAAGTCAAATGAAATTTTATGCTTTATGAGCAATGATTGGCCAGTTGTAAGTGTCTTAGAAACATGGCCTTACAAGTTGGTATCAGAGTGAAAGTTTAAGTGAAACTGGTAAATTTTCAAAATAAAGCTAAACTTAAACTGATAATGGGACAGGAAGGGAAGGGTTGCCAATCTGAGTAGCTGCGTGCCATGAGGTATTTTCATAATGTTAACCAGTATTATGTGCGCATGTTATGTGGTTTATGTGTTGTTTGTAGACTTAGATACTGATGTAGTCAAGACAGGTAATGCTTGGGGTAAGAAGAGTAAAGTAAGTGGCTAATCACAACTGATCAGTGTAATTATGGACTTACTATACTTGACATGAACTGAGTTGCTCCCTTGAATGAACGTGTTGGTGTTTAAATCTTCCAGTGTGAGTTAGAGGATGGCCGATGGTAGATCATCAAAAGCTTCGCGTGGCGGTGGTGGATGTGGTGCTGAACCACGGGTCACGAGAGGAAGGCCTGGAGCCGAAAAGGTGGTTCAGGAAGAACCAGAGACCCCTCATCCGAAGGGTGGTGATGAGAGTGCTAATCTGAGGTCCTTAGTGAAGGAGGCTGTTGTCAAAGAGGTGCACCTAGTCAGGCAGACAATCTTACCGTCTGTGGTGACCGAAGTTATCAAAGCTGTGAGGGAAGGAGAAAGGAAGAAAGAAGTAGACCTACAGGCGAAAGGAGATAGCCCGAGATTGAGACAGTTCTGTCTGATGACGAAGAAGAAGAGGAAGAAGAAGAGCATGTGCCGGAGATGGCACAAGGCTGTAACTATGGAGCATTTCAACGATGCAAGCCCCCTACTTTTGACGGTAATGGCACTGCTGCTGCTGCTCACTAATGAGTGATAGAAATGGAAGTTGTTTTCAATATCAGTGGGTGCCGAGAGGATCAAATTGTTGTTCACTAATTTGTAGACTCAGCTCTGTGCTAGTGGGACAATATAGTCCAAGCCGAGGGTAGTCAGGCAATTGAAAGGATGAGATGGTCGAAACTGAAGAAGTTGGTGATTGAGGAGTTCTATCCTCACAGGGAAATGGATAAGGTAGAAGGGAATTCCTGCAGCTGGAAGCGGGAACCATGACAGATCAACAATACACTACCAAATTCAATGAAATGGCACGGCTAGTGCCGAATCAGGTGACGCCTCTATCTCGAAAGATCAAGAGGTATATTCAGGGCTTGCCGGTGGATATTCACGGGCACATGATCACTGCCGACCAAGTATGTTTAGGTCGGTGGTGGATCTGACAGGGAGATTGTATGATGAGAAGACTGTGGTGGTGACCGAGGGTAGCAGGAAAGGGGGTGGTGACCGGACTTGGAATGGGAAAAGGTTGGTCAGGCGGTGCCTCGACGGGTAACAAGAAGGCACGGGTGGATGACCGCCGTGTGGTCACATCTGGTGCAGGATCAAAGAAGTGTGGTAGATGTTGAAAGGAGCATAGTGGGGGATGTAGGCTGAGGTCGAACTTGTGCTTCAAACGTGGGAAGATGGGGCATGTAGCAAGGGACTGTCGTACAGTCCGATGTTTCAATTGTGGCGAGGAAGGCCACATGAGTAGAGAATGTAAGAAGCCGAGGGCTGAGGGTTCTGGGGTGAAGAAGGCTGGAGGAGATGGACCAAGGGCGAGCGCCAGGGCATTCACGATGACATAGGAGGAGGGTAGGACGGACCCTGATGTTGTGTCTAGTACGTTTCTAGTGAACCAAATTTTGCCTCTGTGTTATTCGATTCTGGTGCTAGTAAAAGTTTTATTTCTGCTGCTTTGTTTGCTAAAGTTCCTATTATTTGTAAGAATATAGATGTGCCCTTGATGTAGAAACTGCCATAGGTAAGTCTAGCAGGATTTCTGAGGCAATAGAAGGTTGTGATGTGGACTAGAAGGTCACAAATTTCTGGTTAGACCATTCGTAATGGCATTAGGTGGTTTCGATTTGGTTCTTAGGATGGATTGGCTAGCGGACTAAAAGGCGAACATTGTGTGTTGCAAGTACATGATTCGTCTGACAGCGCCTGACGGGGGTTTGGTGACGATTTATGGGGATCGGGTCATGACGATCCCGAAGGTAATCTCAATGGCAGTGGCGGGAAAGTTTATGAGGCGTGGATGTAGCGCCTATTTGGCTTATGTGAAGGACGTGGATACGCCAACACCACAGCTGTCTGATGTCCCGGTTGTGTGTGACTTTCCAGTTGTGTTCCTGAAAATTTACCAGGAGTGCCACCTGACCGAGAGATTGAGTTTCAGATTGATTTTATACCAGGTGCCCAACGTGTTGCCAAGGCACCGTATCGATTGGCTCTGACTGAGATGAAAGAGTTGATGGAGCAATTGCAAGAGCTGCTTGATAAGGGGTTCATTAGACCAAGTATCTCTCCTTGGGGTGCTCCAGTCTTATTCGTGAAGATAAAAGACGGTAGTATGAGGATGTGTATCGCCTACCGTGAGTTGAACAAGTTGAGGATAAAGAACCGGTACCCCTTACCAAGGATTGATGATTTGTTTGATCAGCTCCAAGGAGCTAGTTGGTTCTCAAGAATAGATCTTCAACCGGGCTACCACCAGTTGAAGGTGAAAGAGTAGGATGTTCCTAAAACATCTTTTTGAATGCGTTATGGTCACTACAAGTTCCTTATTATGTCATTTGGTTTGACCAACGCGCCAGCTGCTTTCATGGATTTGATGAACCGAGTGTGTCGGCCGATGTTTGATAAATCATGATTGTGCTTGTTGATGACATTCTGATTTATTCAAAGTGCGAGATTGAGCATGCCATCCATATTCTAGAGGTTTTGGAGATGTTGAGAAAGGAGAAGTTGCATGCTAAATTCTCCAAGTGCGCGTTCTAGTTGTGCGAGGTGCAATTCTGGGTATGTGGTGCATCCTGACGGGAAAATGGTGGACCCGGCAAAGGTGGAAGCAGTGATGCAATGGAAGTCCCCAAAGACACCATCCGAGATTTGTAGTTTCTTAGCTTGGCAGGTAATACCAAAGATTTATCAAGACTTCTCTAAGATCATTAGTGGACACAGATAGATGTAAAGTTCATTATGGGTCAAGCTCAAGAGAAGGCGTCGTTCGAAGAATTAAAGCGAGGTTGACTCAAGATCCTGTTTGTCATTACCCATAGAAGTGAAGAAATCTAGTGGTTTATTTCGATGCAACCTACCGGGGTTGGGGTGTGTGTAATGCAGGGGGAAAATATGCCATGCATCCTGAAAGTTGAAGGTTCAAGAGGTCAACTACCTCTACTCATGACTTGGATGCTAGCAGTCGTGGTCTTAGCGCTAAGATTTGGGAGGCACTACTGTATGGGATGAAGTGCCACCATAGTCACGACCACAAGAGCTTGAATTACTTCTTTGAGAATGACCTTGACAGGATCAGCGATCACAAGTTTGATGTATTAGAGTTCAAAGCAGCGGAATAAGAACAGGAATTAGACAAATTGTAGCAAGAAATCGATACTTGTATGCATTAAGAGCACATACGGTATAGTGAGAGAATATATTTCTGATTCAAGGAATGTTTATAGATATGGAATATTTCTAATCAAATCATTCACTTTATTACAATAGGTTGTTATCCTTATATAGAGTGCAACAATCACTGCTGTTATCACGGAAAGTGACAACTGGCAGATCTATTACAAAAATAACTAAATCTTAACAAACTACTGAAATGTTCACAACTACTGAGAACATATCAGAGTGTTAAGTACAGAATATAAAACTACATTAGAAACTACTGAAACTACAACGACTGAAGAACAAGCTCTTCAGTCGTTTTACAAAACTACTGAAACTAGAAATATAAAAAACTACTGATATCACAACTACTGAAGAAGTACTCTTCAGCAGTTGTGACAAACTACTGACGCTTCAGTACTTGATCTTCAGACTTTGACCTTCAGATGTTTCATCAGCTGATGACTTCAGTAGATATCATCAGCTGATGTCTTCAGTCTTGTCTTCAGACTTTGTCCTTCAGTTGTTGATCTTCAGCACTTGTAACTCTTCAGCTGTTGTACTTCAGTACTTGGTCTTTCAGCTTTGCACTTGTGTTCTTCAGCTGTTGTACTTCAGCACTTTAGTTCTTCAGCTGTTGAAGTCTTCAGCACTTGATCTTCAGCTGTTGAAGTCTTCAGCACTTGTCAAACTGCTGATGAAGCTTTCAGCAGTTGTTGTGATACCATGGGGGATAGAGGTTTCTGATCTTGGCTCATTGGTTCTTTTGGTCCAACAAACTCCCCCTGAACCAATGCAGCAAAACCTCTAAATTATTTATTATCCCACTTATTGTTGGCAAAAGTTGGTCTTTTTCCTTCTTGATCAGTAGAGAAGATGACCCATGTAAGCTCCGGCCTGGGAAGAAATCTCAGATATTTGTTTGGCAAGGTATGAATGGGAACTCTGTTTTGGGGAACTGGACACAGAGTTGTTATCCCATTCATGAGATTTACTTCCCCATAATGAGTCTGTATGACTCTCGAACATAGGCCTCAGGAGAACAACTTGTTCCTTGGAGAGTTCTTCTACTCCTCCTTCGAAGAAGAACTCTGGACCATAGTACTGATAAGTACTTCATGGTCCTGCCATTTTTCAGCTCCACTGTAGTTACCTCCCTATATACAAATTCATCAGGATGGTGCCTTCAGGAGTAACTGGAGCTCATTCTTCTGGATGTCTTCAAGCTTTTATATAACAACCCCTTCTTAATCATTTTGTTTTCTAGTAAAGCTTGAGGGGTCATCTTTGCTTGGTGAGCTTCTTGAATTCATCAATGATTTCCCAAGGTGAGACTACATGGCCAACATGATGGTAGAATCTATTGTTTTTCTGACCTGGCCATTGTATCTGTGTGGAATAGTTCTTTTATGGATTCTAGAACTCACCCTGGGGTCTGGCCATACTCTCACTCTCTCCTTCTGATACTGAAAAGTGTGCCTGAGAGTGTACAGCCTTTGAGCATGCCCTTTCATGGCTTGAATAGATGATGACTGAGGAAATTCCTTGTCAACCATCTTCAACAGTTGCTCATCGTGCTGTTTCTGCTGTTCTTCATCTTCTATCTTGACTCTGACCATTTCCCTTTGAGAGAGTCAGGTGTGATCATGGGTTGACTTCGGGGTTTTGGTAGCTTTAGAACAGCAGAGAGTGGCAGACTATCATTCATCCTCTCTTCTTCTTCTTCTTCCATCCTCAGCACCCTTCTCCTCCTTCTAGGTGCATCACTGGATGATGGTTGGGTTGGTGAAGGAATTGGTTTTGAATGAGGATGTTTGGATTTTGGCTTAGAGATTGGTTGGGAGATTTGAGGGGTAGGCTGTGTTTGAGTGGGTGGAAGGGAAGGTTGATCCAGCATCTTTGTAGTAAGTTTCGCCTTTGTGAGTTTAGCCATCTCCAACCTTTACCAGCCCCAGCCTCATCAAGGGCTTCCACAATAATCCCCTTGTTGAATTGCTCAGACAGACAGATTCTGGTGGCTATAGCCAGAATACTGTCCCTGGTCCACGCGCGAATCCCATTAACGATCTTCCTAAGTATTTTGCAATGAAGCGGATCATGATTCCAATCTCTCTTTTTCAAGAGCATCATACCCAGCCCATCGGGTTTGTATCTCTTGCACTTCCAACCTTCTGATCTCACTATCCAGTGTGGCTGTATCAAACCCTTGCCTGAAGAGTTGTTCAATTATTTTATCCATGGATCGGCTGTGTGTAGTATCAGCTTCTTTTACCAGCTCCTCCAAGGATTTGTCTTCAGCAATATGATCATCAGCACTTTTCTTTCGCTTGTAAGTGAGCAGTGGTTGCTTTTCTTTCTCCTCCTCTTGGGCTTGCTTCTCTTCCTTCTCTTCCTCTGTTCTTTTCCTCTTCTTTTCTTTCACTGCAGTACTCTCCCCCTTTTTGGATGCATTGGAGGAAGGGGTTTGTACCGCAGAAAGTGTCTTTTGCACAACAACATCAATCAAGGGTTGTAAAGTTGAGGAAAGCCTCTCATCAATGGCTTTAGTCACAATATCAGTGATTAGGTGTGATGAGAGAGGGAGGGAATTTTGAAGTACAACACCTATTTGCTCAGGAGGGTTCTGTTCCTGAGAAATAGGGCCTGAAGCAGAGGCAGGTGGCTGAGTTTGGAGTGGCTCAGTGTTTGGGGAACCTTCAAGTGAAGGTGCCATCTGTGGGTTGGTGGAGGCAGATGGTCTTTCTCCTTGTGAGAGTTGGTCAAGTAGGTTTTGCAGCCTACTGACTTTCTCTTCAAGGATTGTGTTCTGGGCAAGAACAAGAACACATAGAAAAAGCCCAGGTCATCATCAGCCGAAGCTGAATCATCTGACCTCCTGCTTAGAGCAGGATTTACATGCACTGGGTGTAGACCAGTTGTTGCATGTGCCCTTGTGCTTGGTACTGGGGACTTCCAGCCTCAGGACAATGTCCATCATCAGCTGTTGCCTCTAGTGAGGTCTTAGCAATGTTACCAGCCTCATTCTGATCATGTGCTGATTCAGAAGAGGTGGCAGCCTCACTAGATATTCTAAGCTCCTTATCTACACCAGGAGATAGAAGTGGTAAACCCCTGTGCTGTGGGTTCTCAGTGCACTGTGTTCCTCCCCCTCAATTGTAGAGGTGTTCCCAGTAGTAAGTGGTTTCTGGGGAGGGGGTGAGGAGTGCAGTTGAGTCAGCACTTGTGCAACTATTAAAGTTGGGCTGTGAGGGGCGGTTGTATGGGGTGAAGGGATAGAAGCAGTGTGCACCTGGGGAGGTTGGTGCTCTTCAATGGCAATCCCCTCAAGTGAGGAAGATCCCAGATATGTAGGTACCCCTTGTGTGGTTGCTGCAGGCTCCTGTTGAGAGGAAACCTGAGCGGCTATGGCTGGAAGAGTCATTGTATCCACTAGGGGGTTTGGACTAGTGGATATCCTGCGTTTGTGGTGCAGGGGCATCCTCAGGGGACTCAATTCCCTGAGTAGCCGTTTTGGGTTTCTTTTTGGTGGGTTTGGTGGGGACTTTTGATTTGGAGGTGGTGGCTGTGGGTTCCAGCTGCGTGGGTTTCGCAGCTTGGCAGCCAATTTGAGTGTCTGGTCAGAGTTGTGCGGGAGTATACTTCCGGCAGAACAGCCGTAGCAGGGACTCCCAAGCCAACAAGTCCCTCAGCATTAAGCTGGTTTGTAATGATGGCCATTATGAACCGTGGATATAGTATCCAACGGTTAACAGTTAGTTTTTGAGCCATATCCTTGAGCTCCGAAAATATTTTCTGAAAAGTTTAGCGGTTGTTGCTCAAGAATAGAATACATTACCTGCTGCCACTTTGTCGACATTTGATCCCAAGACGACGTCTTAGGAGCCAAACATACATTCACCATGTGAAAAATTAGGCGTTCAGCGTCATGGAAGTGTTTCTTCATGATAGTGGAGGCACTGAGATTGCCTTGATATCCATGTTGGGCAAAGGATAGATCTGTGGTGCCCTTCGGATATCCAGCAGGAGAAATAGCATCATCCAGATGAAGAATTTGGCGGATTATTGCAGGAGTGATGACCACTTCTTTGTTGTTGAACCGACTGGAGAGATGGTGTGTTGTTCTCCCCAGTGGTAATAGTAACGTTCATCCAAAATTGTTGGAGGGATTCGGCATGTAGTATGGGATTCAGAAGAAATGCCGTTTTGTATTGGGACTGAACCATAAGATCGATAGCAGTATCGAACTTAGCCCAGACAGGCGATTTAGTAAGGTAGGCAACACAGTTGTGTCGCGGTTTAATTTGCATGGACGCCATTGAGAAGAGAGAAGTTTTGGAGAGGAACGTTAGGTTTGAAGAAGATGAAGCATTGAAGGATTAGGTCAGGGATATTATAGGGTACGGGTAAGAAAACGACTGAAGGATGTGGTGTTAGTCATCAGTAGTTTTAAACGACTGTTGACATGGTATTATCCTTTCAGACGTTGAAACAGCTGAAGTCGTGGTGTTAGGCATCAGAAGTTAGAAAACTACTGAAGACCGTGGTTTTGACTTCAGATGATTGAAACAACTGAGGACTTGGTGTTTGTCATCAGTAGTTGTGAAACTACTGAAGACAGTGGTTTTGTCATCAGCTGTTGTAAACAACTGAAGACTTGGTATTAGTCATCAGTAGTTATAAAACTACTGAAGACATGGTATTGCTTCAGTTGTTTAGAATGAAACAGCAGTTGTACAAACGACTGAAGAGAAATTTCTCATCAGCTGTTTCGTCAATTCTTAGCTTTTCAGCTGTTTCATACTGTCCTCAACACATTCATCAGCCTTTTTGGCTGATTTCAGTTGTTTCATAGGACATCAGTACTTATCTGTTTTACTGATTTCAGTAGTTGTAACTGCATCAGTAGTTGTAACTACATCAGTAGTTTAGAACAGATGAAGTACTTCAGTACTTGTGAGACATTTAGCCTTCAGTAGTTATAAAAACTGCTGAGGGTAAAAGAACTCATCAGTACTTATGTGACATGGTTACCAATGATCATCAGTACTTATTACTATCATCAGTAGTTGTCACTTATTCTAGCTGCAGCATACCAAGCCTTAACACAGGTTTTGGAAAGTTGAACTATCCAAAGGCTTAGTAAAAATCTGCAAGCTCATCAGCACTAGGCACAAACTTAGGATCAATCAGACCTTTTTCAAAACAATCCCTTATAAAATGATGTCTGATCTCTATATGTTTGGTCCTAGAGTGCTGGACTGGATTTTTGACAATACACAGAGCTGAAGCACTATCCATTAACAATGGAGTCTTAGTCTCTGTAATGCCATAATCCAGAAGTTGGTTCTGAAGCCAGAGTACCTGAGAGGTGCAACTTGCACACAGCAATGTACTCTGCTTCAGCAGTTGATGTAGCAACTGAGGTCTGTTTCTTGCTCTGCCAAGAAATCAAGCAGTTGCCTAGGAATTGACATCCACCAGAAGTTGATTTCCTGGTCAACTTACACCCTGCATAGTCACTGTCAGAAAAAGCAACTAATTTACCAGAATGTCCAGTAGAATACCATAAACCTAGAGATGGAGTGCCTTGCAGATATCTAAAGATCCTCTTGACTGCAATCAGATGAGACTCTTTAGGTGCAGCCTGAAATCTAGCACAAACACATGTAGCAAACATATATCTGGTCTAGAAGCTGTTAAATACATCAAGGACCCAATCATACATCTGTAAAGTGTTTCATCAACCACTTTACCTTTCTGATCTGTATCCAGTTGTGTGGTGCTGCACAGGGGGTAGAACAAGGCTTACAGTTTTGTAAATCAAACTTTTGCAAAAGATCTTTTGTGTATTTGGACTGATGAATGAAAATTCCATCAGCCTTTTGTTTGATTTGCAACCCCAGAAAGAACTGTACTCTCCCATGGCACTCATTTCAAACTTCTGTTGCATCAACTTTGTAAAGGCATCACACAACTTTGGATCAGAGGATGCAAAAATGATATCATCTACATAAATTTGAACAAGTAGATTATGCTGCCCAGCTTTCTTAATGAATAAAGTCTTATCTATGGAGCCTCTAGTGAAATTATTTTCCAGAAGAAAGTTTGATAATGTCTCATACCAGGCTCTAGGAGCTTGTTTTAACCCATAAAGAGCCTTATCAAGCTTATACACCCAATTAGGATGTTATTGTCCTCAAAGCCTGGAGGTTGACATACATAAACCTCTTCTTTAATTTTTCCATACAAAAATGCACTTTTGACATCCATTTGAAAAACTTTAAGGTTTTGATAAGCAGCATAAGCTAAAAACAATCGAATTGCTTCCAGTCTGGCTACAGGGGCAAAGGTTTCATCATAATCAATACCTTCTTCTTGTGCAAACCCTGAACAACCAGTCTGGCCTTGTTCTTAACAATAAGCCCATTTTCATCAGTTTTGTTCCTAAACACCATTTAGTGCCTATTGCACACTTACCTGGAGGTAGAGGAACCAGTTCCCACACTTGCTGTTTCTTGAACTGAAGAAGCTCAAGCTGCATGGCATCAACCCATCCATTGTCCTTTAAAGCAATGTGATAATTCTTTGGCTCTTGCTGACTGATGAAGAGAGCATAGAAGCAGAAATTTGACAATTGACTTCTTGTTGATACTCCAGCAGTGATATCACCAATGATTTGAGACATAGGGTGATTCTTCAGATCTTGATACACAATGAGATCTGTGCAAGTGTTTGTAGCAGGCTCAGCAGTAAGTAACAGATGGTGATGGTGAATCATTTCCTTGAAACCAATCAGTGGATGGTAATTCAAAGGAAGTTGAATTCGAAGAGATCTCATCAGCATTGTTGTGGATGGTGCTACTGGAGCTACAGGAACATCAGGTCTAGCTGAATCAGGCAGTTGATCACTAAACTGAAGAGGTGAGTACTGCAATCATCATCATCATCAGCACCAGCAGTACCACCAGGTGGTGAACTGTTGACAGGAGCAACAGCAGGAGTTTGATAAGGAACATATTGCAGTATGTCCAAATCAAATAACTCCACAGGGCTTTGTGGAATCTTGTCCTTTGGAGATTCATTGAACTTAACATGTAGAGTTTCTTCAACCATCTTGTTCTGCAGTTGAAGACTCTGTATGCCTTGCAAGTAGATGAATAACCAACAAAATACCCTGCATCCACCTTAGGATCAAATTTATGGAGTTGATCCTTGTGTTGAGAATAAAACAGGGACACCCAAATGCTTTGAAAAATGAAATCAGAGGAGCCAAATGATGGAGGACTTCATATGGAGTCTTCATCACCTCTGATTTACTAAAACTCTATTTTGCACATAGCAAGCTGTGTTAACAGCTTCAGCCCAAAGGCAGTGTGCAAACCAGAGTCAGCCAGCATGGAACTTGCAGCTTCAATGAGGGTCCTGTTCTTTCTCTCCACTACTCCATTTTGTTCTGGAGTCCTTGGATGCTAAATGCCTTTTGATTCCCTTTGAAAGATAGAAGTCATCAAGTGTATGATTTCTGAATTCAGTTCCATTGTCACTCCTAATACACTTGACTGGAAGGGAATACTGCTTCTCAATATACAACACAAAGTGAATAATCTTCTGAGCAACCTCATCCTTTGAATGTAGAAAGAAAGTCCATACAAATCTGGAGTAATCATCCACAATTACCAGACAGTATTTCTTCTTTGCCATGCTCATTACTCTCACAGGACCAAATAGATCCATATGCAGTAATTGCAAGCAGGCAGTGGACTTAGGCACTTCAATAGGAGGGAATGAGACTTTGTGCTGTTTTCCTTTTAAACAAGCAGTGCAGGTTTCATCACAGTGGAACTCCTTTATTGGTAAGCCTCTGACTAAACTATTGTGGTAAGCTGATTCATGTTTTTGAGATTAACATGACCAAGCCTTCTGTGCCACAGTTTAGATTCTTGAGAAGAGGCTTTGGAAAATAGGCAAGGATTGCCTTTAGATCTATTTTCTTGGAAAGATCTAAGGCATACACTCTCCTGTCCTGTTGGCTTTCAGGAGAGTGTGATCATCCAACACCTTATCAATCAAAGTGCAAAACTTTGGATGACAGAATCCTACAGTTTCTGACTGGTGAAAAGAGCAACATGGCCTTTATCACACATTTGACTGACACTCAAGAGATTGTACTTGAGATTTTCCACATGATTAACATCATCAAATTTGATTTCTCCATTGGAGACAAAGCCTTACCAATGATGTAACCCCTAGCATCATTGCCAAAAGAAACAAATCCTTCTTTCCTTGAGAGTAGTCATGAAGAAGAGAGCTGTTCCCAGTCATGTGCATAGATCCCCCACTGTCTACATACCAGATGCTACTTTGGCATGTTGAGAACCTTGCAAAATAAACAATCAGTTAGTTTTAGAGACCCAAACCTTTTTGGTTTTGGGCCTGGTCTCATCAATAGATGGTAAACTAAAGGTTTATTTGAAACAACAGCCTGAGAGGAAGAAGATGGTGAAGAAGAGGATCCTTTGGCTTGGACCTCCTTTTCTGTGGTTTCAACATAGGAGCATCTAGTTGGTTAACTCTACCCAACAGATGTTGAACCATCATAACCAGCTGTGTCTGATTTTGTGATAAAGCTTTCAGCTCATCAGACACATTGCTAGTGGAGTTTGATAAGTTCCTATGTTGCACCTTCTTCTTCTGAGCACTCTCAGCTGTCACCTGTTTAAGCCCTTCCTTTTTGGATTTCTTTGAAGACTTAAGGGTTACAGGATTTGATGTTGCTGATACAAATGTGGTCTCAAACTCATTTTCTTTTACCATTTCTCTTTAATTTTTCTTTTTGTTTGAGTTTGGAACCTCTTTTGTACCAACAATCATCTGTAAGATGATTGAACAAACCACACACATCACATGGTTTCTTCTTCATCTTAGGTTGATCATCAACTAAAGAGGGTGAAGCAACTGAAGACTTGCTCTTCAGTGCTTTGGAAGCATTGTTTGCTTTCTTGACTTCCTCTTTAGTAGCCTTCAAACTCTTTCTACTGATAGTTATCTTCTTTTCAGTACTACAGTAGTTGGAGTTTGAACTTCAGGTGTTAATCCTGCTCTCTAGTCCTTTCAGGACTTTCAGAATTACTCCTGAGTTGATCAACTCATTGATCATGTGAGTGTCAGCATTGGAACCATCAACATCAGCTGATAGGTTCTGAGAGGGCTTGATGCTGACTTCTACTTCTGATTGTGCTGTATCAGAAAGTAGATCACATGATGAGATGGATTGGTTATCACTCTCACCATCAGATTCTACCTCTGCTCTTGGAGTAAAATCTGTAGGTGGAGCAGTGTGATTGTAACCAATGCCAAACTTCACATTGGAAGCAGATTGCTTACTAAGAAGCATTTCAAAACCTTTGCATGATTGTACCCATCTATCACACTCTACCTGGGTAACTGCAAGGTTTCTTTGAGATCTTTGTACTTCTCTAGAAGTACCTCTTCTCTAGCCTTATCATCAATTATTGGCATTTCAGTTTATAAATCTCATCATTTTTATCTTTAAGCACAGAATCAAACTCAGCTTTTTTTGGAAAAAATTTGTTCTAGCTCAATTCTTATTAATTAAAGCTACATTTGCTTCTCTAATGGAAGCAAATGCTGCTATGCATGGTTCAGAACATAATTTGGCTTTTGCCTCAGAGGATACCTGTGATACCTGAGGTGTAGAAGCATTAGAAAATGAAGTATCAGCAGACTCCAAAGCCATAAGAGCTAGATTCCCAAAAGGACTGTCACCACCATGTTGACCAGCACCTGAGAACAGTTGTTCATGACCAGACATGTCATCTGGTAAACTGCTCCAGTCAACAACTCCTGGGGTGAGAAGCTGTGTTGTTGAGGTTGAGTTTTGTGTGAGATTGGGATGGCTGAGGTTCTGGTAGTGCATGAGGTTGTGGTGCCATAGGAACTTGAACTTGATTTGACTGTGGCATGTAATAACAAGGGTAAGGATATGGCATTTGACCCTGAGGAACAAAATATGCAGAGATTGTTGTTGAGGATGATGACTAGAAGTGACAGGATGTTGCCTCTGTGTTGTTGACTATTGCCAGGAAAAGTCACAAAGGGTGCAGTGGAGTTAGATCCAGTTGATCTACACTCTCTTGCAAAGTGTCCAAGCCTTGGCATTTGTGACACCTCAACTTGCTCTTGTCAAAACCAACTTTGGTTTTGCCAGAGAGTCCTGGGAATTTTCTTCCAGTTCTTTTTAGAACTTCTGAGATCTGATATTTATCAAGGCCATTTGGCTCAAAATATCCATCTCTTCTAAGTCGTCATCAGCAATCCCTTGAGATCATCCATAATGAAGCATAAATTGTCATTAACACCCAGTAAACTGACCATCAACACTCACAAATGCAAAATCAGAAGTGTTTGAAGAGAAATTAATATGCTCATCATACTGGCATTCAGATGAAGCATATTCTGACTCATGACCAACCAAGGCAGTGTTGCCTGGTACAAAGTCTTCAGTGAGCTTTCCAGATGAAGACAGCTTTCTCTTCTGTTCTATCTCTCTCTCAAACGTGAGCAGTTTCCCATGGAGTTGGGTGAGAGATAGTTTGTCCAAACTTGCACTGGAGCGTAGGACAATAGTATATGTGTCCCATCTCTCAGGCAGTGATCTGAGAAATCTGTTATTCATCTGAATATTTGTGTACTCAAGTTTGACCATTTTTAATTCAGAGATCAAACAAGAGAACCGCTCAATTGTTGAGTCAGTGTCTCACCCTTCTATGAGAGAATGTCTCATATTGTTGGGCAAGGATTTCTCTATTATTTGCCAAGACCTCATCTCTTCCTCCAAATTGTTCTTTCAAGGCATTCCAGAGGTCATGGGCAGTTTCATGATGCATTAGCCCAGAATAGATTTCATTGGGCAGTGCCATGGCCAGAATTCCATGGGCTTTTGCATCAATTTCAAGCAACTTCTTATCCTCATCTGAGTATTGCTCCCTCCTCTTCGGAACCATTTGATTGGTTTCCAGGTTATTCACCATAGGCTTGTGTGGACCATGTACCACTGATGTCCAACAACCTGCGCTGTTAACAGACAGGTGATGGAGCATTCGTCGTTGCCATACGTTACTCATTCCTAACAGCATTGGTGGCTTGGTTGAGGAACCAGTATTATGAGGATCATTGGAGGGAGTAGTCATTTTCAGTTCAAAAACAATTTAATTCAAGCTTTAAAAGTTTTACACAGACCACAACAAACTCAATAAAACCAAGAAAAGATCTCAGGATGAATGACCATAGATACAGAAAATTCAATCTCTATAACCGTTTCTTGCAAAAACAAAAGCTAATTCAATCAAACTCAGATCTTGAATAGCAGTTTCAATGATCAATTATTAGATCAATCAATGATTAACCTGCTCTGATACCATTTGTCAGGATCAGCGATCACAAGTTTGATGTATTAGAGTTCAAAGCAGCGGAATAAGAACAGGAATTAGACAAATTGTAGCAAGAAATCGATACTTGTATGCATTAAGAGCACATACGGTTATAGTGAGAGAGTATATTTCTGATTCAAGGAATGTTTATAGATATGGAATATTCTAATCAAATCATTCACTTTATTACAATAGGTTGTTACTCCTTATATAGAGTGCAACAATCACTGCTGTTATCACGGAAAGTGACAACTGGCAGATCTATTACAAAAAAATAACAAAATCTTAACAAACGACTGAAATGTTCACAACTACTGAGAACATATCAGAGTGTTAAGTACAGAATATAAAACTACTCATTAGAAACTACTGAAACTACAACGACTGAAGAACAAGCTCTTCAGTCGTTTTACAAAACTACTGAAACTAGAAATATAAAACTACTGATATCACAACTACTGAAGAAGTACTCTTCAGCAGTTGTGACAAACTACTGACGCTTCAGTACTTGATCTTCAGACTTTGACCTTCAGATGTTTCATCAGCTGATGACTTCAGTAGATATCATCAGCTGATGTCTTCAGTCTTTGTCTTCAGACTTTGTCCTTCAGTTGTTGATCTTCAGCACTTGTAAACTCTTCAGTTGTTGTACTTCAGTACTTTGGTCTTTCAGCTTCAGCACTTGTGTTCTTTAGCTGTTGTACTTCAGCACTTTAGTTCTTCAGCTGTTGAAGTCTTCAGCACTTGATCTCAGCTGTTGAAGTCTTCAGCACTTGTCAAACTGCTGATGAAGCTTTCAGCAGTTGTTGTGATACCATGGGGACTTAGAGGTCTTCTGATCTTGGCTCATTGGTTCTTTTGGTCCAACAGACCTAAACCTGAGAAAAAGACGATGGTTGGAGCTTATAATGGATTATGACTGCTAGATCCATTACCATCCGGGCAAAGCCAACATGGTGGCGGATTCCCTTAGTCGGAAAGAGAGACCTGAACTGATTTGGGTGAAAGCGTACCAGTTAATCATGACCTCTGATGTGATGAAGCAAGTTAAAGAGTTTCAAGATGAGGCATTGAAAAAAGATCATCTTAACTCGGAAAGAATGAGAAGTCTAGTTGCGGAATTGAGTGAAAACACACTTGGTGTTAGAACCCGATTTGGACGAATGTCGATTCCTCGTCATGGGGATCTACGCATGAAGATCATGGTTGAAGCTCACAAGACTCGATACTCCATTCATCCCGGTGCCACAAAGATGTATCAAGACATAAGAAAGATTATTGGTGGTCGGTATGAAACATGACGTGGTGGAGTATGTGAGAAAATGCCTTACTTGTCTCGAGGTGAAGGCCGAGCATCAGAAGCCATATGGGAAGATCCAACCTCTGGATATACCGGAATGGAAGTGGGAGCACGTCACCATGGATTTTAATATGAAGCTGTCGCGTACCCCGAAAGGGTATGATGCCATATGGGTGATAGTTGACCGTTTGACGAAGAGTGCTCACTTCCTACCGATCCGCGAGACATATTCATCCGATAGGTTTGCTGATCTTTTCATTAAGGAGATTGTGACTTGTCATGGTGTGTCGGTGTCTATTGTGTCTGATCATGACACCCGGTTTACATCAAACTTTTGGAAAATTTTCCATGATGCTATGGGGATGAGTTTGCATATCAGCATGATGTATCATGCCAAGACTGATGGTCTGTAAGAGAGGACCATTCAGACCTTGGAAGACATGCTTCGAGAATGTGTTATTGATTTTGGAGGAAGTTGGGATGACCACTTATGTGACATCCGGTAAATTTACGTTACAAACTCCGTTAGTTCCGTAAGTCTTGTATACACGTGTCGTGAACACACACTAGTTGTCGTTGAACGTTGGTGACCTAATAATAATGATTAATGTTAATTGATGTGAATCTAAGTGATTATGTGAATATTGGGTTATGTTTATGTGTTTACACATTTATAATCGGTTAATTAAAGAATTTATCGCGTAATGCGGAAACGTGTCTGTTTATTCGTATGTCTTGTGTTTTTATAAAGATAAGATATATAATGAAATTTATAAGTTTATATCTTTATATATGAAGTTAAAAACACTTTACAAAGAGTTTAAAGTTTAGTTTTTATAAAATACCAAAACACAAGAGTTTAAAGGGTAAATATGTAAATTAAATTAATTAAAACAAACCCTAATCTCCTAAACATCACCTTCGGCCGCAACCACCTTCGAACACCCCTCCCCATTCGAAATCAGCCTCAAAATTTAGCAAAACATCATTAAGTAATCGATTTCAAGTGCTAGAAGACAATTGGATCTCCATTCACAATATACACGCGAATTAAAGGTTAGTTTGGGTTTGGTTCAAGTGATTCTTCTTGGCCGAGACTTGTAGTTCGATTTTGATGTTATGGGTGCTGAATTTTGGTAAATTGATGATGTTAATATCTTAGTTAGGTTGTATGCATGTTAGTTAACGTCGATTATGGAAGAAAGATTGGATTTTGATGCATTGTTCATAGACTTTAATCCTAGTCAAACCCTAATTCGAATTCTAGTATGATTTTGTATGATTGATCATTGTTGATGAATGTTTGATGATAATTGGGTTGTATGAATGTTAGAATACGTTGATTATGCAAGAAAGTTGGGATTTTGATGCATTGTTCATAGGTTACTAAGAATAGTAACTTATTTTGCATGTAGTAGTGATCTATTGATGGATTGATGTTATGGATGGGTTCATGATGATAATTAGATGCTAGATTGATATTATGAATGCTAGAAATCTTAATTTGATGATTTTGATCATAGCTTGCAAAAGTAGAAACTTTTTTTATGAAGATTGTTGGATTGAGGTGTTTAGTGTTGTTGATCATGTCTAGATGTTAGTATGAGCTTGAATTGGTATATTATTGATGAATTCATGCATACCTTGGATGTTTGATAGACTTTGGATGTTCTTTCCCAAAGGGAAACTTTATTTGTGTAAATGTTGAAGTATGATGTTGTGATCATGTTTGAGATGATAGGAACTTGCTAATATGTTCAAGGATGGATCCTAGTGTAATAGAACGTGTAAACTATTTGTATGGCATGTTTGGATGATCATGGGTGATAATTGGAATTGGTAATCATGTATGGTTTGGATGTTGTGTAGTAGTAGGACATCATGCTTGGGTCTGGTAATTGATGTTGTGATGTTGTGGATGCAATGTATATGCTTAAAGAATTTGGTTGTGATCATTATACACGCGTGCGGATCTGAGGCCCTACTTAGTGGGATTGGCAGGGTTTAGGATGTGAAGTCGTGAGTGGCTTCACATGGCATGTGATGAATGGTTGAACTTGTATGACATGTTATGTTTTGTAGCTAGTGGTTATGTTAATGTTCTAGATTCGTATGACTTGTATAGTACTTGATTGTATGATGATCTATGTGATACACCTGGTTGATATAGCATATGTTGATACTGTTTGAATGCTTATCATGTATGTTGTATGTGCTCATTGGCTTTATTTGAAATATAACTCATAATGTCACCAACGGGTCAAACGGGTCAACTAGGTCAAATGTGTCTATTTGTCTGGAAGCTTGAGTCTTTGATTTTGGTATGGTTAGGGTTTCACATGTCTTTTATTTACACGTACTTATGTACTCACATGATCTAGGTAACCTGTGAAGGTTGGCTATCCTCTCGTTTCTCAAAATAAACCTAAGTACTTTGCATACATCAGGTGAGTTCATGCCCCACTCTTTACTTAATATCTTTTGGGGGAGATAGCATACTGGTACTTATACGAACGCTTTCACTATTTAAGTTGTGTATAATTTAATATAGTGTTGTTTACCATGAGAAAAGTCCTCACACTTTTGAATTGTTAATATTTAATAGCGGGGAAACTTGGGTAGTACTACTGGGTCTGACGAGCCCCACCTGTGTGACTCGAGGTCAACCGGGTGCAATTTGTCCTATGATCATTGTCACGACATGGTAAGTCGTGACAGGAGGCAACAACTATCACAGTCAGCTTGAATTGCAAAATCACTATGTATTAATATTTGTTGATAATAGACTAGCTATCTATTACCATACACTGCTTATATTTATCGCAACTGTTTATATGTTTATTGAACTCAAACTCTTGAACTCACCAACCTATGTGTTGACACTTTAGTATGCTTTTCTCAGGTCCTTAACTTGCTTGCCATAGGAGCACTGCACGGTTCACTTCATTTAAGACATTATGCTTCAAGACAATGTGACATTTTAACAATTATGGTACTTTTTGGTTTGGCACCTGTTTTGCCATGAGTTATACTTTATTGACTTGGGTGTTTTCAAAAACGCTTCCGCATTATTTAACGTTGGTTTTTGGTTGATTTTGTTATGTTATGGCATATAGAGTCGTTCTGAGTAACTATTGACTGTGATCCTGGTTTGTTCACACGCCTCGCGGTAAAACTCCGCAAGTGGATTTTGAGGGTGTGACAGATTGGTATCAGAGCCATTGGTTATAGGGAACTAGGTTGCATACACACTAGACTATAACCGCACACAGTTAATTAGTTACCTGTGCCTTACTCTCATTACTGTATACTCATTGGCATACACGTCACACTCTCTGCAGCATGGCATCGTCTTCAAGAGCTCCGGGTAAACGACCCGAATCACCTACACGATCTGAATCCCCACCTCCCGCACCTGTACCTGATGATGGATTCGATTGGCCCCGACTGGCTTATCCCCGAGAGGAGATTGACTGGGATCAACCGTTCGCATTGATGAAGCGTGACCCTCCGCGTGACTGGCGTTCTTATCCTAGGTTTGTTGACCACATCATGTTTAGAGAACGCGTACCTGTCCTAAAGCCAAGGACTGGGAAAAATGCCAATCAACCCATGCCTTCACTCCCACGAACGGCGCAGTCCAACGAGCAACTGATTGCTGCACTAATGGCTGCACTGGATACTGAACAGCATCGTGTAAGACGACTCACAGGTGATGTCTGTACACTACAGCAAGAGGTGTACAACCTGAGACATCAATACAGAAAAACAAATCTGATATCCTTTATAACTGTAGGGGATGTTTGGTTAATGTGTGTTGTGTTAAAACAGGACCACCAGTGTGTACGTACAAGTCCTTCATGGACTGTAAACCACACACCTACAGCGGTACAGAGGGTGTTGTAGGGCTAGTACGCTGGTTCGAGAAGACTGAGTCCGTTTTCTCCAAATGTAACTGTCCACCGGCGGATCAAGTAAAGTATGCCACCGGGACTTTGGAGGGTGCTGCCCTGTCTTGGTGGAACGCGCAAGTCCAGATGCTTGGACAAGCGATGGCAAATGGACTCCCCTGGAATGAGTTCAAGGATATGATGATCGAGGAGTACTGTCCTCGAAATGAGGTGCAAAAGTTGGAGATGGAATTCTGGCAGCTTAAGATGAAGGGTTCAGAAATTGAGGCTTACACGACCCGTACTCATGAGCTGGCCACATTGTGTCAGGAATGGTAATGAGACACATAAGAGAATCGAGCACTACATACGAGGATTGGTGCCTGAAATCCAAAGTATGGTAACAGCTTCTAACCCAACTACGATTCAGCAGGCCATTCAAATTGCCCATAGACTTACTGATCAGGCGGTAGAGCAAGGGCGGTTACCCAAACGGGGCGCTGTGGTGAGCGTGCCGACAACAAAAGGAAGTGGGATGCTCCCAGCAACAGCAATAACAAATCATCATCATCATCGTCTGGCGGTCAACAACAATCCCAACAGCAGCAACAGCCAGTTCAGCAGTAGTAGCGGCGGTTCGATAATAACCGCAACTTCAACCAAACTGCCCCAAATAACCAAGGACCCAACGGTTACGGCGGCAGACATCCCAAATGCCCACGGTGTAACTACCATCATGTGGGACGGTGTGATAGCTTCAAGTGTCAACGTTGTGGAAAGATTGGACACGCTGCGAAGGATTGCCGTGGTGAACTAATGAAGAGGCCACAACAATCTCAAGAAACCCCCAAGGGTTGTTTTGAGTGTGGGAAAGAAGGGCATTACAAGCGAAACTGCCCACAACTAAGAAGGAACGGAAATGGCAACAACAACAACAACAACACCAACAATCATGGGAACAACAACAACAATGGCAATAATAACAACAATGGTGGAAATGGCACTGGAAATGGAGGCAATAGAGATGGAGCCAAAGGGAGAGCCTTCGTCATTGGCTCAGGTGAGGCTCTAAATGATCCCACAACTGTTACTGGTAGATTCCCTGTTAATGGTTGTTTTGCTACGGTACTATTTGATACTGGAGCCGATAGGAGTTTTGTGTCCTTAAAATTCTGTAGTCTTTTATGTGATATACCCTCTGCTTTAGAATCTAAGTACACTGTGGAATTAGCCGACGGTAAGCAAATCCATGTAACACATATCCTTAAAGACTGTAGGATAGAACTTGCTGGTCATACTTTCGCTATAGATCTCATGCCTGTTACGCTGGGAAGTTTTGATGTTGTGATAGGCATGGATTGGCTCTCTAGCAAGCAAGCGGAAGTCATATGTCACGAGAAGATTATACGGATCCCGGTTGGTGATCAAATTCTTACTGTCAAAGGTGATAGGAGTGGTGCTATGATAGGCATCATCTCGTATATGAAAGCTCAAAAGTTGTTACGAAAGGGCCGCGTGGCTATCCTAGCACTTGTAACCGATAAGCAAAAGGAAGAAAAGAGAATGGAGGATATTCCCGTAGTACGTGACTTTCCGGAGGTGTTTCCAGAAGATCTTCCTGGATTATCACCGCACCGCCAAGTGGAATTCCAGATTGAATTGACTCCCGGCGCAGCTCCGATTGCTAGAGCACCTTATCGATTAGCACCAAACGAACTACAGGAGTTGTCATCACAACTTCAGGAGCTTTTGGATAAGGGCTTTATTCGACCTAGTACATCACCTTGGGGAGCTCCTGTACTCTTTGTTAAGAAGAAGGATGGCACATTTCGGATGTGCATCGATTATCGAGAGTTAAACAAAGTAACAGTCAAGAACCGATACCCTTTACCTCGTATCGACGACTTGTTCGATTAGCTTCAAGGATCAAGCTATTACTCGAAGATTGACTTGAGATCTGGTTATCATCAACTCAGAGTTCGAGAAGAAGACATTCCCAAGACTGCATTTCGTACTCGTTATGGTCATTATGAGTTCTTGGTCATGCCTTTTGGTTTGACTAATGCACCTGCTGTGTTCATGGACCTCATGAACCGCGTGTGCAAACCTTATCTTGATCAGTTTGTCATTGTGTTCATCGATGATATACTGATATACTCTAGTTACAAGGAGGAGCATGAAGAGCACTTACGAATGATCTTGGAACTGTTGAAAAATGAGCAGCTGTATGCTAAATTCTCAAAGTGTGACTTTGGATAAGAGAGGTACAATTCCTAGGTCATATGTTAATGAGAAAGGAATACACGTTGATCCTGCCAAAATTGAGGTGATAAAGAATTGGACTACACCCAAAACACCAAGTGAGATAAGACAATTTCTAGGATTAGCAGGATATTACCGCCGATCATAGAAGGATTTCTAAGATCGCACAACCTCTCACAGCCTTGACTCACAAAGGAACGACATACAAATAGGCTGAGAGTCAAGAATCAGCTTTCCAATTATTGAAACAAAAACTCTGTACTGCCCCGATATTAGCATTACCAGAGGGAACAGATGACTTTGTGGTGTATTGCGATGCATCCATTCAAGGATTGGGTTGTGTCTTGATGCAACGAGACAAGGTGATAGCTTACGCCTCGAGACAACTAAAGGTTCACGAGAAGAACTATACTACCCATGACTTAGAATTGGGCGCAGTAGTTTTTGCCTTAAAGATCTGGAGACATTATTTGTACGGTACCAAGTGCACAATCTACACGATCACAAGAGTCTTCAACATATCTTTGAGCAAAAAGAGTTGAATATGAGGCAGCGACGTTGGGTGGAACTACTAAATGATTATGATTGCGCAATTAAGTATCATCCGGGAAAGGCGAACGTAGTTGCCGATGCTTTAAGCAGGAAGGAAACAGCTAAACCCCGACGGGTGCGAGCTTTACAGCTTACTATCAGTACCCAACTGCCCGAACAAGTTAAGGAGGCACAAATGGAAGCTTTAAAGGTGGAAAATATTGGTTCTGAATTGTTAAGGGGAATGGATAAGCAGCTAGTGATGAAAGAGGATGGAATTCGATATTTCATGGATAGACTTTGGGTGCCTGTTCATGGAAATCTGAGAGATTTAGTTATGAGCGAGGCACACAAATCTAAGTATATGCATCCTAGATCCGACAAGATGTATCATGACCTAAAGGCTCACTATTGGTGGCCTAACATGAAAGCGGATGTAGCTACGTATGTGAGCAAGTGTTTGACCTGCTCAAAAGTAAAAGTGGAATATCAAAAACCATCTGGACTATTACAACAACCCGAGATTCTAATGTGGAAATGGGAACAAATCTCCATGGACTTTATTACTAAACTACCCCGGACTAGTACTGGTTGTGACACGATATGGGTTATTGTGGATCGATTGACAAAGTCTGCTCATTTCCTTGGAATAAAGGAAACCGACAAGATGGAGAAGTTAACTCGCCTGTACCTCAAGGAGATCGTTTCGAGACATGGGGTACCGATCTCAATTATCTCTGACCGTGACGCTCGTTTCACGTCACATTTCTGGAAATCATTGCAGAAATCCTCGGGTACACGTCTGGATATGAGTACTGCATATCATCCACAGACGGATGGTCAGAGTGAGCGTACTATACAGACGTTGGAGGATATGCTACGTGCTTGTGTGATTGACTTCGGGAATAACTGGGAAATTCACCTGCCATTGGTGGAGTTTTCTTATAACAACAGTTATCACACTAGTATACAGGCAGCACCTTTCGAGGCGTTGTACGGGAGAAAATGTCGATCACCGGTTTGCTGGGCGGAAATTGGTGATAGTCAAATAACAGGTCCCGAGTTAATTCATGAGACGACTGAGAAAATTATACAGATACGGAACCGTATGGCTGCAGCGCGAGACAGGCAAAAGAGTTATGCTGAAAAGAGACGGAAACCTTTAGAGTTTCAGGTTGGTGACAAGGTTTTGTTGAAAGTCTCACCATGGAAAGGCGTAGTTCGGTTTGGTAAACGAGGGAAACTAAATCCGAGGTACGTTGGACCATTTGAGATTGTGGAAAGAGTAGGTCCAGTAGCCTATCGATTAGCCCTACCTGATTCGCTAAGTGGAATTCATGATGTATTTCACGTGTCAAACTTGAAGAAGTGCATAACTGATGAAACGACGGTCGTACCACTAGAAGAAATTCAAGTGGATGAACAATTGCGTTTTATTGAGGAACCAGTGGAGGTGATGGACCGTGAGGTGAAAACACTTAAGCAAGCAAAATACCCATTGTCAAGATCCGTTGGAATTCGCGACGTGGACCGGAATTCACATGGGAACGAAGATCAAATGAAGCTTAAGTACCCTCAACTATTCGAAGGAACGATGCCAGCAGACGAAGGTATTGATTTAAATTTCGGGACGAAATTTCTTTCAACATGGGGATGATGTGACAACTCATCCAAACTCACACGATTTCGATTCTGTGTGCCAATGCAGTAGACCAGTGATGGAACCTAGTGATGGAACACTCTCACCATGTAACGCAATTTTCGGGACGAAAATTCTTTCAACATGGGGATAATGTGACATCCGGTAAATTTACGTTACCAAACTCCGTTAGTTCCGTTAAGTCTTGTATACACGTGTCGTGAACACACACTAGTTGTCGTTGAACGTTGGTGACCTAATAATAATGATTAATGTTAATTGATGTGAATCTAAGTGATTATGTGAATTGGGTTATGTTTATGTGTTTACACATTTATAATCGTTAATTAAAGAATTTATCGCGTAACGCGGAAACGTGTCTGTTTTTCGTATGTCTTGTGTTTTTTAAAAGATAAGATATATAATGAACTTTATAAGTTTATATCTTTATATTATGAAGTTAAAAACACTTTACAAAGAGTTTAAAGTTTAGTTTTTATAAAATACCAAACACAGAGTTTTAAAGGGTAAATATGTAAATTAAATTAATTAAAACAAACCCTAATCTCCTAACATCACCTTCGGCCGCAAACCACCTTCGAACACCCCTCCCCATTCGAAATCAGCCTCAAAATTAAAAACATCATTTAAGTAATCGATTTCAGTGCTAGAAACAATTGGATCTCCATTCACAAGTATACACGCGATTTAAAGGTTAGTTGGGTTTTGGTTCAAGTGATTCTTCTTGGCCGAGACTTGCAGTTCGATTTTGATGTTATGGGTGCTGAATTTTGGTAAATTGATGATGTTAATATCTTATTAGGTTGTATGCATGTTAGTTAACGTCGATTATGGAAGAAAGATTGGATTTTGATGAATTGTTCATAGACTTTAATCCTAGTCAAACCCTAATTCGAATTCTAGTATGATTTTGTATGATTGATCATTGTTTGATGAATGTTTGATGATAATTGGGTTGTATGAATGTTAGAATACGTTGATTATGCAAGAAAGTTGGGATTTTGATGCATTGTTCATAGGTTACTAAGAATAGTAACTTTATTTTGCATGTAGTAGTGATCTATTGATGGATTGATGTTATGGATGGTTCATGATGATAATTAGATGCTAGATTGATATTATGAATGCTAGAAATCTTTAATTTGATGATGTTGATCATAGCTTGCCAAAAGTAGAAACTTTTGTTTATGAGATTGTTGGATTGAGGTGTTTAGTGTTGTTGATCATGTCTAGATGTTAGTATGAGCTTGAATTGGTATATTATTGATGAATTCATGCATACCTTGATGTTTGATAGACTTTGGAGTTTCTTTCCCAAAAGGAACTTTATTTGTGTAAATGTTGAAGTATGATGTTGTGATCATGTTTGAGATGATAGGAACTTGCTAATATGTTCAAGGATGGATCCTAGTGTAATAGAACGTGTTAAACTATTTGTATGGCATGTTTGGATGATCATGGGTGATAATTGGTATTGGTAATCATGTATGTTTTGGATGTTGTGTAGTAGGAACATCATGCTTGGGTCTGGTAATTGATTGTTGTGATGTTGTGGATGCAATGTATATGCTTAAAGAATTGGTTGTGATCATTATACACGCGTGCGGATCTGAGGCCCCTACTTAGTGGATTGGCAGGGTTTAGGATGTGAAGTCGTGAGTGGCTTCACATGGCATGTGATGAATGGTTGAACCTTGTATGACATGTTAGTTGTTTTGTAGCTAGTGGTTATGTTAATGTTCTAGATTCGCATGACTTGTATAGTACTTGATTGTATGATGATCTATGTGATACACCTGGTTGATATAGCATATGTATGATACTGTTTGAATGCTTATCATGTATGTTGTATGTGCTCATTGGCTTTATTTGAATTATAACTCATAATGTCACCAACGGTCAAACGGGTCAACTAGGTCAAACGTGTCTATTTGTCTGGAAGCTTGAGTCTTTGATTTTGGTATGGTTAGGGTTTCACATGTCTTTTATTTACACGTACTTATGTACTCACATGATCTAGGTAACCTGTGAAGGTTTGCTATCCTCTCGTTTCTCAAAATAAACCCTAAGTACTTTGCATACATCAGGTGAGTTCATGCCCCACTCTTTACTTAATATCTTTTGGGGGAGATAGCATACTGGGTACTTATACGAACGCTTTCACTATTTAAGTTGTGTATAATATTAATATAGTGTTGTTTACCATGAGAAAAGTCCTCACACTTTTGAATTGTTAATATTTAATAGCGGGGAAACTTGGGTAGTACTACTGGGTCTGACGAGCCCCACCTATGTGACTCGAGGTCAACCGGGTGCAATTTGTCCTATTGATCATTGTCACGACATGGTAAGTCGTGACAGGAGGCAACAACTATCACAGTCAGCTTCAATTGCAAAATCACTATGTATTAATATTTGTTGATAAAGACTAGCTATCTATTACCATACACTGCTTATATTTATCGCAACTGTTATATGTTTATTGAACTCAAACTCTTGAACTCACCAACCTATGTGTTGACACTTTAGTATGCTTTTCTCAGGTCCTTAACTTGCTTGCCATAGGAGCACTGCACGGTTCACTTCATTTAAGACATTATGCTTCAAGACAATGTGACATTTTAACAATTATGGTTTACTTTTTGGTTTGGCACCTGTTTTGCCATGAGTTATACTTTATTGACTTGGGTTGTTTTCAAAAACGCTTCCGCATTATTTAACATTGGTATTTTGGTTGATTTTGTTATGTTATGGCATATAGAGTCGTTCTGAGTAACTATTGACTGTGATCCTGGTTTGTTCACACGCCTCGCGGTAAAACTCCGCAAGTGGATTTTGAGGGTGTGACAGATTGGTATCAGAGCCATTGGTTATAGGGAACTAGGTTGCATACACACTAGACTATAACCGCACACAGTTATTAGTTACCTGTGCCTTACTCTCATCTACTGTATACTCATTGGCATACACGTCACACTCTCTGCAGCATGGCATCGTCTTCAAGAGCTCCGGGTAAACGACCCGAATCACCTACACGATCTGAATCCCCACCTCCCGCACCTGTACCTGATGATGGATTCGATTGGCCCCGACTGGCTTATCCCCGAGAGGAGATTGACTGGGATCAACCGTTCGCATTGATGAAGCGTGACCCTCCGCGTGACTGGCGTTCTTATCCTAGGTTGTTGACCACATCATGTTTAGAGAACGCGTACCTGTCCTAAAGCCAAGGACTGGGAACAATGCCAATCAACCCATGCTTCACTCCCACGAACGGCGCAGTCCAACGAGCACTGATTGCTGCACTAATGGCTGCACTGGATACTGAACAGCATCGTGTAAGACGACTCACAGGTGATGTCTGTACACTACAGCAAGAGGTGTACAACCTGAACAATCAATACAGAAAACAAAAATCTGATATCCTTTATAACTGTAGGGGATGTTTGGTTAATGTTGTTGTGTTAAAACAGGACCACCGTGTGTACGTACAAGTCCTTCATGGACTGTAAACCACACACCTACAGCGGTACAGAGGGTGTTGTAGGCTAGTACGCTGGTTCGAGAAGACTGAGTCCGTTTTCTCCAAATGTAACTGTCCACCGGCGGATCAAGTAAAGTATGCCACCGGACTTTGGAGGGTGCTGCCCTGTCTTGGTGGAACGCGCAAGTCCAGATGCTTGGACAAGCGATGGCAAATGGACTCCCCTGGAATGATTCAAGGATATGAGATCGAGGAGTACTGTCCTCGAAATGAGGTGCAAAAGTTGGAGATGGAATTCTGGCAGCTTAAGATGAAGGGTTCAGAAATTGAGGCTTACACGACCCGTACTCATGAGCTGGCCACATTGTGTCCAGGAATGGTTAATGAGACACATAAGAGAATCGAGCACTACATACGAGGTTGGTGCCTGAAATCCAAAGTATGGTAACAGCTTCTAACCAACTACGATTCAGCAGGCCATTCAATTGCCCATAGACTTACTGATCAGGCGGTAGAGCAAGGGCGGTACCCAAACGGGGCGCTGTGGTGAGCGTGCCCGACAACAAAAGGAAGTGGGATGCTCCCAGCAACAGCAATAACAAATCATCATCATCATCGTCTGGCGGTCAACAACAATCCCAACAGCAGCAACAGCCAGTTCAGCAGTAGTAGCGGCGGTTCGATAATAACCGCAATTCAACAAACTGCCCCAAATAACCAAGGACCCAACGGTTACGGCGGCAGACATCCCAAATGCCCACGGTGTAACTACCATCATGTGGGACGGTGTGATAGCTTCAAGTGTCAACGTTGTGGAAAGATTGGACACGCTGCGAAGGATTGCCGTGGTGAACTAATGAAGAGGCCACAACAATCTCAAGAAACCCCAAGGGTTGTTTTAAGTGTGGGAAAGAAGGGCATTACAAGCGAAACTGCCCACAACTAAGAAGGAACGGAAATGGCAACAACAACAACAACAACACCAACAATCATGGGAACAACAACATGGCAATATAACAACAATGGTGGAAATGGCACTGGAAATGGAGGCAATAGAGATGGAGCCAAAGGAGAGCCTTCGTCATTGGCTCAGGTGAGGCTCTAAATGATCCCACAACTGTTACTGGTAGATTCCCTGTTAATGGTTGTTTTGCTACGGTACTATTTGATACTGGAGCCGATAGGAGTTTTGTGTCCTTAAATTCTGTAGTCTTTTAAGTGATATACCCTCTGCTTTAGAATCTAAGTACACTGTGGAATTAGCCGACGGTAAGCAAATCCATGTAACACATATCCTTAAAGACTGTAGGATAGAACTTGCTGGTCATACTTTCGCTATAGATCTCATGCCTGTTACGCTGGGAAGTTTTGATGTTGTGATAGGCATGGATTGGCTCTCTAGCAAGCAAGCGGAAGTCATATGTCATGAGAAGATTATACGGATCCCGGTTGGTGATCAAATTCTTACTGTCAAAGGTGATAGGAGTGGTGCTATGATAGGCATCATCTCGTATATGAAAGCTCAAAAGTTGTTACGAAAGGGCCGCGTGGCTATCCTAGCACTTGTAACCGATAAGCAAAAGGAAGAAAAGAGAATGGAGGATATTCCCGTAGTACGCGACTTTCCGGAGGTGTTTCCAGAAGATCTTCCTGGATTATCACCGCACCGCCAAGTGGAATTCCAGATTGAGTTGACTCCCGGCGCAGCTCCGATTGCTAGAGCACCTTATCGATTAGCACCAAACGAACTACAGGAGTTGTCATCACAACTTCAGGAGCTTTTGGATAAGGCTTTTATTCGACCTAGTACATCACCTTGGGGAGCTCCTGTACTCTTTGTTAAGAAGAAGGATGGCACATTTCGGATGTGCATCGATTATCGAGAGTTAAACAAAGTAACAGTCAAGAACCGATACCCTTTACCTCGTATCGACGACTTGTTCGATCAGCTTCAAGGATCAAGCTATTACTCGAAGATTGACTTGAGATCTGGTTATCATCAACTCAGAGTTCGAGAAGAAGACATTCCCAAGACTGCATTTCGTACTCGTTATGGTCATTATGAGTTCTTGGTCATGCCTTTTGTTTGACTAATGCACCTGCTGTGTTCATGGACCTCATGAACCGCGTGTGCAAACCTTATCTTGATCAGTTTGTCATGTGTTCATCGATGATATACTGATATACTCTAGTTACAAGGAGGAGCATGAAGAGCACTTACGAATGATCTTGGAACTGTTGAAAAATGAGCAGCTGTATGCTAAATTCTCAAAGTGTGACTTTTGGATAAGAGAGGTACAATTCCTAGGTCATATTGTTAATGAGAAAGGAATACACGTTGATCCTGCCAAAATTGAGGTGATAAAGAATTGGACTACACCCAAAACACCAAGTGAGATAAGACAATTTCTAGGATTAGCAGGATATTACCGCCGATTCATAGAAGGATTTTCTAAGATCGCACAACCTCTCACAGCCTTGACTCACAAAGGAACGACATACAAATGGGCTGAGAGTCAAGAATCAGCTTTCCAATTATTGAAACAAAAACTCTGTACTGCCCCGATATTAGCATTACCAGAGGGAACAGATGACTTTGTGGTGTATTGCGATGCATCCATTCAAGGATTGGGTTGTGTCTTGATGCAACGAGACAAGGTGATAGCTTACGCCTCGAGACAACTAAAGGTTCACGAGAAGAACTATACTACCCATGACTTAGAATTGGGCGCAGTAGTTTTTGCCTTAAAGATCTGGAGACATTATTTGTACGGTACCAAGTGCACAATCTACACCGATCACAAGAGTCTTCAACATATCTTTGAGCAAAAAGAGTTGAATATGAGGCAGCGACGTTGGGTGGAACTACTAAATGATTATGATTGCGCAATTAAGTATCATCCGGGAAAGGCGAACTAGTTGCCGATGCTTTAAGCAGGAAGGAAACAGCTAAACCCCGACGGGTGCGAGCTTTACAGCTTACTATCAGTACCCAACTGCCCGAACAAGTTAAGGAGGCACAAATGGAAGCTTTAAAGGTGGAAAATATTGGTTCTGAATGTTAAGGGGAATGGATAAGCAGCTAGTGATGAAAGAGGATGGAATTCGAATTTCATGGATAGACTTTGGGTGCCTGTTCATGGAAATCTGAGAGATTTAGTATGAGCGAGGCACACAAATCTAAGTATTCTATACATCCTAGATCCGACAAGATGTATCATGACCTAAAGGCTCACTATTGGTGGCCTAACATGAAAGCGGATGTAGCTACGTATGTGAGCAAGTGTTTGACCTGCTCAAAAGTAAAAGTGGAATATCAAAAACCATCTGGACTATTACAACAACCCGAGATTCTAATGTGGAAATGGGAACAAATCTCCATGGACTTTATTACTAAACTACCCGGACTAGTACTGGTGTGACACGATATGGGTTATTGTGGATCGATTGACAAAGTCTGCTCATTCCTTGCAATAAGGAAACCGACAAGATGGAGAAGTTAACTCGCCTGTACCTCAAGGAGATCGTTTCGAGACATGGGGTACCGATCTCAATTATCTCTGACCGTGACGCTCGTTTCACGTCACATTTCTGGCAATCATTGCAGAAATCCTCGGGTACACGTCTGGATATGAGTACTGCATATCATCCACAGACGGATGGTCAGAGTGAGCGTACTATACAGACGTTGGAGGATATGCTACGTGCTTGTGTGATTGACTTCGGGAATAACTGGGAAATTCACCTGCCATTGGTGGAGTTTTCTTATAACAACAGTTATCACACTAGTATATAGGCAGCACCTTTCGAGGCGTTGTACGGGAGAAAATGTCGATCACCGGTTGCGTGGGGGGGAATTGGTGATAGTCAAATAACAGGTCCCGAGTTAATTCATGAGACGACTGAGAAAATTATACAGATACGGAACCGTATGGCTGCAGCGCGAGACAGGCAAAAGAGTTATGCTGAAAAGAGACGGAAACCTTTAGAGTTTCAGGTTTGTGACAAGGTTTTGTTGAAAGTCTCACCATGGAAAGGCGTAGTTCGGTTTGGTAAACGAGGGAAACTAAATCCGAGGTACGTTGGACCATTTGAGATTGTGGAAAGAGTAGGTCCAGTAGCCTATCGATTAGCCTACCTGATTCGCTAAGTGGAATTCATGATGTATTTCACGTGTCAAACTGAAGAAGTGCATAACTGATGAAACGACGGTCGTACCACTAGAAGAAATTCAAGTGGATGAACAATTGCGTTTTATTGAGAACCAGTGGAGGTGATGGACCGTGAGGTGAAAACACTTAAGCAAAGCAAAATACCCATTGTCAAGATCCGTTGGAATTCGCGACGTGGACCGGAATTCACATGGGAACGGGAAGATCAAATGAAGCTTAAGTACCCTCAACTATTCGAAGGAACGATGCCAGCAGACGAAGGTATTGATTTAAATTTCGGGACGAAATTCTTTCAACATGGGGATGATGTGACAACTCATCCAAAACTCACACGATTTCGATTCTGTGTGCCAATGCAGTAGACCAGTGATGGAAACCAGTGATGGAACACTCTCACCATGTAACGCAATTTTCGGGACGAAATTCTTTCAACATGGGGATAATGTGACATCCGGTAAATTTACGTTACCAAACTCCGTTAGTTCCGTTAAGTCTTGTATACACGTGTCGTGAACACACACTAGTTGTCGTTGAACGTTGGTGACCTAATAATAATGATTAATGTTAATTTGATGTGAATCTAAGTGATTATGTGAATATTGGGTTATGTTTATGTGTTTACACATTTAATAATCGGTTAATTAAAGAATTTATCGCGTAACGCGGAAACGTGTCTGTTATTCGTATGTCTTGTGTTTTTATAAAGATAAGATATATAATGAACTTTATAAGTTTATATCTTTATATTATGAAGTTAAAAACACTTTACAAAGAGTTTAAAGTTTAGTTTTTATAAAATACCCAAAAACAAGAGAGTTTAAAGGGTAAAATGTAAATTAAATTAATTAAAACAAACCCTAATCTCCTAAACATCACCTTCGGCCGCAAACCACCTTCGAACACCCCTCCCCATTCGAAATCAGCCTCAAATTTAGCAAAACATCATTTAAGTAATCGATTTCAAGTGCTAGAAGACAATTGGATCTCCATTCACAAGTATACACGCGAATTAAAGGTTAGTTTGGGTTTGGTTCAAGTGATTCTTCTTGGCCGAGACTTGCAGTTCGATTTTGATGTTATGGGTGCTGAATTTTGGTAAATTGATGATGTTAATATCTTAGTTAGGTTGTATGCATGTTAGTTAACGTCGATTATGGAAGAAAGATTGGATTTTGATGCATTGTTCATAGACTTTAATCCTAGTCAAACCCTAATTCGAATTCTAGTATGATTTTGTATGATTGATCATTGTTTGATGAATGTTTGATGATAATTGGGTTGTATGAATGTTAGAATACGTTGATTATGCAAGAAAGTTGGGATTTTGATGCATTGTTCATAGGTACTAAGAATAGTAACTTTATTTTGCATGTAGTAGTGATCTATTGATGGATTGATGTTATGGATGGGTTCATGATGATAATTAGATGCTAGATTGATATTATGAATGCTAGAAATCTTTAATTTGATGATGTTGATCATAGCTTGCCAAAGTAGAAACTTTTGTTTATGAAGATTGTTGGATTGAGGTGTTTAGTGTTGTTGATCATGTCTAGATGTTAGTATGAGCTTGAATTGGTATATTATTGATGAATTCATGCATACCTTGGATGTTTGATAGACTTTGGATGTTCTTTCCCAAAAGGGAAACTTTATTTGTGTAAATGTTGAAGTATGATGTGTTGTGATCATGTTTGAGATGATAGGAACTTGCTAATATGTTCAAGGATGGATCCTAGTGTAATAGAACGTGTAAACTATTTGTATGGCATGTTTGGATGATCATGGGTGATAATTGGAATTGGTAATCATGTATGGTTTGGATGTTGTGTAGTAGTAGGACATCATGCTTGGGTCTGGTAATTGATTGTTGTGATGTTGTGGATGCAATGTATATGCTTAAGAATTTGGTTGTGATCATTATACACGCGTGCGGATCTGAGCCCCTACTTAGTGGGATTGGCAGGGTTTAGGATGTGAAGTCGTGAGTGGCTTCACATGGCATGTGATGAATGGTTGAACCTTGTATGACATGTTAGTTGTTTTGTAGCTAGTGGTTATGTTAATGTTCTAGATTCGTATGACTTGTATAGTACTTGATTGTATGATGATCTATGTGATACACCTGGTTGATATAGCATATGTATGATACTGTTTGAATGCTTATCATGTATGTTGTATGTGCTCATTGGCTTTATTTGAAATATAACTCATAATGTCACCAACGGGTCAAACGGGTCAACTAGGTCAAATGTGTCTATTTGTCTGAAGCTTGAGTCTTTGATTTTGGTATGTTAGGGTTTCACATGTCTTTTATTTACACGTACTTTGTACTCACATGATCTAGGTAACCTGTGAAGGTTGGCTATCCTCTCGTTTCTCAAAATAAACCCTAAGTACTTTGCATACATCAGGTGAGTTCATGCCCCACTCTTTACTTAATATCTTTGGGGAGATAGCATACTGGTACTTATACGAACGCTTTCACTATTTAAGTTGTGTATAATATTAATATAGTGTTGTTTACCATGAGAAAAGTCCTCACACTTTTGAATTGTTAATATTTAATAGCGGGGAAACTTGGGTAGTACTACTGGGTCTGACGAGCCCCACCTGTGTGACTCGAGGTCAACCGGGTGCAATTTGTCCTATTGATCATTGTCACGACATGGTAAGTCGTGACAGGAGGCAACAACTATCACAGTCAGCTTCAATTGCAAATCACTATGTATTAATATTTTTGATAGACTAGCTATCTATTACCATACACTGCTTATATTTATCACAACTGTTTATATGTTTATTGAACTCAAACTCTTGAACTCACCAACCTATGTGTTGACACTTTAGTATGCTTTTCTCAGTCCTTAACTTGCTTGCCATAGGAGCACTGCACGGTTCACTTCATTTAAGACATTATGCTTCAAGACAATGTGACATTTTAACAATTATGGTTTACTTTTTGGTTTGCACCTGTTTTGCCATGAGTTATACTTTATTGACTTGGGTTGTTTCAAAAACGCTTCCGCATTATTTAACGTTGGTATTTTGGTTGATTTTGTTATGTTATGGCATATAGAGTCGTTCTGAGTAACTATTGACTGTGATCCTGGTTTGTTCACACGCCTCGCGGTAAAACTCCGCAAGTGGATTTTGAGGGTGTGACAACTTACCGTTAACTGAGTTCTCATATAACAAAAGTTATCATGCCAGCATTGGTATGCCCCTTTATGAGATGCTACATGGTAAGAGATGCCGAACACCCGTGTGTTGGGGCGACATTGGTCAGAAAGAGTTGGGGAGCATCGAGGTAATCGAGGCTACGAATGTGAAGTTTGAAAAGATCAAGGCCTTTATGAAGGTAGCCAAAGATAGGCAGAAGTCGTATGCTGGTAAACGACGCAGACCGATTGAATTCAAGGTGGGTGACTGGGTTATGTTGAAGGTCTCCCATTGGAATGGTATCATCCGATTCAGAAAGCGGGGCAAGTTGAGCCCAAGGTATATAGGGCCTTTCCGAATCGTTGCTCGAGTAGAGAGGTGGCCTATAGACTGGAATTACCAGATGAGTTAAGTGGAATTCACCCGACATTCCATGTATCTCATCTAAGGAAGTGTTTAGCGGATGAAGATATGATCGTTCCACCGGAGGATATCGAAGTGGATGAACGACTCAATTATGTGGAGCAGCCAGTGGCAATCATCAATCGAAAAGAGAAGAGGCTGAGAAATAAAGTGGTTCCTCTTGTGCGTGTATAATGGAAGCACAGGAAGGGATCCGAGTCTACGTGGGAGACCGAAGAAGAAATGAGGCAGCATTACCCACGTTTGTTCGAGGAATAACAGGTTTCGAGGACGAAACCTAGATAAGGGGTGGACTTGCAACACCCGGTTAATTTTTTAAAAGTCAAGAAAGAAGAATAAAGTGAAGAAAAAGAAGGAAAAAATAAAACCCAAGTCTAGGGGTTAAAAGTGACAAAAAGGACAAAATATTTGAAAAGTGGGTGTAAAAGGTGGTATGGCCTCCCATATGTCACACACATCACAAACCTTCGGACTTTAGAGAGAGAAAGTGGCAAGAGTAGCAGAGAACTCTCGGTTTTGAAGGAAGAACAAGAAAGAATTCGAATTCAAGGTAAGAATTCATGGTTTCATGATGTTCTTGATTGGTTATATCCTTGGATTTAAGCTTATGTGTGTTTGTATGTGATCGGGTATGTTTTTAGTGGGTTTCTAGGTTGTTGAACTCAATTGCAAACGAATTTAGAAGAACCCATACTCAAGAGCTGCAAAGGTGAGTTCTAGAACCCCTCTTTTTACCTGTTTAATCTGGTTTTTGGGTTGGAGATGCATGAATGAATGTATTTATAATACTGGGTTTTAAACTCGTATGTAAGAAGGTATGTATGTTGTGATTGCGATGTGATGTTGGATTATTTTCATACTTGTTGATGTTATGGTTGTGTTTCTAAGGCTTAGAATGTAAGATTTGAGCTTAGAACATGATAGGTGGTGTTCGGGAACTGAAACCTGATGTTTAGGGCTCAGATGTCTAAAGTTTAGAATCTGCCCAAGTGTGTAAGAGAAATGCGAATAAATAGTAATGCTAATGGGCATTGATCACTAAGTCAATGCGGATGGAGTAAATGCGCATGAACAGTTGATGTGGATGAATAGTCAAGGCGGATGAGCATTGACTAACTATGGGAGATGCGGATGACAAATGCAGATGAAAGTCAATGTGGATGGAAAGTCAATGCGATGAGCATTGACTAAATATGTGGAATGCGGATGAATGTTAACGCAAATGAAAGTCAATGCGGATGAGCATTGACTAAGTATGTGAAATGCGGATGGCAAATGCAGATGAGTATTGACAAATGCAGATGAGTATTGACAAATGCGGATGAGTAAGGTCAATGCACATAAGAAAGTTTAAGTGTGAACAAATGTGGATGAAGTTATGCAGATGACAAATGCGGATGAAGTTAAGGAAATGCAGATGAGCACTTTGAATATTTTCTAACTTCTTGGGAAAAAGTGAAATGCAGACTTTTACTTGGGAGATTCTCGGGGGCTATGTAAGTTGACTTTTGAGGTCATAGATGTTATGATGGGCATGTTATGATGTATGATTGATGCGTACGCATGATGATGATGTATGATGTTGTATGATTATGCATGATGTATGTTATGTATGTATGATGCCCTGCATGATGATGATTGAATGTTATGTTAATGTTTCTTGTGATGTATGATTATTTTCCCATGGCTTTATGACGAATGGTAACGAATGAAATGAAAGTATTATGTAACGTAAAGGGGAAGATAATAAAAAGAAGAACATTGTAACATCCGCCTTTTTCAAAAATTAAAACCTAAAACCCGATTTCATTTTGAACTTTCATGATTAGATTATTTTAATAATTATAATGGATCATATGCAATAAAGGTGACTTAACCAATATTATGAATGAATTGTCTAAATATCATGCATTAAATCATTTAAACAATTTATAATAACTTTATAAATACTTTCTTTATATAGTTATAAAGATTAATTTTATCATTTATGGGTCCTAGTTATTAAATTAAAGTATATATTTAAGTAGAGAGTTGTTTCAAGATTATAAAAATTATGAAGTTTATAATAAGTGATATTATTTTAAATTAAAATAGGGTTTAAGAAGCTATAAGGCTTATCTAAATTGTGGGTTTTAATTATAAAGTTATAATGTATAAATAAATTGTAAAGTTTTTTTTAATAGGTTCATAAGATGTTCCAAAAATAAAATTGATTAGTTAATTAAATATGATTTTACAAACTTTAGTGTTTGAATTGCAAATCTTAAAACTCAAATTAAAGAGTTTTTACATAAATAATAACGAACTGAAATTTGAGGGGCCAAAGTGTAATTTTGTTTCAAAACCCAACCCATCCCTGTCGACTTCCCCCTGCCGCCAGCCATACCTCGGGCCAAGTCTCCTACAACACCTAAGTAGCCCAAAACGGGCCGTTACACTCCAATAAATCACCCGTTAAGCTTCTTGCTTCAGTTTTGAACCTAACCCCAATTATAGTTTGAGTTAATAGATGGCTGAAACGGTTACAAAAGAAACCGAAATCGGTATTCAAAGCACGAACTCGATCGAACTGAAACAACAAAAATTAACATCATATAATTATGGGAAAAGATAGCATTTGATCTCGTTACACCATTCGAACCTTCAATTCCATCTGAAACCCACACGCACCTCGTGTTCGATCACCATCATATTCTTCGATCTACATCAAATCGGGACCTAAGATCTGAGCAATATTAATCACAATTCGCAAAGTGCTTTTGCTTAACACCGATCCTAAATTATATATGCAAGTTTAATTTGATTTTTACTGAAGATTGATCGTTCATCTTAGACCTACAGCCATGACCTTGTTCTTCATATTGCTTGCATTCGATTCGACTTCAATACATGCAATTGAATCTATTTACACACTCGAAATCATATGAACATCAAAAGCCCTAACATCAGTTTCGTTATCATAATCATCTTGATGTTCAATTGGAATCAAATTGATTCTAGGGTTTATGTCAAATTTGGGGATTTTTCATAAAATACTATTTATTTATTTCAAAACAAAATCAGATCTGGGCTTTAGCCCGACTGGTTAACAATCACAACCATTTTAGAAGGGACCCGGTTCGATCCCTGGCCCCCATATTTTTTTAAATAAACTTTTCTTCTTTCTTTAAGTTAAAGAAAATTATTATTATATTAATAAACCTGTTTTGTTAAATAAAAATCTCAGAAATTATTAAATTAATTTTAAAGGTTTTAAGAAAATTATGATTTTAATTTTAATTACTTATTAAGGATAACAAGGATTATAAACACATTATTAATTTTTATTGTAATTTAAATGTTATAAATCTATTATGGTTTAACTGTAGATTATTTTAAAACATTGTAAATCTATATGTTTTAAATAAATAATTATTGAAATAGTTATTTTAATACTTACTTAAATAATTAATTATTTATTTATACATTTAACATGTTATATATAATTAGTCAATAATGTTATTCCTTAAAATTTTATTTGAGTTCTTTTAAACTTATAAAACAATATCACTTTCTATTATACGTTATTTTAAAGTCTTGATAATAAATCATTTAAAAGCTTGATATTAAATATTATACTTTACTTTTATTTTAGAGTCTTCATATTATAAGACTTTTATAATAAATCATTTAAAATGTTTAAAACTCTCTAAAATGATTTTAATAATTTTAAAGTCATTTAATAAGTATACAATTAACCACCTTTATCAAGTTTTAAATAATTAATTATTAAATTAACCATTTATTTTCACACATTATACTTAATTTTTATTAAATCAATAAATTAAATTATTGAATCATTTCTAATATATTCTTGGTCTTAATTGATTTATACCATGTTTATTAAACCAAAACGTAAACAATTCATTATTTTTATTTAATTATTTAACCCCCAAATTTCCATTTGAAACCCTAGTTCACGTCAAACTGTTAAACTTATTATTAAACTTAAGCTTGGAATCAATGCATTTTGGTAACATGCTGGATGAAGAAGAAGGCTGGTGCAACCAAAACCAATTCGCTTAGATAATTTTGGTGGTATATGCAAAGGCTTCCAAAGCTTAGCATGTAACTTCCGAAGGTTGTAGAGTTCTTCCGAAGACAAAGTGAAAAATCAAATTTTGAAGACTAAACTCTACTTCTGAAGTCAAGAGCTTGCTTTCGAAGATCAAGTCTTAAGAGAACAATGAGAAGACTACTTCCGAAGTATGAAGAAAAGAAGAAGTTCCCAAGCCTTAGAAGAAGCAGCCTCTTCCGAAGTATAAGTGGCTTCGGAAGTACTTGTTCTTCCGAAGCCATTCAACCTTCTAAAGACACTGCTATGAACCAGTGGACACAAGTCTGGTCTCTAACACTCCGCTGTAGACCTCTGATACTGCATGGCTTCTTCCTAAAGAGCCATGTAGTTGACCACACTTTATTCCACTGTTCACCTTTTGTGAGGGTATAAGTTACCAACTTTAGTTGGTGACAAAAGGTAAGTTAGGGACATGTCCTAACTATCATATCTCAGATAAGACTTTATTTGAGATACCTTAAACTATAGTCTTGTAGTATAGGCTTTAGTTATAGGATCCCAACAAGTATCAAAGTATATCTAGATGTAGGTAGTATTATATATAAGTTCTCATTGTAACTCATTCCATACTGCTTGTAAGAGTCTTGTAATATTTGAGTTGAGATGCAATATATAAAAGTACCTTGAAAATTACTTCTTGTGTTCCTTATTACTTTCTATATTGTGATCAACTCTTACTGACTCTATCTTTATCCGAGTGTTGTTCTAAGTAAGTTTGAGAGAAAAAGTAAGTGTTAAGTGACCTTAACCGATACTACAACTGGTATCAGAGCTTCTTAGGCTCTTGATTGTGTGATCTAACGATCCAAATCAACCTGTTTTTCACTCCCCCTACAACTCACTCACTCAAGATGACCCTTAACAAATCCAAAGTAGAGATGGGAACTATGACAAAGGCTCCCATCATTAATCTTGAAAATTTAGGTCTTGGAGCAAAAGAATGGAAGGCGTCATTAGATACCAAGACAACAAAATGTGGAACTCCATTATCAATGACCCGTATAAGCCAAAGGTGGCATCACCTGGTGGAAACGGTGCCATGATAGAAAAGGCTGTTGAAGATTATTCAGACGAAGACCGAAAGAAGATGGACATCGACAGCAATGCTATGACCATTCTTATGACTGCAATACCGAACTCCATTATGGTGGGGTTCGAGCATTGCAAGACTGCCAAAGAATTGTTCGATGCACTTACTCAGATGTATGCAAACTCCAATGACTCTAAGAAGGACTCATTGAAGCAGCAGCTCGAGAACTTCACTCATAATGCTGGAGAGACCCTCAGCCAACAGTACTTCAGGTATATGGATCTTATTTCTTCTCTTTATTCTATGAAGATCACTCCCAAACTTAGAGATCTTACTAGAAAGTTCATGAGTGCTCTTCCAAACAAGTGGACATTCTACTACGTCTTAAATAAGAGAACATAAAAATTGAACACTCTAACTCTATGGCATCCTTGATGGATATCACTTAGAGATGGAGAGTAAGAAGGGCCACCAAACAAACAGGCCCGTGAGTCTTCTGCTAGCAATGCTTTAATGGTTGCTTAAGGCTCAAGACCCCCACAACCTTAGCACCACCTAACCTACCAGCAACCATCCTACTCTTCTGGACCATACATCACTTTTCCTGAGACTCCAAGGTCTCAACAGGCTCAATACAATTCCTTTTAGAAAAGTTGTGCCTTTGACTCAGGAAGTGGACACTCTGGTGATTTTCAATATTGTTTTGATGATCTTGAGTGTTTCAATCAAGACGATGTAGAGCATGTGGACATTGTCCAACAGATGGCTCTTTTGTCCAACAGGCCTCCACACATCCCTGAACCTCAAAGCCCACTAAAAAGTCAACTGAAACAGCTGCAATGGCTCAAGAAGTTGAATGGAACTTCATGGTACAGGATGTGACTCCTGCTCAAGCACTCATGGCCGGAACAGACGATGCCCAGGTATATGAACATCTCTGTACTCCAGCCTGTATAGCTAAAGTTAAACTTTATCAAGATTACAATATAGAAATTAGATTTGATATTGAGTCTTTAAATTTTTTAAAATCTGATTTTAAGAGAGCTAAATCTAACTACCAAAATAAAATTGGGGAGTTGAAGAAAACTGTGTCTGTTTTAAAACATGAACACACTAACTACAAGACTCAAATCAAGGATCTGATATCCAAATTGTCTGAGGCTCAAGCCCAGCTTGTCACTGCTGAGGCTCAGGCCAGGAAGCATGCTATTTCTAAGCAGAACTTCCAAGCTATTCTTGCATCATCCTTCCACTCCAAACTCTGTTATTAGAACAAAGGAGGTTTGGGAACCAATAAAATTGCTCCATCACACTCTTATGAGTCTATTAGACAACCTAGATGTGGTACTGAGGAGCAAGAGGTTCCAACTGCCTAAGGAAGGGTGAAGCAATAATAGTGGCCACCACAGGGAAGGAACAGGTAGATGTACCCATCTCCTCCTGTGAAGATAAATCCTAACCACTAAGGCTAGATGAAGCGGAGATAAAAGCTGCTAGAAGAACTGCCAAGAAAGTGGCTGAGTCCAAGCTAAAGATTGACCCAAAGCAGAAAGGTGTCTTTATCTCAGCTGGATTCCAAGTGTTAGGTACTTCTGATTCAAGAAAGGAGTGTATACTAGCACACCTGTCCTACCAAAGGATAAGAAGTTAAAGGGAAATGTTTCCCATGAAGAGAAGAAGCCCAAGAAACAGCAACCCTCATAATCTCAAAAGACTAACATTGTGTGCATAATGTGTGGTCTGCACAACCACATGGCAAAAGATTGTTACTACAATCTTGCAAGCACACATTATGCAAATGATGTTAGGAAATAAGGAGTCAGGGAAGGTTTCACATTTGGACCATTTCAAACGGTTTAAGTAATGAAGAAGGGAAAGCTAGTTTCCAAAGCAAGGTTGCTTTCGGAAGAATTTTTTTCTTTCGAAGGGAAAATGGCTTCGGAAGCAAAAGCTACTAAGGTTCGGAAGAACAAGAAAGCTCCCTTGAAACCATCCCAGAAGAAGACTGCTTTGGAATAAAAGGTGGTGAAGGCTTCTTTCGAAAAGAAAGAAGCTTCGGAACAAGGCCATGCTGCAAAAGCTTCAACAAGCTCATCCTCGAAGATCAACCAAAGAATGGACTAGAAGATCAAGGAAGATACTATAGCCCAGACCTCTTCTTCAAAGACCTCTATTGAACCCCCATGCATATATTTTGGTTCAATTATGTCATTATCTTTGGAAGTACCCAAGACCAGCAAGGCTTGGGCTTCCAAACAAAACTAACGATCTCATCTTATGTGTAGGGACATCCATATGACAAGAACAACAATGTCTAGATTGTAGACAGTGGATGCTCCAAGAACATGACAGGGAACAGATCTCTTTCAACAATTTCAGAACTACGATAGAGGTCCTGTCCTATTTGGAGGTGAGGCCGAAGGATATATTTCTCGCAGAGGGAGTATATCCAATGGTAAGTTAAAGGTTGACAAAGTTCACTTTGTCAAACAGCTTGAACACAGTTTGTTAAGTGTTTCTCAATTCTGTGATCAAAAGCACCAGATGCTTTTCACAAAACATGAGTGCATTATCCTCAAACCAGGGATGACAATTCCTCCAGAATTGGTGCTTATTAGATCTCCCAGGAAAAGGGATATATACAAGCTCGATATGAACAATGCTTCCCCAATAGGTGAAGTATCATGCTTTCTTTCCAAAATAATAGTGATGAGTAACACTATGGCATAAACGTATGTGTGATGTAAATTTTAAGACAATAAATAAATGGCTCAAAATAACTTGGTACATGGTTTGCCTAAAAGTAGTTTTTCTACAAAGAGAACTGTGTTGCATGCCTAAAAGGGAAACAACACAGGACATCTCACAAATCCAAAGTGTTAACTCTATCACTGCTCCATTACACTTATTGCACATGGATCTCTTTGGTCCCACAAGTATAATGAGCATTGGAGGGAAATCATACTGCCTTGTGATAGTTGATGATTTTACAAGATTTACATGGTTATTATTTTTAAGAACTAAAGATGGAACTGCTGAAACATTAAAATCTTTTATTCTTAAAATAGAAAATCAAATTGATCATAAGGTTAAAATAGTTAGAAGTGATCAAGGGACTGAGTTTAAGAACTTCGTTCTTGACTCATTCTGTAATTCAAAAGGGATTGCCAGACAATATAGTGCTCCCAGAACTCCTCAACAAAACGGTGTTGTTGAGAGGAGGAACATGACACTTATTGAGGCTGCTCGAACTATGTTAGCTGGTTTAAAACTACCTATAACATTCTGGGCAGAGGCAGTCAACACTGCATGCTATGTGCAGAACAAAGTTCTTGTAGTTAAGCCACATGGAAAACCCCTTATAGCTATGGAACAACAGGCCACCGTTCATTGGCTTTCTAAGGTCCTTTGGTAGCAGGTGAACCTTACTTAACTCAAAAGACAATTTAGCAAAATTTTTGAAAAGTCGGATGATGCTATCTTTGTTGGATACTCTTCTAGCTCCAAAGCTTATAGAGTATACAACATAAAAAATCAACAATTTGAGGAGTCATCCAATATAGTTGTTAATGAGCACACTCCTTGTGTTAGGTGGAATGGCCCTGATCATATCTTTGATTTTGAATTGTTTCCAAACTATTCTAAACCATCTTGTGAGAATGTTTCAGTTGGAACATGTGCTCCAAATGATACTGATGTTGCTGCTGATGATCAACTGTTTGAGCTACCCACCTAGTCAAAATTCTCCAAGTGTTGCAATATATCAAGCTTCCACCATTCACAATCTTTAGCTTAACCATATCAAGGAATAGTGAAACTTCAATGAGTGAATCACTTGTCGAGCCTCAAAACTCATCAAGTGATCCACCATAACACCAGGCAGAAGAAGTAGTGTTTTGAAGGAACAAGGAACTGTTAATACTACTTCATAGCCAACCATTGATGTTGTTTCTCACTCATTCAATCAGTCCTCATTGAATGATTTTGAAACAGCAGTGGACAGAGTGTTCCAGTTCCTGAGCAGAATATGTCAAACCTGGATCTATCTCTGCAACTAGAAGTGATTCCTTGTCTTAGGATTCATAACACTCATCCACTAAGAACATCATAGGGGATGTCTCTGAAGGTGTGAGAACAAGAGGACAGACTCATCATGGGAATGTCTACTTGTACTCATGCTTCTTATCCTAGATGGAACCCAAGAAGGTGGAAGATGCCTTGAAAGATAGTAGCTGGCTTGAATCGATGCTAGAGGAGCTGCTTCAATTCAAGAGACAGAAGGTATGGAACCTATGTCAGCTACCATCTGGTCAAGTACCAATAGGCACTAAATGGGTTTTCAGAAACAAGAGAGATAATAGAGGCTTGATCATCAAGAACAAAGAAAGACTTGTAGTTCAAGGATACACACAAGAGGAAGGAATTGATTATATTGATGTCTTTGCACCTGTTGCAAAACTTGAGGCAGTTAGGATCTTCCTTGCTTATGCTGCATCCAATGACTTCACTGTCTATCCACTTGATGTCAAGTATGCCTTTCTATATGGGGATATAGATAGGGAAGTCTATGTATGCCACCTCCAGTATTTGAAGACCCACAGCACCCCAACTATGTGTGCAAACTGGATAAGGCTCTATATGGGCTGCACCAAGCACCTAGGCTATGGTATTGGACTTTGTCTCAGTTTCTTTGGAAGAATGGCTACACGAGAGGTACCATTGAAAAGACTTTCTTCATCAGAAAGTCTGGAAAGGACATTTTGCTTGTTCAAGTCTATGTTTATGACATCATATTTGGTTCTTCAAATGACCAAATGTGTAAGGACTTTGAGAGCATTATGATGAAAAAGTTTGAGATGAGTTCCATGGGAAAAATGGACTTTGTCCTTGGAATTCAGGTAAAGCAAATGAAAGAAGGGTTTTTCATTAATCAATCTAAGTATGTCTCTGACATCTTAGAAATATTTGAGATGAAAGATTGTAAGTCGGCCAAGAAACCATAATCTTTGTCCTGACCTTGAGGGAGAGGATACTGATCAACATCAGTATGGGGCAATTATTGGTTCTCTGATATATCTCACAGCTAGTAGACCTAATATCATGTTTACTACTTACATCTGTGCAAGATATCAGGCTACTCCAAAGGTGTCTCATCTAGCTGCTGTTAAGAGAATCCTCGGATACCTCAAAGGAGCACCTATACTAGGTCTCTGGTATCCCAGAAACAAGGATTTTAATCTCTATGGATACTCTGACAGTGACTATGGCGGCTGCAACATTGACAAGAAATCAACATCAGGAGGATGTCAATTTCTTGGTGGAAGGATCATCTCATGGCAATGCAAGAAACAATATTGTGTATCTACATCAACTGCTGAAGCTGAATACATTGCTACTGCTAGCTGTTGTGCTTAACTTCTATGGATTCAGAATCAGATGTTAGATAATGGATTCAACTTTATGAGTACTCCTATCCATATTGACAACAATAGTGCTATCTCCATTACTGAAAGTCCGGTAAAGCACTCCAAGACAAAACATATTGATATCAGGTACCATTTCATTAGAGATATTTATGAGAAAAATCTCATTAAGCTAATCAAAGTTGATTCAAATGAACAATATGCTGATTTGTTCACCAAATCTTTTGATGAACAAAGTTTTAAGTATCTCATAATAGCTATTGGGATGATAAACATGATTAGCCTAACTTTTTTGAAAACCTTTTTAATATGTAATGCCCTATGTCAACACAATTTAAGCCCTGTTACAAAAGGCCTCTCTGAAATTTTCTAAGTATAAATTACTTCCGAAGGGAACTTAACCCTCGGAAGCTATTTTCATATCTTTCAAAACAAAATTTCTCAAAGGATAATTTTCTTCTCAGAAGAAGCGATTGATTTCATATCAGATCTACTTCCGAGGCTTATACACACTCTCCATTCGGAAGACAATCCTGACCTTCGGAAGACAATCCTGACCTTCGGAAGCAAAGTCTTTGCTTCGGAAATAAGAATTGCCTTCGAAAGACAAATTACCTTCGGATATGTTTTATATTTGAAAGAGATATTTTACTGTGTAACGGAAATCACTTGGGCCCCACACTGTAAAAAGTAAAGATTTTGTTAATGATGTCGGATTATTAACAGATTTTAACCTTATAGCCACTGTCATTTCTTTCACTAAAACATCACATCACCTTATCCTAACCCCCATTACCGCCTTTCCACCCCCATTTAAATAATCCAACTATTAATTTCATTTTCTTACTTGAAATTTTTACTACCCTAGAAATTTTTCTCCACTATAACTTTACCTAAGCTCAAATTCATCTACATTCACCTTTCTCCAATGGCTCTCAACCCTTAGCACAACCAAATCCCACTTCATGATTCTTCAAGAGATGCTGCCTCCTCTAATATCATCTCTTTTCTCACCCAATCATCTTACTACACAACCCTTACCATTAACCCCACTGCTTACTCCAATCAAACGGCCGAATTTTAGGAAAATGGTCAAGCCAAAACCCTAAATGGTATTCGTATACTAAGGTCCAACATTTGTGGACAAGAGTTGGTCATCACTGAACAACTCATCAGGAGCATCTCGAGCTTCATGATGAAGGAGCTCTTATTGAATTCCCCAAAGAAGATTTAGACAACACCTATATCCTCGTGGGATATGGTTGTCACACCCCCGCTAAGAGCGGAAACACGGGGTTGCGACGAGACGTGAATCGTCTTAACACATGGTAAACGATAGAGATGCAATAATAAAATGATGACAAGCGTGTCATGACGACACCCGACAACAAGGGGACTTGTGTCGTGTATAGTCAATGTTCACGACAACATAGCCATATGCATAACAGGATAAACGGTTCACATAATCACATAAAGATGAAATTGTAATGTAAATTCCCACAACCCGGGAACAAGTTTCAAAAGATTGTAATTGTTTACATAGTTCAACATTGTTCAAAATAACTGTTTGTCAAACATGTTTAGTCCAAAAATGCATCCTAGGGTCTCCACTAAGGCAGCACACCAAGAACCTCAGCTAGCATGATGACCTGAAAAGATATGCTCAAAATGGTCAACAAAATTGTTGGTGAGCTCGCAGGTTTAAGTAATAAAAGTGTAAGTGATGCTGTATAAAGTAAATGATATGGAATACCGTGAATACAGTTATATACACAAGTAAAATCACATGACATGAGCTTTGCAACCAAACCTAGCGACGTACACAAAGAAATTGTCGGCGTATATTCACCCAAGACCCGTACCTGGCTATTGTGGTACTAACTAGTATACCAACACGAGGGTGGGGGTGTCAACCCAGTAGTACTACCAATACCTAACTGTCGGTTCCCACACTGGAATTAAATAGTTGCAAAGATAGAACCACACAGCAAACCCAAGCATGTATCAGATAAGTACTTGTAACACAGTATCACGTTAATTCCTTGTATGAAAATGTATGTATGTAGTACAGCATAGAAAACGGGCGAGCATACTTTTCCCCCATGTTTGTAAATGTTTGTAAAATAGTATAAGCATAAAAAGGGGCCACGAAACTCACTTGTTAAGTGGTAAGTATGAAAGGTCGAGATTTCCAACAGTTGAATGCAATGATCAGTCAAACACCTATTGACAGTTATGGTCAAGCATTAATGACAAGTATAAAGCGTATAGTAATGTTTGGTCGGTTCGGTTGTACGGTTCGGTCGTGGGTAGCACACACACTAGCGGACACACGCATCGTCAGACACACGACGGGACCAGACGCTCGACCCATGTTCCATTCGTACGAATCAACCTTCAATCGTGCGAATTAGCTACTTTCGTGCGATTGAACCTTCATTCGTGCGATTGGACTCAGTCGCACCACACAACACACCCATTCGCACGACCCAACCTCCATGCGCACGAATCAACCCTCAATCGTACGAATTAGCTACTTTCGTGCGATTGAACCTTCATTCGTGCGATTGGACTCCAGTCGTGCGAAACACGCACAATCGCATTCACTCAGTCGGTCACCTGACTCAATCGCACACAATCATCCACACGCATGACTCAATCGCATACAGACACCCTGTCGCATGACTCAGTCGCACGACATGCCTAGTCGCACAACTCAGTCGCACGATCGACTTAGCCGCATGATTCAGTCGCACAACCCACTCAGTCGCACGGCTCAATCGCATGACAAAACCAGTGGCCCGAACTGCAGAATCGCGACTGTGGTCGGGCTGAGCAGCCCCCGAGCTACTCTAACGCGGGTTTTATACCACGAGGACCTCCAGAAACACTCAACAAACATACACAAACATGAAACACAAGCAGAAAGACCTCACACACACCCACTCGACCTCATGTGCTCGGATGAACCCGAGCACCCGAAACCCTAGAAATCGCAGCAGTGAAATCGAACCAAAAACGGGTTGAACAAGGTTGTCTACCTGCTAGGAACGCGTACACACGATGATGCCCAAGATTTGGTAGTGAAAACGCGACAAACGTGACGATTTTTGGTGCTAAAACGAGAGAAAAAGTGGAGAAAAGGTTGAAGGTGAAGAAGATGAAGATGAGGAGAATGGCTGGAAATGGGGTTTATATACCCAGCCCAAGTTTGCAAAATTACAAGTTTAGTCCCTGCACTTAACCCTCGAGTTTCCCAAAAATTTGTTTCGGTTGATTACGATCTTAAAATGTTCGTTATATTACGGTTAAAAGCGTATTTATTGGCATTTGATAGCCTAAAATGGTTTTATTTGTGACGATGGTCGAAATTAAAAATGATATATTTGGTGGTAATGGTGATGAAGTTTATAAAAGTTTATGCTTAACACACGTTCTCGAAGGAAGTACAGGCACAAGGGGAAAATAAGCAGACATGACTCCGTAAAGCAGGAGTTCATGAAGAAAAGGAAGATTTATTAAAATATTTCCATGTTATTTTGTCGTTCGACGGACCTCAAGGTGACGGATGTCACAGTATCCCCCAGTTGAGAGAGTTTCGTCCCGAAATTCAGCTGGAGTTAGGTCCAAGAGTGTCATTCACGAATAAGTGTGGGTATTTGAGTTTCATTTGATCTTTCCGTTCCCATGTAAACTCTGGCCCTCGTTTCGAATTCCACCTTACGCGAACAATTGGTATTCTACTGCGCTTCAACTGTTTGACTTTACGATCCATGACCTCAATGGGTTCCTCGATGAAATGAAGCTTTTCGTCGATTTTGATATCGTCAATGGGTATATGAAGTGATTCGTCAGCCAAACACTTCTTGAGGTTCGACACATGGAAGGTATCATGCACACCGTTGAGTTCTTGTGGTAACCTTAATCGGTAAGCCACTGGACCGATTCTTTCTGTAATCTCGAATGGTCCCACGTATCTAGGGGCTAACTTCCCTTTCTTTCCAAACGAACAATTCCTTTCCAAGGAGAGACTTTGAGTAACACTCGGTCCCCAACGTTGAATTCTAGAGGCTTTCGACGATTGTCGGCGTAGCTCTTTTGGCGATCTCTAGCGGCTTTCAGTCTATATTTGATTTGGAAGATCTTGTCGGTTGTTTCCTGGATGATCTCTAGGCCTGTTAGCTGACTTTCACCAATCTCGGCCCAATATACGGGTGATCTACACTTCCTTCCGTACAACGCTTCGAACGGAGCACACCAATGCTGGTGTGGTAGCTGTTATTGTATGAGAATTCAATCAATGGCAAATGAGTATCCCAACTACCACCAAAATCGATTACACACGCTCTCAGCATGTCTTCTAACGTTTGTATGGTTCGTTCACTTTGGCCATCTGTTTGAGGGTGATAAGCGGTACTCATTCTAATCGAGTGCCCATTGCTTTCTGGAGTGTTTGCCAAAATCGTGAAGTGAATCGGCCGTCACGGTCGGAGATGATCGACACCGGCACTCCGTGCCTTGTCACGACTTCTTTAATGTACAATCTCGCCAACTTGTCCATTTTGTAGTCTTCTCGGATTGGCAAGAAGTGTGCTGATTTCGTCATTAGATCCACTACGACCCATATCGAGTCATGCCCGTTGCTTCTTTTAGGGAGTTTGGTAATGAAATCCATGCCTATATTCTCCCATTTCCACTCGGGAATTTCAGGTTGCTGTAATAATCCCGATGGTTTCTGATGTTCAGCTTTAACTTTCGAGCATGTCAAGCATCTGCTGACGTACGTGGCAATGTCTTTCTTCAGGCCTGGCCACCAGTACAGATCTTTGAGATCGTGGTACATCTTGTCTGCGCCAGGATGAATAGAATATCGTGTCTTATGTGCTTCATCCATGACCAAGGTACGTACACCTCCCCACTTGGGTACCCATATACGGTCCACGAAGTACTGTACGCCATCGTCCTTGCACATCAGTTGTTTATCCAACCCTTGGAATTCTTCTCCTGCAAGTTTTCTTCTTTCAACGCTTCACTTTGCGCAATTTGAATCTGAGCTTTCAAATTTGTTTGAATGGTCAATCCAAAGCTCGAGCACGTAGTGGTTTCACGCGTTCTTTGCGGCTTAGAGCATCAGCCACCACGTTAGCTTTCCCCGGATGGTACCGGATTTACAATCGTAGTCACTAAGAAGCTTCCCAACGTCGCTGTCGCATATGAGTTCCTTCTGATCCAGAATATGTTGAAGGCTTTTATGATTGTGTATACGATGCTTGGTTCAATACAGGTAATGCCTCCATATCTTAAGTGTGAATACTACAGCGCCCAACTCAAGATCATGAGTCGTGTAGTTCTTCTCGTGCACCTTAAGTTGTCGCGAAGGTAGGCAATCACTTATCTTTCTGAATTAGATTAGTACAAATCCCAACCCTTGATGCGAAGCATCACAGTACACCACGAAAATCATCAGTTCCGTCTGGAAGGGACAAATCGGTGCATTGCACAACTTATCTTCAGTGTTTGGAACGCCCGTTCTTACGCATCTCCCCATCGAACTTCTTGTCTTGCTGACAGCAAATGTCAACGGTTTTTGAGCGATCTTTGAAAAGTTCGCAATGAACGACGATAGTATCCGGCCAATCATAAGAAATGCCGTTATTCTGAAGGTGTCTGGGTGGTATCCCATTTCTTTACGCTTCGATCTTGCCGGGATCTCATGAATCCCGTCTGTTAACCACAGACCCAAAAGCTAAAAGATTTGATCTGCCCAAGATTCATATTAAATTGATGTGGCTAGTGTGATATGATCCAAGTCGGGTCATACCCAATAACAAGCCAAACAAACACCGAAAGAAAATTTATTTGTTGATAAGATCATACAAATAATAAGTGACACCAATTTAGAAAATTGGATTTTCTAAATTATTGCTTTTGTAGATGAACATTATTATATGTATTAATTTGTTCATGAGATTATTTGTTCATTGTTTAAATTAGTTAAAGAATGACAAATAACATATGTATTGTGTTATAAAATTAAAGTGGTTCAATTTTATAAAAGGGTTGATTCTAGTGTATTCCTTAAAAAGGTTTAATTTGAATTTTGGTGAGAAAAAGGGGAGCCATTCGGCCGCCCCCTTGGTGTATGTCTTGGGAATGCTTTTTATTGTTCCAAGCACATGCATTAGCTTCTAATCAATTCATTTTAACACATACACTCAACCTACACAAGCAACTCTCTCTCTCTCTCTCTCTCTTTCAAGATTTTCGGATTTGAACAAGATAAGAAGATTTTTCAGCTTCAAGTTTTGGTTCTTGGCTGAAAAACTTCACAAGGAAGAGAGATTACAACTTGGTGTTCGATCCTAGCAAAGAGAGGTGTTTGCACGTGCTTGGGGTATTATCTTCTTGAGGATTGCTTGTTGGAATCTAGCCTTCAAGATCATCACCATCCTTCTCATCTTAAAGCTCGGGTTAAGTAGCTACAAAGGTTGTAGTTCCTTGTTTTGTTGTTTTTACATTTGTATGCATTATGTATAAAGATCCATGGCTTGGGGTATTATTAAAATGGGTTTTATAATCAGATCTTAATATGTTTCAAAATATTATTCCGCTGCGTTTTCATATAAATCATGTTGTATGAAGCTTTGAAAAAATGTTAAAATCCCAACAATGGCATCAAGAGCCACTTATACATATGCATACATGTATTACACTTTGCTTTCTTTTGGACAGCCCAAACCGTGGGTTTAAAGGGCTTTTTGGTGCCCCCTTTTGATGTTTTAAAGATGCTATATTATGCATATTAGGATCTTTAAGACTCTAGTTTATAGATTATTGTTTGCTTGGACTAAACCCATTTGTTCTTGGTTTATGTTGGCCAAAAAATGGGTTTTAAGGGGCTGCCAAAAATCGACTTCTTATGTATGTTTGGATATATTGTTGTTGTTTATGCATAACAAAGCCTAGACCTTGGATTGTATGATTGATTGTCATGTTGTATTCATTTGGGCATGTAATAATTTAATTTTGTTTCAAGTCTAGTCTTGTAATTTATTTATTCACATGGTTTGTAATAAATAGATTAGGAGTTTATCTTTACTAGTAAAATGTATTAGGATACATATCTTGTAAGGAAGCTCAAGATCAAGACTTGAAGAAAAGATGGACAAAGAGGATGCTTGAAGTTATGGATTCAAGTGGGAGTCCTTTTTGGGTCAACCATGTGTCATGTTCTTAACCCTTAGGACAAGACCATTTGACACACTTGTTTTGGCTAAACAAGTGTGCTCAATTTAGTATGCTTTGTTATGCATATTTGAATGTTTTGTTTAATGTTTGGTTGAATGCATATGATGATGTTTGTTTTGAATATTTGGATGTGATTAACAAACCATCAACTAAAACAAACTATAAACGAGTAATTGGTTCTCAAATCATTAAGCAAAATTCAATGGTTCTACAAAGGATTAATGGTTTGCAAAATAAAATGGGTTTTATTCATAAGAACCAATAGGGTACCATATGGTTGAATGCATACAATCATATGGTACATAGACTTTTCTTAACAAGAATTGTGAAATCGTATATCCCTTTTGAAAACAAGTTAAACACCATCCTTTTTCACAACACTTAGGTTACTTGCAAACTCTTAGTGGGATAAAGGTCACCTAACCACTTTGAGGGAACTTGTAATTTGAGGTGAGAATACCATGTTTGTGGGATAAAGGTCACCTAACCACTTATATAGTAAACTCACACGTGTGTGTAAGTAGGACGACTTGATTTGTAAAATATATTGAATGGATCACCTAAAATATGTTTTATAAAAGGTGTTGATGGGATAAACATGCCGTGATAAACATATGATGTTTAAACGATCCCATACCACTAGAAGTTGCAATAGGTTGCAATTGTCATTTATGACTACCTTGTTTTATTTGAATAATGGGATAAAGGTCACCTAACCAATATTTAAATATAACGTTGGATTCTAAAATTTTGTTTTTTTAATAGTCTATGAGACATAAAGGGTATTAATAAATGAAATATAATTATCAACGATTACTAAAATAGACTTTGTAACATCTTGTAGATGGCCGACAACAACAACGCTAATAATGATGTACCAAACCAAAACAACCAATCCCTAAGGGCGATTCTTCAAAGGGATCGTCTAACACCTAACAATTTCATGGATTGGTACCGCAACTTGAGAATTGTTCTCAAGCAAGAAAAGCGGGCCTATATCCTTGATGATCCCATCCCCGATGAACCTAACGAGGAGGATGTGGAAGCCTATAATGATTGGGTTAAATATGTGGAGGACTCCATCCAGGTCTCTTGTCTAATGTTGGCAAGTATGACACCCGAACTCCAAAAGGAGTATGAGCTCCATGGAGCCTATGACATGATCACTCAGCTGCGGGAAACGTTCCAGCAACAAGCTAGAGTGGAGCGCTTCGAAACGGTTCGAGCGCTTCATGCATGTCGGATGGAGGAATCCCAATCAGTTTCATCTTATGTTCTTAAGATGAAAAGCCACATCGACCGCCTTCAAAGGCTGAACTGTCCCGTCTCAAAGGAGTTGGCCACGGATTTGATCCTTAATGGCCTAACTAAAAGGTTTGAGGCATTCGTCATGAATTACAACATGAACGGATGGGACAAGAGCATAAATGAACTTCATTCGATGCTCAAATCAGCTGAGGCGGGAATGGGTAAAAGGGTTTTACCCGTTCTCACCATTAATGAAGGTGGGAGAAAGAGAAGGTCTCTACCCCCTCCCAAGGCAACTGTTGCCAAAGGAAAGGGGGCACGTTTGGGAAAGGGGAAGATGGTTGTTAGGGCGGAACCTCCAAAACCCAAGGAGAAGAAGCAAAAGGTTGCTGTGAACGACCCATGCTTCAAATGTGGTGAGATAGGGCATTGGATGAGAAATTGTCCAGTCTATCTCAAAGAGTTGAGAGAAAAGAGGGATGCGGGGCAAACCTCAGGTATAATATACATGATACATATAGAATTAAATGTTATTTCTTCTAACACATGGGTATTAGATACCGGATGTGGAACTCACATTTGCAATTTGTTGCAGGGGTTCAAAAGAAATGAGCATTATGAGAAAGGGGAAATAAGTCTCTTCATGGGCAATGGTGCAAAGGTTCATGTGGAAGCCCAAGGAGACTACATTTTGAAACTTCCAAATGGTTTGGAAGTATTTTAAGTAATGTATTATATGCTCCTAGTTTGACTAGGAACATAATTTCTGTTTCCCGTTTAAGACAATATGATTATGATTTCAAGTTTGTTGACAATGATATTCATGTTTCTTTAAATCATGTATTTTATTTTAAAGCTATACCTTGTAATGGTATTTATGAATTGGTTCATGAAAACGCAACATATGATAGCTCAATATACCAAGCAACCACCAAAAAACTTAAATTGGATTTGAGTGATACCTACCTTTGGCATTGTCGTCTTGGTCATATAAACAAGAAACGCATACAAACACTTCAAAAGAATGGTCTTTTAAAAACAAATGAATGTGATTCATTTGATGTATGTGAATCTTGTTTACAAGGAAAAATGACTAAGGCACCCTTTAGTGGAACTAACGAAAGGGCAAAAGATTTATTAGGTATCATACATTCGGATGTATGTGGTCCTTTTAAGCCAATGACTAGGAATGGTGAAAGACTTCATTACCTTTACCGACGATTATAGTCGCTATGGGTACGTGTATTTATTAAGACACAAAGATGAAGCTTTTGAAATGTTCAAAATCTTCAAGAATGAAGTAGAAAATCAACTCAACAAATCAATTAAAGTTCTCCGCACCGATAGGGGTGGTGAATACCTAAGTGATATTTTTCAAGATCATATTAGGAGTTGTGGGATTGTCTCACAACTCACTCCACCTGGAACACCACAACATAATGGTGTGTCTGAGAGGAGGAATCGAACCTTATTGGATATGGTCCGATCTATGATGGCTAGAAGCACATTGCCTCTATCATTTTGGGGTTTCGCTTTGCTCTCCGCGGCTCGTATTCTGAATATGGCCCCAACCAAGAAGGTGGAAAGGACACCTTTTGAGATATGGCATGGAAGAGTTCCATCCCTATCATACTTAAGGGTTTGGGGTTGTGAGGCTTATGTTAAGACTCCCACCCCAAACAAATTAGAAGTCCGATCCACCAAGTGTATCTTTGTTGGATATCCTAGAGATTCTATGGGATATTATTTCTATGATCCACTGGAACAAAAGGTGTTTGTTTCCAGAAAGGGTGAGTTCTTAGAAGCCAAGTTCCTTATGGAAGGAGCTAGTAGTAGAACAGTGGATCTTGAGGAGGAACAAGAACCACAGCCTAATACACGTTTGGTTGAAACTAGCACTCAACATAAGGATGTTGAGGATGATCAAGCGGTTGATCAATACACACAAAACGTTCGCAGAAGTGGTAGAACAAGTAATCCACCTGAAAGATATGGATTTTTTATGGATGGATGCTACGTGGTTGACTCCGATGAACCACCACATATCATGATGCAGTGTCCAATTTGGATTGTGACAAATGGCTTGAGGCCATGAACGTTGAGATGCAATCCATGTATGACAATCAAGTTTGGGAACTTGTTGTACCACCTCCTAATTCCAAAGTAGTTGGAAGTAAGTGGGTTTTCAAGAAGAAAACCGATATGCATGGAAACTTGGATACTTACAAAGCTAGACTTGTAGCAAAGGGTTTCACTCAAACTCAAGGGGTTGATTTTGATGAAACCTTCTCACCTGTTGCAATGCTTAAGTCTATAAGGATATTGTTTGCCATAGCAGCTCATTATGATTATGAGATTTGGCAAATGGATGTCAAAACCGCATTCCTAAATGGATATCTTGAGGAAGATGTCTATATGGTTCAGCCTGAAGGTTTTGTCAATCCAAAACATCCTAACAAAGTATGCAAGTTAAAGAAATCAATCTATGGATTGAAACAAGCATCGAGAAGTTGGAATCACCGTTTTGATGATGAAGTAAGGAAATTTGGCTTCATCAAAAACGCTGATGAGGCTTGTGTGTATAAGAAGGCTAGTGGGAGCACAATAACCTTCTTAGTATTGTATGTCGATGACATACTACTATTGGAAATGACATTCCAACTTTGGAAGGTGTAAAAACCTGGCTTGGAAGTTGTTTTTCCATTAAGGATCTTGGTGAGGCCACCTATATTCTGGGAATAAAGATCTATAGGGATAGATCTAGACGGCTGATAGGTTTGAATCAAAGTGCATACATTGACAAAATCTTGAAAAGGTTCAAGATGGAAAACTCTAAGAAAGGTACTGTACCTATTCAAAGAGGGACAATATTGAGTATGACTCAATGTCCAAGCTCGAAGGAGGAGCAAAATAGAATGAAGGCAATCCCATATGCATCTGCTATAGGATCCATCATGTATGCAATGATATGCACTAGACCAGATGTGTCATGCGCTTTGAGCATGACAAGTAGATACCAGCAAAATCCTGGTGATAGTCATTGGATGGCTGTCAAGAACATTCTGAAATACCTAAGGAGGACTAAGGACATGTTCTTGATCTACGGGTCTGGTGAAGAGGAACTCGTAGTAAAAGGTTACACGGATGCGAGTTTCCAAACCGATCGAGATGATTCACGATCTCAATCAGGGTACATCTTTATTCTAAATGGCGGAGCTGTTTCTTGGAAAAGCTCAAAGCAAGAAGTCGTAGCGTTGTCCACTACAGAGTCAGAATATGTCGCCGCTTCAATGGCAGCACAGGAAGCTGCATGGCTGAAGAAATTCATAGCCGACCTAGGGGTAGTCCCTTCCATTCAGGATCCCCTAGAGATCTTTTGTGACAACGAAGGTGCGATTGCTCAAATCAAGGAACCTCGTGCTCATCAAAAGACTCGGCACATTGAACGGAGATTCAACTACATAAGGGATGAAGTTGAAAAGGGAAAGATATGTATTCGCAAAGTCCACACTGATAAAAACATTGCGGATCCACTCACAAAACTCCTTGAAAAGGCAAAGCATGAAGGTCATGCTTGTGCCATGGGACTTAGATATTCAAGTGACTGGGTTTAATGTTGTACTTTATATTTGAATATTGGAACTTATGTTATTTGACTTAATTACATGGTTATAATATTCATTTGTTCTTCTATTTTAGCATGTTTAAATCCGTGAATAAATAAGTTATTCTAAACGTTCGTAGTCGATCATACTTGTGGGAACAATTATGAATGTAAGACTATAATGAACTTGGATTGGTTGATATTCATAAGGTATGAATATAGAGCAAGAGGTTGCTAGCAAGGTTCATTGATATCTATGGGATATAGATATTGGACTGACCCGCACTCAATTATTTCTGCATGGAATCCTTGTGATTAGTCATAAGAAATATTGAGTAAAGGCGAATATCATAGTATCCTCAGACCTGAGATACATATTGGGTCTTGATATTCACCGAATATTGTATTTTGACTTAGTTCTTTGCTGTTCTGAAATATTGGCAGTACATAAGGCTGAGTTCGGGTATGATACGAAGTGATTGTGAGAGACGTATGTAGTCAAGATGGGATTTGTTCCTCTTATTCGTTGAGAGTTAGATGTCTAAGGCCTATTAAAGTTAAATCATCAGAGAATGACAATTCTGTGTCTCTTGGATTTAACATGACATCTGAACAAAAGGATAAATGATTAGTTCACCTAAAACATATTCAAGTAAGGTACTTGAAAAGGATGATGTTATTGAATGGCACTTAGTCATATACATTAGGGGTAGCAAACCGTTGCTAGGCGTTATTTGCTGCTTGCATCAATCTACTATGAATCTTGTGCAAGTGGGAGATTAAAAGATTTGATCTGCCCAAGATTCATATTAAATTGATGTGGCTAGTGTGATATGATCCAAGTCGGGTCATACCCAATAACAAGCCAAACAAACACCGAAAGAAAATTTATTTGTTGATAAGATCATACAAATAATAAGTGACACCAATTTAGAAAATTGGATTTTCTAATTATTGCTTTTGTAGATGAACATTATTATATGTATTAATTTGTTCATGAGGGATTATTTGTTCATTGTTTAAATTAGTTAAAGAATGACAAATAACATATGTATTGTGTTATAAAATAAAGTGGTTCAATTTTAAAAAGGGTTGATTTCTAGTGTATTCCTTAAAAGGTTAATTTGAATTTTGGTGAGAAAAAGGGGAGCCATTCGGCCGCCCCCTTGGTATGTCTTGGGAATGCTTTTTATTGTTCCAAGCACATGCATTAGCTTCTAATCAATTCATTTTAACACATACACTCAACCTACACAAGCAACTCTCTCTCTCTCTCTCTCTCTCTTTCAAGATTTTCGGATTTGAACAAGATAAGAAGATTTTTCAGCTTCAAGTTTTGGTTCTTGGCTGAAAAACTTCACAAGGAAGAGAGATTACAACTTGGTTCGATCCTAGCAAAGAGAGGTGTTTGCACGTGCTTGGGGTATATCTTCTTGAGGATTGCTTGTTGGAATCTAGCCTTCAAGATCATCACCATCCTTCTCATCTTAAGCTCGGGTTAAGTAGCTACAAAGGTTGTAGTTCCTTGTTTTGTTGTTTTTACATTTGTATGCATTATGTATAAAGATCCATGGCTTGGGGTATTATAAAAGGGGTTTATAATCAGATCTTATATGTTTCAAAATATTATTCCGCTGCGTTTTCATATAAATCATGTTGTATGAAGCTTTGATAAACATGTTAAAATCCCAACAAAAGCTTCACCTCTCGCAGCCAGAATTCACACTTCGAGAGCTTGGCAAAAAGTTTCTCTCTCTTAACAGTTCTAGAATAGCCGAAGGTGTTCTTCATGGTCCTCCTTCGTCGAGAGTAGATAAGTATGTCGTCGATGAATACGATCACAAACTTATCCAAGTAAGGTTTGCACTCGATCATCAAGTCCATGAACACAGCTGGTGCGTAGTCAATCCAACGGCATGACCAAGAACTCATAGTGCCCATATCGAGTTCAAATGCTGTCTTCGGTATGTCCTCCTCGAAAACTCTTAGTTGGTGATATCCAGACCGAAGGTCGATCTTGGAAAAATACGAAGCTCTTGTAACTGATCAAACAGGTTGTCGATCCTGGGGAGAGGATACGATTCTTCACAGTTAATTTGTTCAACTCACGGTAATCAATGCACATACGGAACGACCCATCCTTCTTCTTGACGAATAACACTGGTGCTCCCCAAGGCGAGTGACTCGGCCGAATAAAACCCTTCTCCAGTAGTTCCTGTAACTGACTAGATAATTCTTGCATTTCAGACGGTGCCAACCGATATGGTGTCTTTGCTACCGGTGTAGCTCCAGGAACCAAATCAATACGAAATTCCACTTGTCGTGGAGGAGGCAAACCAGACAAGTCATCTGGGAATACATCTGGGTAATCCCGCACTATAGGGATATTTGTCAATTCCTGTTCCTCCTCCTTCTTTTCCACCACATGAGCCAGAAAGGAGTAGCACTGTTTTCGTAAACTCCGGCGTGCTTTCATGCAGGAAATAAGCTTTAAGTTCCTCCCCGGTCTTTCTCCTTGAATTCTGAGTACTCCCCCGTCTGACATAGGGATTCGCACTACCTTGTCTCGACAGACAATCTTGGCCCCGTGTTTTGACAACCAATCCATTCCCACGATCACATCGAAACTTCCCAGCTCAAAGGGTATCAAGTCTATATCGAAGGTGTGGTCCTCTAATATTATCGAGCACTTTCTAATAATTTCATCGGCCTGAACAATCCTACCGTTGGCCATTTCTACAGAGTAGCTAGTTTCTAGCCTACTAGGGCTCAAATCAAGCAATTGCACAAACTCAGAAGATATAAAGCTATTGTCTGCTCCAGTATCAAACAGTATAGATGCAAAGTGATTATTGAGTAAGTGCGTACCCGTGACAACATTCGGGTCCTGGCGAGCATCGTTGGCTCCAATGACGAATGCACGTCCCCGAGCTGTATTCCCCTGATTGGTCGGGCCTTGATTTCCAGCTATGGCCATCACTTGCTGCTGGTTGTTTCCTTGTTGACCCGGTGTCCGATTCAGCCTAGGGCACATGTTTCGGTAGTGATCAAGGCTTCCACACTAATAATAAGCCCTTGTATTCCCGGCGGGGTTAACCGCGTTGACCGGCGCAACCATATTCGGCGCTGTTCTGCAGTCTCTTGCAAGATGCCCCGAGCGTCTACAATTCGCGCACACCCGGCACTGCGTTCCTGGGGGATGATGATAATTGCACTTGTCACATTTGGGGTGCGGACCCACATACTCTCGCCTACCCTGCGTCACTGCCACAAAGTTTCTGGTTGTCTTGGCTCTTTTATCAAACTTCCCGGCACTCGACCGGCTCGTTTCCCCAAAATCTTTTCTCTTCTCTGCTCCTCTGCCCAAAACTCCCGTTCTCACCATTTCGTCAGTCAAAGCGCCAGCCTTTAGAATCGCGCTCTGAATAGTAGGAGGAGCGGTAGCGGTTACCATTGCCCGGATTTGAGGCGCAAGTCCCCAAATGTACCTCTCTATCCTTTTTGATTCCGGGGTGACTAAATGCGGAACCAACCTTGCTAGCTCATGAAAACGATCGGTGTAGGCTGCGTGCCCAGCCCCCACCATGGCATGATTCCAGAACTCATGCTCAAGTTTTTGCATCTCATTGAGAGGACAGTCTTCCTCAGTGATTAGGGCCTTGAACTCATCCCACGACATTTGCATCGCGGATTCTCTTCCCCTAGCCTGAATCTGAGTGTTCCACCATGTCAGTGCCTTGCCCTGTAGTGAGCAAGTGGCGTACTTAATTCTTTGGCTGTCAAGGCATTCGCTGATGTCGATCACGGCCTCCATCTTTTCAAGCCATCTGGTCAGAGCTATGGCTCCACCTTTGCCATCAAACTCTCGTGGTTTACAAGCCACGAATTCCTTGTACGAACATCCCCGTCTAGTATTCACAACCCCGGTCTCATTAACAATTACAGCTTCGTTACCGGCTGTACCACCATTTCCGGTCTCCTGATTGCTTTCATTCCCAGTCGGGTTACCGTTATCCTCATTTTCATTGCCACCGTCCTCGTGGGGGTGAGAATTCTGAAGAGCATCGCTCACTTGGGCCACGATAGTAGGAATCAGTGCGGCCAACTGTTGAGCGATCAGGGCTGCCATATCAGTGTTCGCTGTTCCTTGATTGTTACTGGTCGGAGCATCGCTTGTTCTTGGGGTTCTTCCCCTGCCTCTGCCTCTGCCTCTGCCTCCTGGGGTTTCAATTCCGCTACTATTACTGCGAGTAGATCTTCGAGGCGACATGTTCTATTCATAAAAGAGGTAATAGGTAAGCTTTAGTCACCATAAGATACACAAGTATTTTGTTTATCAAGTTCCAATGTTCATGTTCCGGTCGGTCAAGATCACCATGCAGCCCATTTCAAGCATATTCTCGGTATACCGGTGATGTTTATATATAGGGTCCCCCGCAGCGTTCCCACCACACCCACAATGTACCGAGAATGATGCCCGATCTGGTTACATGATATCCGACTTTCCTTTACATCATATCCATAATAATCCATCATATCCATAATAATCCATGAGATCAACTGAGAGCCCAAGCAAGTAATCACGTATAGTCTGGTGGAGGTTGCCTATCTCGCATCCTTAAAGGACTCAGACATAGCCTCCTCGGGTCAGTCTCAGTATCCAAAGTTAAGCGCAGTATATGATCTGTGAAGATCTCTTCGGGTCTTAATACCCGAATCTGGTTATGATAACTTGGCGCGCAGAGGGAATGGAAGATCTAATAGGAGCATCCCATAAGAGAGTGAGCACAAGGCTCTCTCATAGGGTGGAAAGATCACAAAACAGATAGATAAATGAACAAGTAGTAAGGAACACGTATGAGATACAAAATGCACGCAACCCTTGCATGCAATCTACATGAAGGTTCCTAGGTTATAGTCTAGGTCAAGTGTATTGCCTAATTCTCTATAACCAATGGCTCTGATACCAGTCTGTCACACCCCCCCTAAGAGCGGAAACACGGGGTTGCGACGAGACGGGAATCGTCATAACACATGGTAAACCATAGAGATTCAATAATAAAATGATGACAAGCGTCTCATGACGACACCCGACAACAAGGGGACTTGTGTCGTGTATAGTCAATGTTCACGACAACATAGCCATATGCATAACAGGATAAACGGTTCACATAATCACATAAAGATGAAATTGTAATGTAAATTCCCACAACCCGGAACAAGTTTCAAAAGATTGTAATTGTTTACATAGTTCAACATTGTTCAAAATAACTGTTTGTCAAACATGTTTAGTCCAAAAATGCATCCTAGGGTCTCCACTAAGGCAGCACACCTAGAACCTCAGCTAGCATGATCACCTGAAAAGATATGCTCAAAATGGTCAACAAAATTATTGGTGAGCTCGCAGGTTTAAGTAATAAAAGTGTAAGTGATGCTGTATAAAGTAAATGATATGGAGTACCGTGAATACAGTTATATACACAAGTAAAATCACATGACATGAGCTTTGCAACCAAACCTAGCGACGTACACAAAGAAATTGTCGGCGTATATTCACCCAAGACCCGTACCTGGCTATTGTTGGTACTAACTAGTATACCAACACGAGGGTGGGGGTGTCAACCCAGTAGTACTACCAATACCTAACCGTTGGTTCCCACACTAGAATAAATAGTTGCAAAGATAGAACCACACAGCAGACCCAAGCATGTATCAGATAAGTACTTGTAACACAGTATCACGTTGATTCCTTGTATGAAAATTGTATGTATGTAGTACAGCATAGAAAACGGGCGAGCATACTTTTCCCCCATGTTTGTAAATGTTTGTGAAATAGTATAAGCATAAAAAGGGGCCATGAAACTCACTTGTTAAGTGGTAAGTATGAAAGGTCGAGATTTCCAACAGTTGAATGCAATGATCAGTCAAACACCTATTGACAGTTATGGTCAAGCATTAATGACAAGTATAAAGCGTATAGTAATGTTTGGTCGGTTCGGGTTGTATCGGTTCGGTCGTGGGTAGCACACACACTAGCGGACACACGCATCGTCAGACACACGACGGGACCGAACGCTCGACCCACGTTCCATTCGTACGAATCAACCTTCAATCGTGCGAATTAGCTACTTTCGTGCGATTGAACCTTCATTCGTGCGATTGGACTCAGTCGCACCACACAACACACCCATTCGCACGACCCAACCTCCATGCGCACGAATCAACCCTCAATCGTACGAATTAGCTACTTTCGTGCGATTGAACCTTCATTCGTGCGATTGGACTCCAGTCGTGCGAAACACGCACAATCGCATTCACTCAGTCAGTCACCTGACTCAATCGCACACAATCATCCACACGCATGACTCAATCGCATACAGACACCCTGTCGCACGACTCAGTCGCACGACATGCCTAGTCGCACAACTCAGTCGCACGATCGAGTTAGACGCATGATTCAGTCGCACGACCACTCAGTCGCACGGCTCAATCGCATGACAGACCCAATCGCCCGAACTGCAGAATCGCGACTGTGGTCGGGCTGAGCAGCCCCCGAGCTACTCTAACGCGGGTTTTATACCACGAGGACCTCCAGAAACACTCAACAAACATACACAAACATGAAACACAAGCAGAAAGACCTCACACGCACCCACTCGACCTCATGTGCTCGGATGAACCAAGCACTCGAAACCCTAGAAATCGCAGCAGTGAAATCGAACCAAAAACGGGTTGAACAAGGTTGTCTACCTGCTAGGAACGCGTACACACGATGATGCCCAAGATTTGGTAGTGAAAACGCGACAAACGTGACGATTTTGGTGCTAAAACGAGAGAAAAAGTGGCGAAAAGGTTGAAGGTGAAGAAGATGAAGATGAGGAGAAATGGCTGGAAATGGGGCTTATATACCAGCCCAAGTTTTCAAAATTACAAGTTTAGTCCCTGCACTTAACCCTCGAGTTTCCCAAAAATTTGTTTCGGTTGATTACGATCTTAAAATGTTCGTTATATTACGGTTAAAAGCGTATTTATTGGCATTTGATAGCCTAAAATGGTTTTATTTGTGACGATGGTCGAAATTAAAAATGATATATTGGTGGTAATGGTGATGAAGTTTATAAAAGTTTATGCTTAACACACGTTCTCGAAGGAAGTACAGGCACAAGGGGAAAATAAGCAGACATGACTCCGTAAAGCAGGAGTTCATGAAGAAAAGGAAGATTTATTTAAAATATTTCCATGTTATTTATGTCGTTCGACGGACCTCAAGGTGACGGATGTCACAATGGTGGAGACGTAAGCAGGTTGATAGTCTAAAAGTTCAACTTCTCCTACAACTGGAAGTCCCTTCTGCATGTTTTCCTCAACTGCCAGTCAAACAAACCTGGGGGATATGATCAAATCCTGTATGAAGTAGGATGCATAGTTCAGGGATTGGTGAGAGGCCTCCGCTTCAATTACTCAAGATTTGTGTTCACCAATCTGATTGGAAATCTTCAAAGGGAGACATTCTTTATGTATCCCTGATTCATTCAACACATAATCAACTGTGAGTTGGAACAGAGTACGCTTGTCTGTGCAGCTGCTCTGAATGTCCCTCATATGAGGCCTGCCATCTTCATGACTTTGAAGAAGGTGTCCACCAACTTTACTAGAGGGTTCACTTCCCTACTTCCAGGTATGATTGAGCGCATAGCTCTTGGTGACATCCTGTTCACCCCACAGGTGATGAACCCACACCAGCAACCACCTCCATAATGCCAACACTGCCCTCTCTACCCATCACCATCACATACGAGAGACGCCCTAAACGAACCCTAGTTCAATCTTCTCTGATTGAGCAAGCTCCTCATGTTCAATCCAAAAAGACTAGAGTGGAAACATGGGCTCCCACTCAGTCTGAGGTCTCTCAATCCTTCTCTTCGAAACTCAATATGGGTTTTGAGTCACCTTAGTCTCAAACCCAGGAGCCCGACACCCAAACCAAGAAACCTCAGAATGAGTATTTACACTCTTCTGAGCAGCCAACAAGGGACAGCCCCGCCAATGGCTCAATGCCTGTAGACATTGACTAAGGTCCTGGGTCAGTAGGCTTAACCTACCTACCTTTTATTGACCTTCTCTTCAAAACTGATGAAGAGATAACATCTCTCCACGACAATGAAATTGATCTACAGCACCCTCTCCAAGATCAACAGAGTCCAGAGAAATCCCTTATCTCTAGCCCCCATCAGCAACCTATAACTGAGGTGAGTCCCACTGATGTAGAGGGAACTCATGCAGATTCAGTTGCCACTACAAGAGGTGCCTCAATGGACCTTACGGGCAGTGGTAACATATCTGAGACTGAATCTGCGGCAACCGCGCCTTTTGATGACTCTGGAAGAGACATCATTAAGCAAAGGAAACCAGGGTGCCAAGAAACCACATCTGGTGGTGAGGGTGAACATACAAGGTATGTTACCTCATCTCCCCGTGATTCTTCAAAACAAGATGAGGGAAGCATGCAACTCCTCATAAAAGACCTTCTATCTAAAGTCTCAAACCTTGAATCCTTGATTTGGACTTTAGAAGAAAGGTCCGCCACTCAGCAACTTGAGATTGGCAATCTCAAGGCTAAACTAGCTGAGAAATAGACCGAGAGATCTGTTAGGCATGTACCCCTTTAGGTCTCATTGACTTCTTCCTCCAGCTTATCTAGCTCTCAAGATGATGCTACCAAAAAGGGGGAGAATGTTCAGAGACAAACACTTAAGGACCCATAGATTCACACTTCAACTTCAACATCTTCTACTCCTATCATAACTTTGTTTGCGCCATCTCAAGTTCTACTTCAAGTCGACCCAAAGATGCTCAGAGATCTCTACAAACTCTTCACCAAGTTTCTATTCAGATCCTCTACTGATCAGCCAAGCCCAGATGCTACAATGATTTACTTCAAAGTTGAAGAGATTCAAAGGCTTACTGCACCTTCTACCAATGTGGAAGAAGTTGGTCAACCTAAGGTCCACATGGAACCTAAGATTCATTTTGAAGGGGAAATGAGGACTGATGGCCCAACAACTGAAACAGTCGGGACAAAATCTACATTTCTTCAAACTTCTAAAGCTGAAGTTAAAGCCTTGGAAGAACAAGCTGAATCTTCCGAAGCTAAAATGGAAGCCGAGGAAGGACTGTTCAAGATGTCCGAGGAATTGATCATCACAAATGCAATCCTTGAAATGGCATCTGAGGTGAATAGTGAGGACTTTTTGGATCTACCTCTATCCCAGACACCCTCTCTGCCTCTCTCACAATCAGAATCCACTCTCCAAGAACCACCACAGTTAGGCTCTTCAAAAGATAACAAAGGAAAAAGGAAGATGACTGCGGAAGAGCTTCTGGAATAGGAGAACATTGAGAAGTTAAAGGAGAAAGGAAGACATCCAACTGGAAAGTTGCTAGCTGCTAGTACAAAAGCAGTTGCAACCAACCAGGAGGTTGTCAACAAGAAGAGAACAGAAGAGATAATTGACCATCTCATCCAATTGGGAGCTGCCAATGAAGAAACACTCCTACTACGACTAGAGGAGTTGGTGAATCTGGAAAAGGCAACTTGGCTGAAACATGAAGAAAAAGCCAGGTTGGCCTTAGAGAAAGAGAATGAAGAACAGAAGGATGTTGACTTGCAGCTAAGGAGAGATAGGATAGACTTCCTAACCTCCAGAGGCTTCAATCTTCAAGAACTCTCTCCACACAACAATGAAACGATCCTCTGGCTCTACAATAAAGAGCAAGATCAGATGGAGAAAGAGAGAAGAAAGGCTGCAAGAGAAAAGCTTAAGGAAAGGAAGAAGAAGGAGGAAGAAGCAAGGGTCACTACAATGAGGAAGCTCAGTGAAAAGGCCTGGATGAAAGACTATCTCCAGGCTCATGGCTTCTCTCGAAGGCAGGTAGGTCCCATGTAAGAGAAGACACTCCAACGGATTGTCAGCGAAATCAAGGCTGACATCCGACTGGGAAAGAGAAAAGAGATGTACAGAAGGGTAAAGGGGATGACCTTCACAGCTACCTCTCAACCACAACCTGAACTCTCACCCTTACCTTTCACCATCAAAATCAAGCCTCTCACCCCTGAACCCACATCCTTACCCACATCCACTTTATCACCCCAACCACCTAAACTTACCATCCTTCAACCAAAAACACTTCTCAGAACCTCTGAACCACAACCTACCCAACAACCATCCAAACCATCCCCTCAGCCTTCTCAACATCTCTCTCTTGAGGAGGTCAAGGCAATCAAGACGAAGCTCGCCAACTGCACAACTTTGAGCGAAGTCTCATGTGAATAAAATTCTATCAATATCACCTATGTTGATGGATCTTAATGTTCCCTCATAAGAGATAAATTCCATGATTGCCTAGAGGAATATTGGACCAGGCTGTTAGACTTCTAGGCCTCAACTCAGATTCATTAAATGATGAAGAGAAGAAACTTAGAAGGAAACTAGTGACTCTACTAGATACAAAGAAAGAGGACAAGATTCCTAGTCAGTCTCTTGTGCCTAGAAAGAGAATAATCCAGTGGATGTCTGATGAAGCTTCTCACAACTTTGTTGTGAAATGGAGAATGGCGAAGTCAACAGACTTAATGCAACCTCTCTGTTACACTCCAGCAGATTTGATATTGCTGAGTTAGCAGAGAAGCCATTCTCCAACCCCTCCAACTCTAAAACTGCTGCAGTCATCAGAAATCATCTCAGCAGTCATCATCTAGCTGAGTTAACTGCAAAAGCCAAGATTGAAGAAGAGTTGAAGTTGAGAAGACAGGAAAACAACGAAAGATATTCTACCAAGGGCAATGCCTTTCTACACATAGTGGAGGGTCCAGAATTGGAACCTATAGTTAGATGGGAATATGATCACAGTTCCCATCAACTAACTCTTTTAAGAGGGCAACAACAGAGTGTACACATCATTCAAGGTGACAGACTGGACATCCTGTCTACCAAGGATTTGAACAAACTTCTCAACACCACATCAGGGAAGAACAAGGAAACAGATAAATATCTATGCTCCTTGGTGCTAAAAGTTTTGAGAAGCAGAGACAAGTAAGGTTTGGAAGCATCAGCCTAGGGGGAGTTTGTTGGATCAAGAAGAAGGCTGGTGCAACCAAAACCAATTCACTTAGATAATTTTGGTGCTACATGCAAAGGCTTCTGAAGCTTAGCATAGAACTTCCAAAGGTTGTAGAGTTCTTTCGAAGACAAAGTGAAAGATCAACTTCCAAAGACAGAACTCTACTTCCGAAGTCAAGAGCATGCTTTCGAAGATCAAGTCTTAAGAGAACAATCAGAAGACTACTTTCGAAGTATGAAGAAAAGAAGTTCCCAAGCCTTAGAAGAAGCAGCCTCTTCCGAAGTATAAGTGGCTTCGAAACTACTTGTTCTTCCGAAGCCATTTAACATTCGAAAGACACTGCTATGAACTAGTGGACACAAGTATGGTCTCTAACACTCCGCTGTAGACCTCTGATACTGCATGGCTTCTTCCTAAAGAGCCATGTAGTTTACCATACTTTATTCCACTGTTCACCTTTTATGATAGTACAAGTTACCAACTTTAGTTAGTGACAAAAGGTAAGCCAGGGACATGTCCTAACTATCATATCTCGGATAAGACTTTATATGAGATACCTTAAACTATAGTCTTGTAGTATAGGCTTTAGTTATAGGATCCCAGCTGGTATCAAAGTATATATATAAAAGTATATCTAGCTGTAGGTAGTATTATATATAGGTTCTCATTGTAACTCATTCCATACTACTTGTAAGAGTCTTGTAATATTTGAGTGAGAAGCAATATATAAAAGTATGTTGAAAATTACTTCTTGTGTTCCTTATTACTTGCTATATTGTGATCAACTCTTATTGACACTATCTTTATCCAAGTGTTGTTGTAAGTGAGTTTGAGAGAAAAAGTAAGTGTTAAGTGAGCTTAACCAATCTTGCATAACTTGTAAAAGAAATCATTTGAACCTCGTCTAAATTCTTATCATTATCTTATATATATCAAGTGAGTTCTCCGTGCCCCCTTTTTACTTTATTTCACACCTTTTGGGGTGAAACATGTTAATCTTATAAACTAAACTTGTAAACATCTTGATACTTGTAAATGCACATGCATTTCATCTTTACCTTTTCTGATCGGTATTTTTCTATTGTAAGTCTTATATGAGATACATATTTTGTTTACAATCATTAACTATTGCTAGCCTGGCGACGTTTTTGATCTTTGGGCCTGACAAGCCTATTTGGTGCTAAAGTCGATGTATTGCCGACTCCTGATGACGTATGCTTGTTCATCATGGGAACCAAGTACACTTACCCAATCTTATATATTTGTAATCAAGTCGAGGTTTGGTTGTAACTGTATGTGTTCTATAAGCTTGCTAACTCGTAACCATTGACATGAATTGCTACTTGTAACCCGTTTATATATATACATATATGGGTATGTTTAAACCATGGGAACTCACCAAATTTATAGTCGACCCCTTATTTTTAACATGTTTCGGGTTTGACACTTGAAGATTTCTTGTGCTCATATAAGACTTGGACCTAGTTTAACTAAATATGTTATTTCTTTGTTTGAAGTTCTTGTATTGTATGGACTTATTTGTCTTGTAATGTTCAATGAATAATGATATTTAATATTATTTCAACTTAGTTAGTTCCATGTGCTATAAACAATCGTCTCCCATTCGTCCGCCCCGATGATTCCACCGTCGGTCGGGGTCTGACAGATTGGTATCAGAGCCATGCGTATAGAGAATTAGGTTATTAGAAATGGAATGACTTAGACTATAACTAAGTACCTTTACACATGAGTCCTCTCATGTATTTTATATGATTAGATAGGACTTTATGTGCCTTATGTGTTTATACTTGATTATGTGATTATATGCCTTATGTGTTTATGCTTATACCTTGAATCTTATCAATGCACACATGAACCTTAAATTATATTCTAAGGCATTATATGCCTGAATCAAATGGTTTTCAAAATGTGCTTTTGAATCATTATTCGTGGTTTTCAAGTCTCGTCAAAGTCTATGTCCTATAACTTGAAACATGTAATGTTGAAGAGTGGGATGCCTGTATCTCGAGGTGTTTAGTCTAGGCAAGGTATACATATAAATCCGAATCAACCGATGGATTTGTTTACCATACCTGGGAACCCTTGGGGTGAGTGTCTACTTATAGGTACGCATGTCTTCATTAAGGTTGTAGTTGACCTAATACTTTGATAAGTCAACGTAGTGTTTTTGGATTGTAAAACGAACGTTACACTCAAAACATCTTGTTATTTTGGCTTGTTTCTTCATTGATTTTGTCCTCCTAAATCTTAAACTCATTATCCCAAATCTCTTAACGACCTTAATAATCATTCCGAATGCCTTCCCCTCAAAACCACACTTATCCCGAAAACATATACATTGATGCTCTCATTCTAAATTGAATCTTTAATCTTACGAAAAAAAACTATTCTCGTATTAACTTTAAGCTAATAAAACTTTGAAACCTCAAAGACATAATTAAACAATAATCGATCATCCTCAAACCCCGTAAAAGTTGTTTCATTGAGAAGCTCTTTTGAATTCCTTATCTCATTCAAAAGCATCTTGAACTTATCTCCGAGCCTCGTATCACACTAATACTTAGTGTTTCACTCATGACAAGACGTTTCTAACCATCTTGAACCGTTTAAAATACAAACGTTTATCAACTAAAAATTCTAAATTTATAATCTTGGACCGTTTGTCAAGAAACACATGAAATCATGAATAATAAAATTGAACAAACTTAAGCCTAGCAAAACATCATAATTAAACTCATTGAATCTAAACATTCCTAGTGTCACTTGCGAACGTGACACGGAATCAAATTCTCCTCGTGTCCTTGAAATTAGTCCCCTTGTCATTAAATTTCGGGACAAAATTTCTTAAAGTAGGGGAGACTGTAACATCCGCCATTTTCAAAGATTAAAACCCAAAACCGATTTTATTTTGAACTTTCATGATTAAATTATTTTAATAATTATAATGGATCATATACAATAAATATGACTTAACCAATATTGTGAATGAGTTGTCTAAATATCATGCATTAAATCATCTAAACAATTTATAATAACTTTAAAAATAATTTCTTTATATAGTTATAAAGTTTTATTTATCATTTATGGGTCCTAATTATTAAATTAAAGTATATAACTTAAATATAGAGTTATTTCAAGATTTATAAAAATTATGAAGTTTATAATAAGTGATATTATTTTAAATTAAAATAGGGTTTAATAAGTTAGAAGGCTTATTCTAAATTATGAGTTTTAATTATAAGTTATAATATATAAATAAATGGTAAAGTTTTTTTTAAAAGGTTCATAAAGATGTTCCAAAAATAAAATTGATTAGTTAATTATATGATTTTACAAACTTTAGGCTTTGAATTGCAAATCTTAAAACTCAAATTAAAGAGTTTTTACCTAAATAATAACTTACTAAAATTTGAGGTGCCAAAGTGTAATTTTGTTTCAAAACACAGCCCATCCCCATCGACTTCCCCCTGCCACCAGCCATACCTCCGACCAAGTCTCCGGCGACACCTAAGTAGCCAAAAACAGGCCGTTACACTCTAATAAATCACCCGTTAAGCTTCTGGCATCGGTTTCAAACTAACCCCAATTATAATTTGAGTTAATAGATGGCTAAAACGGTTACAAAAAGAACGAAATCGGTATTCAAAGCACGAACTCGATCGAACTGAAACAACCAAAATTAACATCATATACTTATGGGAAAACATTGCATTCGATCTCGTTACACCATTCGAACCTTCAATTCCATCTGAAACCCACACGCACCTCGTGTTCGATCACCATCATATTCTTTGATCTACATCTAATCGGGACCTAAGATCGAAGCAATATTAATCACAATTCGCAAAGGGCTTTTGCTTAACACCGATCCTAAATTATATCTGCAAATTAATTTGATTTTTATTGAAGATTGATCGTTCATCTTAGACCTACGGCCATGACCTTGTTCTTCATATTGCTTGCATTCGATTCGACTTCAATACGGGTAATTGAATCTATTTACACACTCGAAATCTTATGAACATCAAAGCCCTAACAACAGTTTCATTATCATAATCATCTTGATGTTCAATTGGAATCAAATGATTCTAGGGTTTATGTCAAATTTAGGGTTTTTTCATAAAACACTATTTATTTATTTATTTCAAAAGAAAATCAGATCTTGGTTTTAGCCCAACTGGTTAACATCACAACCATTTTAGAAAGGACCCGGGTTTGATCCCTAGGCCCCCCGTTTTCTTAAATAAAATTTTCTTCTTTCTTTAAGTTATAGAAAATTATTATTATGTTAATAAACCTATTTTGTTAAATAAAAATGTTAGAAATTATTAAATTATTTTAAAGGTTTTAAAAAAATTATGATTTTAATTTTAATTACTTTTTTAAGGATAACAAGGATTATAAACACATTATTAATATTTAGTGTAATTTAAATGTTATAAACCTATTATGGTTCAAATGTATAGATTATTTTAAAACATTATAAATCCACATGTTTTAAACAAATAATTGTTGAAATAGTTATTTTAATAGTTACTTAAATAATTAATTATTCATTTATACATTTAACATGTTATATGTAATTAGTCAATAATGTTATTTCTTAAAATTTTATTTGAGTTTTTTTGAAACTTATAAAACAATATCACTTTCTATTATACATTATTTTAAAGTCTTGATAATAGATCATATAAATCATATAAAAGCTTGATATTAATATTATACTTTACTTTTATTTTAGAGTCTTGATATTATAAGACTTTTATAATAAATCATTTAAAAAGTTTAAAACTCTATAAAATGATTTTAAATAATTTTAAAATCATTTAATAAGTATGCAATTAATCACTTTATCAAGTTTTAAATAATTAATTATTAAATTAATCATTTCTTTTCACACATTATACTTATTTTTTATTAAATCAATAAATTAAATTATGAATCATTTTTAATATATTCTTGGTCTTAATTGATTTATGCCATCTTTAATAAACCAAAACGTAAACGATTCATTATTTTATTTAATTATTTAAACCACAAAATTTCCATTTCAAATCCTAGTTCATGTCTACCTGTTAATCTTATTATTAAACTTAATCTTGGAATCAATGCATTTAGGTAACTTGTAAAAGAAATCGTTGGAACATCGTTTAAATTCTTATCATCATCTAATATATATATCAAGTGAGTTCTCCATGCCCCCTTTTTACTTTATTTCACACCTTTTGGGGTGAAACATGTTAACCATATAAACTTATACTTGTAAACATCTTGATACATGTAAATGCATATGCAATTCATCTTTACCTTTTGTCATGGTTATTTGTGTTATTGTAAGTCTTATATGAGATACATATTTTGTTTACAATCATTAAATATTGCTAGCCTGGTGACGTCTTAGATCTTTAGGCCTTACAAGCCTATTTGATGCTAAAGTCGATGTATTGCCGACTCCTAATGATGTATGCTTGTTTATCATGGGAGCCAAGTACACTTAGCCAATCTTATATACTCGTAATCAAGTCGAGGTTTGGTTGTAACTGTATGTGTTCTATAAGCTTGCTAACTCGTAACCATTAACATGAATTACTACTTGTAACCTTATATATACACATATATGCATGTGTTTAAACCATGGGAACTCACCAACTTATAGTTGACCCTTTATTTTTAACATGTTTCAGGTTTGATACTTGAAGATCTTCTGTGCTTATATAAGACTTGGACCTAGTTTAACTAAATATGTTATTTATTTGTTTGAAGTTCTTGTATTATATGGACTTATTTGTCTTGTAATGTTCAATGAATAATGATATTTAATACTATTTCAACTTAATTAGTTCCATGTGCTATGAATAATCGTCTCCCATTCGTCCGCACCGATGATTCCGCCACCGGTCGGGGTGTGACAAACATGATGAATGAATGCATGCATTAATTAACGATGGGAAGTAATGTAAGTCTTGCAAGCCTTATATGTCGGGACACACCCCAATATAGGGTGTTAGCCCAACGATGTGCAGGTTAGATACCCGAGAAGGATGCATATCGGGGTCTTTCTTGTGATTGACTGTTTGTATGGAACCATTGTTGCTTGCCTTCGGTACTGTGGCCACGCTGCTATGCTCCATGATAGAAGGTCTATGATAGACTTTGGCCTAGTACCAGCTTTATGCATCATGGAAGGGCATAGCACATGACAATGGTACACCTGAATTTACCTTCGGTACTGTGGCCAGGCTGCTGTGCGCCATGATGGAAGGTTTATGATAGACTTCGGCCCAGTACCACCTTTATGCATGACCAAAGGGTAAATTTCATGGTGTTGATGGAATTAAAAGATGTAATGATGAACGAACGAATGATGAAGATAATAATGACATTATCTATGTGTATGTATGATGCATGATCAAATGCAAAAGTAAAGAACGGTTTTAATGAAAGTAATGTATGTTTTACTTAAAACTAGAAGTCACTCAGTGACACTGACTTTTTATGCATTTTCTTGTTGGCAAGTAAAGTTGTTGAGGATGGCATGGGGCAGCTACTTGGCTCCTTTAGATGGCATTCTTTTGTTTAATGTTTTTGCATTGTAGTGTGAACAAATGAAATTGTGTAACGAATGTTGTATCATTTTGCAAAAGCATTTATAATGAAAAGTTATTCTAATGTTCTGCTGCGTTGTTTTATGAAAGTCAAATGAAATTTTATGCTTTATGAGCGATGATTGGCCAACTGTAAGCATCCCGGGAATGGGGCCTTACACTATTAGTTTCAGCAACTTCAATCAAATCTTTAGATGGATGAGGTTGAGGCATAGAATAGTAATAATGGGTGCTAGGACGAGGATAGACGTATGGATTTTCACCACAACCCACTCCCATTTTAATCCTAGCGCCCCTTTGTGTACATAGTAGCTCATCCAGTTCCATTCTGGATATGGTCCATCTATCAAGCTTTGTTTTAAGATTGCTTGTTTCAAATTCAGCCAATATGACTCTTTCATTGAAAAGATTAATTTCAGCATTTCTTTCAAGAAGAGTTTGTTTTAAATGATCATTTTCTTTTAAAGCTTCATTTAATTTTATGAAATACTTGGCTTCATTCTTTTTAAGTTCTGCGTTTATGGTGGTTAATTCATTTTGGTTATCTAAAAGTAACCTATTAGCTTTATACACACCAAATAGCCTAATTTTGCAAGTAGAACACATATACTTAACTGTCTCGTATGGAAGATGCAGGATAACTCTTTCAGTAGTAAGAGCCTTCTTGCAGTTGCAAACTCTAGAATTTCTCTTCTATTCCTCTTCTTTCTCAGCATCACAAACTTCAACATTCAACTCAGCTCCACCTTTACCCATTGATGTCTGCTTAAGCTCCCATTATACCTCTTCAATTCTGGATTTCGGTAAACCTTTGAAATTGGTGCTAGAATCTGATCTCTCTTTTGGTTTCTTTTTGGAGTTTGAAGTGATCTTTGGAGTTGGATATTTCGCTTCATTGAACTCACAACGTTTGATATCCAACTCAATTTCCTTCTCTTTGTTGATCACCTCCATCAGTTTGTAATCCCCAAATCCTCTATCTTGTTTAATCGACTTGCCATGTGAGCTTCATTCTGATGGGAGGGAATCAAGCAATCTCAGAACTTGTTCATGATTTCCCAATTGGGCATCAAACTTCTTTAGATTACTTGCCACCAATAGAAAATGATCAACAAAAGCTGACATCTTCTCATTTTTCAAAGCTGTAAAATTATCAAACCAATATTGTGCAATTGTGAGATTATCAGATTTGAAAGATTTAAACAGTTCTGCAAAAGACATTTTTATTTATATTTTTTATTACAATTAAGTCCCCCAAAAGTATTTTTTCCAAAAATTGTAAAATAATTCTCCCCCGGGAAAAATATTTTTTTAAATGTCACTCTATACAATCTTAGCAATTGGGGTCAAGCTGACCTAAGGGGAAAATTTCAGTGAAAATATTTGTTTTATAAATCTTTTAAAATCGGTGAAAATTTCTTTATCAGGATGAAATCAATTAATCCCAACTAAGGGGAATAAAGTCATCTTTGGCATTCTAGTTTCGCTGAAGAAATAATAATTTCGTCGAAATTGTAGTTTCGCAGAGCTAGTTTCGTAGTGAAATCTAGTTTTGCTGAGCTAATAGTAGTTTCGCTTGAAATTTCAGCAGCAGTTTCGTTAGCCAAATACTTTAGACTGCTTAGTTTCGCCGACAATTTCGCACCAAAGAAGCTTGAACTTTCGTTTAAAGATACTTTTGATAGAAATTTTGCTTGTAAATCACTCACAAGCACCGTTGAACTTTTGTTCATGAAACTAGTTTCGCAGGACAACAGAAAACAACTTCAATGAGGATAACCAATGTAGTTTCGCCGGAAGAACTTGTAGTTTCGCAGGAAGAACTTAGAATTTCGCTGAACGAAGTGGAAAAACTTTTTCAACACGAAATCAATCTAAAATCATAAAAAAACTCAATGGATTTGAGATCTGATGATTAACATAGCTTTCCTAACCAATAACAAGCAAACTTCAATCAATTTCCATATCAATAACACTCAAATTCGATCCGGAATTGATGAAATATTTATATTGAAGAAAAACAACCAAAAATCTCAATTTTTCTCTCTAAAAATCTTCAAATCTTCAATGAATTTTATCCAAAACGGCTCTAATACCAAATTGTTAGCCTAGAGAACACACTTGAATCAAATATTATGAAGATAATAGATCAAACAATCATGAACACAATAAAACTCCTTTGATCTAACTTGATTGCATATGATTTGTATAAAGTGAAAAACCCCAATCAAAATGGTCATTCAACCATTATCCAACACTAATGACAATTAACCTATTTATAGTCTAGACAAACTATTGCACTTAACCCCCTAGACTTAGGCTAATTAATGAAAATTACATATATATCATAAAAATGACTAAAACAAGATAAAATATATTTTGTTCACACAAAATATATTTATTACAATAAAAATCCTAGTCATCTAAATCTTCAACGTCTCGTCTCGGTTCCTTGTCTTGAATGTGTCGAGTTTGACTTTTTTTATTTTGACCGTAACGTTGACTTTTATTGACTTTGACTGTGTTGATAATATAGACTATTTTGTACAGCTCCAACAGTAATTGAAGTATAACCAGCTATAGATAGTAGTATATATAGTTTCTTATTGTAACTCAATTAGCATGCTTGTAAGAGTTCTGTAAACTTTGAGTTGAGAAGTAATATAAAAAATATCTGAAAACCATTTCTTGTGTTTTATTAACTTAGTATATTATTATTAACTCTTTCAAGGATTCTGCATTATCATTCGCGTGCGTCTAAGTGAGTTAGAGAGTTAAACCTTGTGTTGAGTGACCATAACCGATCCTGTAATCTCTTTATCTTTTTTTCTTTCTTAGACTCTTATTTGTCTTTTAGCTCTTTAAGTTCTTTCTCCTTCTTATCAAGTTCAAGTAGTCTGTCTCTTATAATCCCAGATCTTCTATCTTGAAGCTTCTCATTGTGGCTACCTTTAGTTATAGCTCAGATATCATTTCATCCTTGGCATTGGACAGTTAACTTCAGATTCTACAAAGCTCTCTGAAGCACCAGCCTCTAAGTATACTTGTTTCTATGTCCTTTGAAAGTTAGGATGATGATCCTCCTCATTTGAAGATGATTCAGATCCATCTGATAAACTGGTAGATTCACCAAAGTCAATAGATGCAATAACAACTGTTGGAGAAGAATGGATAGGAGATATGTGATGAGTGTGAATAGGGGACACAGGAAAAGAATGAACAGGTGAAAAACACCATGAGCACTGGCCATAGTCCTTTAGCTACTCAGCGTGAAAAACACCACCTATATCGACTTGTGATGACACTGGCCGTAGTCCTTCTTTAGCTACTTCAGCATACTCTTCAACAAGCTGTTAATCATGAGTAGCTGGATGTTCATCTATAGTTTCCTAGATTGAACATCCGATTTCACTAGATGCATAAATAGTTTCACAGAATGCATAAATATTACAAACCAACTCGTTTTTAACCCAAAATCATAACTATTTACATGTGAACCCTTAGTTTATCATCCATGAGGCAATATCTAAAGGTTTGTACATGTTTTTATACGTAAAAATGTGACCTTTATGCGATGCTTTGCAACTTTTCAAACCCCAAAACCCTAGAATTCGGGTTTGATCTACAAAAGGGTTTAGATGTTGATTCTTACCTGGATTTCTTGCTTCTTTCTTATGGTTTGATGATCTAACACCCATATCTTCAATCCTTTCCCCAAAGAAGCTCCAAATCTAGAGTTTTCTTTACTTTCTCTCTCTACTTTCTCTTTCTACTTTTTCTCTCTACTTTCTCTCTCTACTTTCTCTCTCTACTTTCTCTCTCTATAATTTGGTGTCTAGGGTTGAGAAATGGAGAAGATGATGGCTGGTTAGGTGGATTAAAGGCTGATTATGGGCCTTTAATCCCTTAGGCTATTACCCATTAAGACTAACTTAGCCCAAGACCCATTTCTTTCCTTTATTAAATAACCATTAATTACGTCCATTATCATTGATGACTCGTTTTGACATTTCGATGCATTACAAGTATCTCCCACTTACTTAGGTTTCGTCCTTGAAACATATTAGTCATCAAAGAATTGCAGATAATATTACCTCATCTCTTCCTCGGTCTCGCACATAGATTCTGATCTGTTTCTATTTCTCCATTGTACCCGTACCAACAGAACCACTTGTTGGAGCTGTACAAGAGAGTCTATATTATGAACACAGTCAACGTCATGATCAAAGTCAACGCAAAAGTCAAACATGACAAGTTGGAGACGAAGAACCGAGACGAGACGTTGAAGTTTAATATGACTAGGAGTTTTATTGTAATAAATATATTTTGTGTGAACAAAATATATTTTGCCTTCTTTTAGTCATTTTTGTTGTATATGCAATTTTCATTAATTAGCCTAAGTCTTGGGGGTTAAGTGTAATTAGTTAATATTAGTCTACACTATAAATAGGTTAATTGTCATTAGTGTTGATTAATGGTTGAATGACCAATTGATTGGGGTTTTCCAGTTTGTACAAATTATATGCAATCAATAAAGATCAAAAGGGGATTTTCTTGTGTTTATCATTGTTTGATCTACAATCTTTAATTATTTGATTCAAGTTTGATTATCCTGGACTTACAATTTGGTATCAAAGTCTTATTGGATCAAATGCATTAAGAATTGAAGAATTTGTTGCTGATTTTTGAAGGTGTTCATCAAAATTTTAGAGAGAGATAGTGGGGGTTTACAGAGAGAAAGTAGATCTGAAATTCAAATTTCATCCCAAACACAATCAAATTATTAGATCTAAAATTTTACAAGGAATTTGAAGATTTACAAGTTAGAATTCAGATCTCCTCCTAAATCTATACAAGATTCAACAAACATTTTTTTCAGATCTGGAGATTTTCTCTCACACACACTAGTGTGTGTGTGTTCTTGGTGTTCTTGAGAGCTTCAAATCTTCATGGGGCGAAACTAGCTCTGATCTTGAATGAAAGTTCAAACTGTTCCGGTGAAATTACAGTTTCGTCCAACGATACTCCGGCGAAACTACCTTCTCCAGTGAAACTATCATCCTGCAAAATTAAAAAAAAAACCAATATAATTGCGAAATTATAATAACCTTATGCAAATTTACAACCACCTTAGGCTAGTGAAACTAGCATATTCAACCTACCCAATCATTTCCTTCTTGAAAGCAGTCTCAAGCACCCAACAGTTTTTGCTTCTCTTTGTTTCTTAAGCCTTCAGATCCTAACAGCGACTTGGGTGGTGCCCACGTAGCCGTCCCCCATGCCCGACATATTTTCTTCTAGGTTTTAGGTCGTCCCACGCTGCACCTATCTCGCTAGAGCCCAATAACTAGAAGCAACTAGAAGCAACCACCTCAACCATCATTGAATACCACTTGCGTGACCGCATCTAGAATTGACAACTGTAGTAAGAGCGGCAACCAAACCCTAGCCACCGCCACCTTCTCTCTTCAATATCTCCTTGGTTATTGATTTTCAGAGCAAACTGAGGCCACCATTGAATTTAGGAGCTTGTTTTTAGTGGGGGTAGAGGTTCAAATGGACATATCTCCTGGAATTTGTTTTCCGGCCTCCAGATCTCACCGGAACGGCGGCTCACCGAAATTGATCCCGCGGAAACCTAGCTTCATCCGGCCTCTCTCTCTCTAACACACTTAAGTGTGTGTTTTTTGTGGAAGTTAGATTTGGGTTAGGGTTGATATGTGTTAATGGGCTGGGTTGTGTAAAATTGGGTTTTCAATTACGTTAAGCAAATTGGGCTGAATTTTTAAAAAAAAGTTGATGTGTGGGCTGGGTTTTCTCAAACAATTGGACTAACTATTAGGCTCAACAATCAAGTTAGGACTAACAAAGTTAGGCTCAACGGCTTGACCCTAGTTGCTAAGATTGTCTAGTGTGACATATAAAAATAATATATTTCCCTGGGGAGAATTATTTTACATATTTTGGGAAAAAATATTTTTGGAAATAAAAATGGCTTTTGCAGAACTGTTAAAATCCTTCGAATCTGATAATCTAACAATTGCACAATGTCGGTTTGATAATTTTGCAGCTTTAAAGAATGAAAGGATGTTCGATTTTCTTGATCGTTTTCTGTTGGTGGCAAACAATCTAAAGAAGTTTGATGCCCAATAAGGAAAACATGATCAGGTTCTAAGATTGCTTGATTCCCTCCCATCAGAATGGAGCTCACATGGCAAGTCGATTAAACGAGATAGAGGTTTTCGGATTACAAACTAATAGAGGTGATCAACAAACTAAAAGAAATGGAGTTGGATATCAAACGTCGTGAGTACTATGAAGTGACGTATCTAACCCCAAAGATCACTTCAAACTCTAAAGAGAAACAAGAAGAGAGATAAGATGCTAGCACCAATTCTGACGGTTTACCAAAACCTAGAATTGAAGTGGTTCAAGAGGAGCTTAAGCAGACATCAATGGGTAAAGGTGGAGCTGAGTTGAATGATGAAGTTTCTGATGCTGAGAGGGAAGAGGAATGAAAGCAAAATACCAGAGATTGCAACTGGGAGAAGGCTCTTACTACTGAAAGAGTCATCTTGGATCTTCCATATGAGACGTTTAGGATATGTGTTCTTCTACTTGCAAAATTCAATTATTTCGTGTGTATAAAGCTAATAGGTTACTTTTAGATAACCGAAAGAAATTAACCACCATAAACATAGAACTTAAAAAGAATGAAGCCAAGTATTTCATAAAATTAAATCAAGCATTAAAAGAAAATGATCATTAAAAACAAACTCTTCTTAAACGAAAGATTAAAATTAATCTTTTAAATGAAAGAGTCACCTTGGATGAATTTGAAAGAAGCAAGCTTAAAACAAAGCTTGATAGATGGACGATATCCGGAATAAAACATGAAGAGCTACAATGTAAACAAAGAGGAGCTAGGATTATAAAAACGTGGGTTGTGGTGAAAATCCATACATCTATCCTCCTCCTAGCACTCATTGTTACTATCCTATGCCTCAACCTCATCCTTCTGATGATTTGATTGAAGCTGCTGAAACTTATAGTTTAAAAGCAGGTTTTAGCAACGTTAATATTAAAGAGTTTAGAGATGTGGAGGATTCTCCTATAGGTTTAGGATTCCTCATGCAAGAGTCAGATAAGAAGATTAATGGCGATTCCACCTCTGATGCTCCAAAACCAATATCAGTTGCTTGTTCAACAAATTCAAAATAGGTAATATTCCTTCGTTTTTTCATGTCAGGTTTGTTATAGAAGAACAATTATCCAATCTCAAGCAATCAGAATCCTATAATCAAAACCGACACAATAGGAGGTGTCAATCAAGATTCATTGGAGAAAGATCTGTGTATACGAGACTGGTTCCTCACAGATCAAGATATCTCCTAATATTGTCAAGTATCAAAAGCTTCAAAAATCTTAATCAAGACCTATACGAATCTCATCTCCAACTGCAAAACAACCTAGTCAATCAGTAAAGATCTCATTCACTGTTCAGCACGAGAAACTTCAGAACAAGAAAGAATCTACTACAAGCTCAAAACCATCCTTATCACCACCTGCACAACACGGGACTACAAAGCATCAAAAGCCTTTCAAGGCTTGTTTTGAGTGTGGAAAAGAAGGTCCTATGGTAAAGAAATGTCCTCAAAGGCTTGCTACGAATGGTAAAGGCAAAACGAATTACTTCTCCAGCTGTAAGTCTACAAAGAATGTTCGAGATGGTAAAGGCAACATGGGTTGCTTGTCTGGATCAAGAGGTAAAAAGCACACATTTTTGAATGGTTGAATTAAAAACCCTCCATCCAAACCTTTTCATGTGAAGCCGGTTTCACATGATACAAAGATAAAAATGACCAAAGGTTCAAAACCAAATTCTTTTCCTTCTGGTCTTAAACAGAAAATGTTTTCCAAATTAATTTGTTCAAATCCAAACTAATTGAATCGAAACAAATTTGGAAAATTATAAAGAAGGATACAGATATCCTAGATTGTTTTAACGGTTGTGTGTAGAAGCAGTTTTTTTATACTGATAAAAATGGAACTTCCAGGACTACGATGGCCTGGGTTCTCCTTTCAAACTAATCTGTTTTTGAGTACCGGAACAATTCAGGAGGACTGTTAGTAATCCGGTTTACTGACAGAGATTGTTGCTAATTCAAATTTGAGGCAGAACAAACAGGTTAAGGTTACGGTATTTTATTCACAATCTGGATTTTTATCTATATAATCACTATTCTCACTTCACAATTATTGCATATTTCTTAAGAACTCATTTCTTATCTTCATATCAGTATAGTTTGGAAGACCTTCTTCGGTAAACTTCTATATTTGTATAGTTTTATAAAAACAAAATAAAAATAATTAATTAAAAAAATTAAAAAATATATATACATATATAAAATGTTTACCAAAATTTTTAGGGGGGGAGTATAGTAAATAAAAATGAAAAGAGAACTGGGAACTTGATTTGAGATGACTAAGAAATGATTGTATATCTTCTTCATATGCTTGTTCTTGCATGACTTGTACACTAAAATGAGAAATGATAGTAATTGATGCTCTTATCTGATTTACATTTTATGTTTAATTAAAAATAATACAAAAACAAATAGTTTCTTTAATGATATGTTTGGTAGACTCAGCCTGAAGAATAAAGAAGACAACAATATGATGATTTAAATTAAAATATATGCTTAAGGATGTATGCTTTTACGCAATCATTTTGGCCTGCACGAAAATTGAGTCCCGAAAAAAATTGGATTGAGAATTGATCTTTTACCCATGATTATACAAATCAGATAAGCCATATCTTTGAGCCATGATTGGTGTATTTATGTTTCTTGTGTTTGTGCAGATCTCCTCTGCTGTACAGAAGTACTGACCTCGAGTGATGATCTCCTTTGCTGTACGATAGTACTGACATGGAGCTCTCATTGGCACATGACTAAATGGTCATCTCCTTTGTTATACATGAGTATAGACCTAGAGCTCTCACCATTTTGGTCTAAGTAGTGTCAAATCATCTAAACCATGAAATCATCACAGAATGAAATATTTTGTTGATAATCATTTGAACACAAATGCACAAGCCTTGCTCTATAAAGATCATTATAAAATTCAAGAAATCCTGAGGTTGGGTGAGGGTTTTGGTCAAATGATTGTGAGGTCCTAGCATTCTAAAGTATTTAATCGAACCTTAACGAATCATTTGTTGTTTGTGGAAAAAGATAGGGCATGAGTTTAAGTGGACAAACATATGGGCAATTGTTATTGATCTATTTGAGAATTTCAAAACCATTCAAAGACTGTGATTAGATTTAGTTATTAGTGTGATCTCATTGCTTGTCGATGTTTAAATTCATCTTTGTGCTAAAGTATATCTTGAGGATGTGATCTCATGATCGATTTAGTTCTCGGTTTGTTAAAAAAACAAAAACAAATGATAGATAAAAAAATGTTATAATAAATATATATAATAAAAGAATTATAACAAAATTTCATTTCTGTTTCTTTTAGGTCTTCCATATTATGTTCTTTCAATTTTATCATTTTTCATTCATTTTACAGAAATTGTGTACAACCGAACTCGGGTTCACTTGTTTTCAAACACAAATAACACGGGTTTATTTTGTTAAAATGAAATGATCTAATTAGAAATATTGAGATTGTGTTTGTGAATGTGTTTCAGTTATTTGTTGTAACTGATGGCCGATCATCAGTTGAGTAGTATACCTCATGAAAGAACTTGTTCCTCAAGTTTGCAGAAGATACTAAGCTAGGAATCTTCCTCCTATATCTTCTGAAGCACTCAAGATTAGAGATTTGGGAAAGTTGTTCCAATATCTTTACAAATGATGCACTCGAAAAGGGAGAGCACATAAATAGGGGGAGCTTATAAGATAAATAATTTTTCTCATCAAATTCAGAAAACTTCAGTTTGAAGATCTTTCTAATGTTTACTTCTCGGTTTTGATATCGTTTGTAGACGTTGATAATGATATACTAAGGGGGAGTATTGTTGGAGCTGTACAAGATAGTCTATATAATCAACACAGTCAAAGTCAACAAAAGTCATCGTCACAATCAAAGTCAACGCAAAAGTCAAAGACGACATGTTGGAGACGAAGAACTAAAACGAGACGTTGAAGTTGAATATGACTAGGAGTTTTATTGTAATAAATATATTTTTTGTGAAAAAAATGTATTTTATCTTGTTTTAGTCATTTTTATGTTTTATATGTAATTTCCATTAATTTGCCTAAGTCTAGGGGGTTAAGTGCAATTAGTGAATATTAGTCTAGACTATAAATAGGTTAATTGTCATTAGTGTTAATTAATGCTTGAATAACCAATTGATTGGGGTTTTCCACTTTGTACAAGTTATATGCAATCAATATAGATCAAAAGGGGGTTTTCTTGTGTTTATCATTGTTTGATCTACAATCTTCAATTATTTGATTCAAGTTTGATTATCCTCGACTTACACCACTTTATTCCTTAAGCGCTTCTTTTTCCAATCAGGGATTGCCACGGTTGTTCTACATAATCTAGCCATTCATCCACTTAATGTCATAAGGCAGTACAACCATATCATCGTCTGCCAGGCATTCCTTATATGAGATACATGGAATGTAGGGTGAATTCCACTCAACTCATTAGGTAGTTCTAATATGTAGGCCACTTTTCCTACCCTTGCGACAATACAGAATGGCCTATTAACCTTGGGCTTAACTTCGGTGCTTTCAAAACCTGCTGATCCCTTTCGAGGGAGATACCATGAGCGTAACCTTGTCAACAACCTCGAATTCTATCGGCCTACGTCTCTTATCAGCATATGACTTCTAGTAATCCTTTGCAGCTTTCATGAATGCCTTAATCTTATATAACTTCTCGGTCATTACGTCAATCATTTCAAGAATTCCTAATTCCTTTTGCCAAATGTCACCCTAACACATGGGCGTCCTACACTTCCTATCATACATCATCTCATAAGTTGGCATACCAATGCTGGCATGGTAACTATTATTATATGAGAATTCCGCCAACGGTAAGTGCTCATCCCAACTTCCTCCAAAGTCAATTACACATGCTCGTCGCATGTCCTCTAATTTATGAATCATTCTTTTCGGCAGACCATCCGTCTGGGGTTGGTAAGCCGTACCAATATGCAATCTAGTCCCCATTGCTTCGTGAAACCTCTTCTAGAACATGGACGTAAAATGTGTGTCTCTATCCAAAACGATAGACACTAGCATGCCATGATGAGCCATGATCTCCTAAATAAATTGCTCTGCCAACCTCTTAGAGGAAAACGTCTCATGAATTGGTAGGAAATAGGCGCTCTTTGTTAACGGTCAACAGTCACCCTCATCGTGTTGCGACCACACACCATGTGAGGTAGCTTCGTGATGAAGTCCATTGTTATTTGTTCCTATTTCCATTCAGGAATATCCAAAGGCTAGATCTTCCCATATGGCTTTTGGTGCTTTGCCATCACTTGCAAACAAGTTAGGCACTTTCTCACGTACTTAGCCACGTCACGCTTCATTCCCGGCCATCGGTAAACTTTCTTCACATCCTAATACATTTTAGTGTTTCCGGGATGAATGGAATATTGAGGTTTGTGAGCCTCATCCATGATATTCCCTATCAGATCCCTGGAAAAAGGGTTCAACATTCATCCAGATCGAGTTCTAACACCCAGGGTGTTTTCCCCCAAATCTAAAACCTGTCCTTTCATCTTTTTAGAGTTGACTCTATCACCTCTCAATGCCTATCTTGAAATTCTCTCACTTGTTTCATAACATCAGGCCTCATGATTATCCGGTAAGCCATCACCCAAATTGGTTCGGCCCATCCCTTCTGGCTAAGGGCATCGGAAACCACATTGGCTTTGCCCGAATGATAATGAATTTTGCAGTCATAATCCTTGATCAGTTCCAACCACCTCCTCTACCTAATGTTAAGTTCCTTTTGTTTGAAGAAATTCTTCAAACTTTTATGATCAGTGAAGATGGTGCACTTCACCCCATATAGGTAGTGCCTCCAAATCTTCAATGAAAACACTACCGTAGCCAACTCCAAATCATCGGAAGGATAATTAGCCTTGTGGACCATAGCCAACTTCAAACTTTTATGATTATGACTCCATATATTGAGCCGAGTGTGAGTGCACCTTGTGAGAAGTGTGGATTTTTGCATGATTATAATCTTTACAAACTATTGATTGCTAGGATATCACTTTACATATGCTTAGAATATTCATATTTGGATGAAAATATTGTTTACTTGTGTATTACTCGAAAGACATGTTTATAACTTGTGTTATTTGGTTCTTGGAGGATTTGTCATTTTAAGTGATTTTTGCTTGAGGACAAGCAAAGTTTAAGTGTGGGAATGTTTGATGTGCTGCAAATTATACATAAAAATACTATCAAAAGCACATCAATTATTCCTTAATATCTTCCTTAAAATGATGAAAATGTACTTAGGAGTCTTAAATTATGTTTTCATGTGTTTACAAGGGCAAGATGGACAAAAGAAGCATATTTAGCAAGAAATTGAAGTAATCCGAGCTTTGGAGTCCAAGCATGGGGCCGTGCCTCTTTAAGCACGCCCCCATGCTTTTCCAGAAACACACCCCCGTGCTAAATTAACACACCCCCGTGTTTGGACATCTGACAGGACAAAAGTACTGTTCCCTAAAAGTACACATGGCGCCGTGCCCCACCTCCAACACGGGGCCGAGCCCCATTTAGCACGGGGCCATGCCCGACACAACTTGCATGTACAAGCCAACCAACTTTCGTAAGCATTGTACTAGCACGGGGCCATGCCTTTTAGGCATGGGGCCGTGCTTAAACACTCCCGAAAGCCTATAAATAGAAGCCTAAGTTCACCATTTTTGGTAAGCTTTGGTGGGTGAGTTACTCTGCAAAACTCACTGGGGAATCAAGACTTGAAAATCATTTGGAGGCTCGAGAGGTGCATACAACACTTGGAAGAAGCTCGGAATCATCTAAACGCCATCCATTGTGGATTATCGATTTGATTGTTCCATTTCACCGATGATTACATATCTACCTTCTTTGTTATATGTTGTTATGTTTAAGCTCATTATGAGCTAAACTCTTTTTATCATCCTAATCGGATAAAACTTATGTAATTTGTTATGAACTAATGGTGTGATAAATATTATGTTAATGTTACGGTGGTCTTGGGAAACCTATTGATGGGTAGCATCTACATTTGAATGGGAAGTTATAAATTTATGGTTTGTGATTGTGATCGTCATGCAAAGTTGAAAAACCATATGATTAACTTTCATTCGCGAAACTAGTCTTCATAATAAATCCATGGCTAATGAACTAGAAATGGTTATTAGAAATCATATCACTTTAACTTTCTAATCATTTGCGGGTTCCCTTTTATTAGTTCGGAAACTTCAGTAATTGTTACGGTTTTCTAAAATTAATGGTATGTTAGGAAGGAACCTGATCAACTCTCCTTTTGACATTAAGTTATGTTTTCAGAAATGGTATGTCAAATAGGTCACAAAAGATTACATACATTACTAGGGCTTTGATCTGAGCAGTAAAACTCAACCTGACACGATCAAGTCACTACGGCAGCAAGATAGACGAGAAATCGCGCCAGCTCATCTTTATAAACATTAACATAATTACATTAATCCATATCTTTAAATCACGTCACCAATTCATCACGCTTACATAAGTGGAATCTAATTAGGATGATAACTTTTATTCCCTGGTTTTAAATCCAAACACTTCAAATCTTAGTTCCTTTCTTTCTATTATTGTTTATTTTTAAATCCTAAAATCTTTCCTATACAAATTATCATTTTCTTTAACAAAAGTCAAATCTGATAGTCAAACATCAAGTTTGTTGAGTAGGCTAGGTGTGTCCACAGATTGATACTCGGTTCTTACCAACACTATATTACCACATGACAGGTACACTGCCTTTTGTGTGTGTGATTTAGTATTACTAATAAACAATTAAAACTGAATCTGTGCGATAAATCTTTATCAAAATATATATACTATCCACACCCATCAAGTTTTTGGCACCATTGCCGCGGACACACGGCAGTTTGAAAGACAAACTAAATTTTTGACTATCTTGTATATAACTTGTTAATATATTTTTGTTTAAACTTCAATTTTATTTTTAGGTAGTTTGCCCTAGTTAGTTTAGTTACTTTTGCCTCATTCATTTTAAGCCTTCGTTAGTTTATGCTTCATTAAGTTAGTGTATGTCCGACTCGTCTAGTTCTGAACTTGTTCCGCCTCTTTCGGAACCCGAACGACTTTTCCATCAAAGATTGCGCAAACGATCACAACAAACTGCACCGGTCATTGAAGAAGACATTTTGGAAGATACACCATCCGAAGAAGACATGGCTAACCAAGATGAGGAAATGAAGATGAAAGACTATGCCACACCGTCAATAGATGGTTATGAGTCTAGTGTTGTTCAACCAGCAATAGCGGCCAACAATTTTGAGATTAAGTCTAGTATTATCCAACTCGTAGAAAACTATGTTCACTTCCATGGGTTACAAGACGATGAATCATTACTTTCCACCTGATCGCACTGCCAAACTAAGAAGCAACATCACAAGTTTTCGCCAAGAAGACGATGAATCATTACATGCAGCATGGGAGAGATATAAAATTCTCCTTCAGAGATGCCCACATCATGGACTTGATCTGTGGCTGCAGTGTCAAACCCTCTACGATGCAATCAGCGGAGCCCACAAGCAAGCGGTAGACCAAAGTGCGGGAGGAGATTTCAGAAGTGTCACGCCAACAGAAGCATACCAAGCTTTAGAAAGAGCAGCTAGAAGATCTTTGCTTACAATACCTTAAGAACCAAACCTAGTTCTAAAGGTATTCATCAAGTAGACTCTGAAACCCTAATTGCAGCCCAATTAGAAGCTCTAACCAAAAAATTCGAAGAATTGCAAAGCGAGCTAAGGAAAACTCCAACACGATGCAACACATGTGGAAATTCACACAAGACCAACGAATGCCCACAAGGCATTATGATGGTTGAAGATTTGACTACGTAGGAGGGCCAACACAATCAACAACAACTCATACAACAACAACTCAAATTGGAAAAGCAACTCGAATTACAGAGATGCTGGTAACAACCAACAATCATCTGGATTCAACCGAAGGCCACCTTACCAACAACAGAAACCACCATACCAAGGTCCAAGTAGTAGTTACCAAGACCGTGGTGCATCATCAATGGAAGACTTATTGCAGCAGTTGTTGTTAACCACACAAGCCAAAGATGAGTACATTTGGAAATCTGATCAAAGAAAGGAGAGAGGTTCCGAAGAAACAAAGCTGACATCAAAAGCAACAAAGCATCATTGCAAACCATAGAGCACAAGTAGGTCAAATAGCACAATAGATCTGAAAGACCTCAAGAAGCTTTGCCCAACAACACTGTAACAAATCTAATGCTTAAGTCAAAGCCATCACCACCAGGAGTGGCAAAACCACTCAAGGTGATGCACCCACATTACAACCCATCCTTGAAGAGGTAGAAACTGAAACTCCAAGTAATGCAAGTGATAAGCAAAAGCAACCTGTTTTATTGAAGAACCAGCCAAAAAATACGTTCCACCACCACCTTATATTCCACCACCTTCATATCCAGGTTGTTTGAGTCAACAAAGAATGGAGGCACAATATGGCAAATTACTTGGGTTGTTCAAGCAACTCCACATCAATCTGCCCTTGGTGGAGGCCTTAGCACAAATTCCAAACTACGCTAAGTTTCTAAAAGGTGTGTTGTCAAAACAAAAGAAACTAGAAGAGTTATCACACGTAGTTTTGAATGAGGAATGCTCCGCAGTTCTTCAAAACAAACTACCTCAAAATATGACTAGTCCAAGAAGTTTCACCATACCTTGCCTAATAGGAAATCTTTCTGTGAGTAACGTGTTAGCTGATTTAGGTGCAAGCATTAACCTTATGCCTTATGCGGTTTCGAAAAATTAAACCTGGTGAACCTAGACCTAACCGTATGAGCATCCAGTTAGCTGACCGTTCTATCAAATATCCAAAGGGCATCATTGAAAATCTCTTAGTTAAAATTGACGAATTCGTATTCCATTGATTTTATGATCGTCGACATGGATGAAGACAAAAAGGTTCCACTTATCCTAGGTCGACATTTCTTAGTGACTGCTCGAGCCTTATTGATGTTTGTACAGGCAAACTCACGCTTAGAGTATACAAGGAGGAAGTAACTTTCGACATAGGCCAATTTATGAAACACCCTCAACATTATGATGACTCACTTTATTACGTTGATGCTTGCGATTCGATCATAAGTTGTCATTTGGAGAAAACTCTTCAAAATGAAGCTTGCAACACTCAATTAATAGAAGTCCAAATCACCGAACCCATTGTGAAACCAAATCATTCAAGAACTTGAAGTTGATGAAACATCATTCCATCAAGAAGCATTGAGATCATTGAGCAAGACCTAGAACCAAAAGCCAAACCTCTATAGAAGACCTCCGGTTTTAGAGCTCAAAGAACTTCCATCTCATCTTCAATACGCTTCTTGAAAACACAACATAACTTCCTGTCATAATCTCATCCGCCTTATTAATTGATGAGAAGAACAAGTTGCTCATGTGTTAAGGCACACAAACGAGCAATTGCATGGAAAATCATGGACATCAAGGGAATCAATCCATCCTTTTCACTCATAAAATATTGATGGAGGAGAACTTCAAATCCGTCATTCAACCTCAAAGACGTTTAAAGCGGAGCATGCAAAAGGTGGTGAAGAAAGAAGTAATCAAACTGCTAGATGCATGTTTGATTTACCCTATTTTTGACTCACCTTGGGTCAGTCCCGTCCAAGTTGTTCCAAAGAAATGAGGAATGACTGTTGTAACTAATGAGAAGAATGAGCTTATTCCCACTTGTATAGTTACCGGATGGAGAGTTTGCATAGACTATCGCAAACTCAATGATGCCACAAGGAAAGATCACTTCCCTCTTCCTTTCATTGACCAAATGCTTGAGCGATTATCTGGGAAAATGTTCTATTGTTTCCTGGATGGTTCTCAAGATATTTTCAAATCCCTATTGCTCCCGAAGATCAAGAGAACACGACACTCACCTGTCCATATGGCACATTTGCTTATCGGCGAATGCCCTTGGATTGTGTAATGCTCCTGCTACATTTCAAAAATGCTTGTAGCAATTTTCATGACATGATTGAACACTCAAGGAAGTTTTCATGGGATTTCTCATCTTTGAAACTCATTTGAGCAATGTCTTGAAAATCTGGAAAAGATGCTGGTTAGATGTGAAGATTCTAACCTTGTTTTAAACTGGGAAAAGTGCCACTTGATGTTTACGAAAGGAATAGTGTTAGGACACAAAATATCTCGAGCAGGGCTTGAAGCCGATCAAGCCAAAATCGACACTATTTCTAAACTTCCACATCCCACAATCGTGAAAGATATCAGAATTTTCCTAGATCATGCAGGATTCTACCGTCGTTTCATCAAAGATTTCTCAAAAATCGCTCGACCAATGACTCAACTTCTCGAGAAAGATGCTCCATTTGTATTTTCTGATGAATGCATTAGTGGATTCAAATTGCTTAAAGAGAGGCTGGTAACCGCTCCAATCATGGTTTCCCCAGATTGGACGCTACCATTTGAACTCATGTCGACGCAAGCGATTTCGCGGTAGGAGCCGTATTAGGACAAAGGAAAGACAAGCAATTCCACCCAATTCATTATGCGAGCAAAACCCTAAACGACGCACAAGAAAACTACACCACCACCGAAAAAGAACTTCTTGCGGTAGTTTTGCATATGAAAAATTCCACGTATCTCATCCTTTCGAAAACAATTGTTTACACGATCATGCAGCCTTCGTTATTTGTTCAACAAACAAGATGCAAAGCCGAGATTGATTTGTTGGATCCTTCTGCTTCAAGAATTTGACATCGAAATTCATGATAAGAAGGGAGCAGAAAATCTAGCAGCTGATCATCTCTCGTGTCTCGAGGATTCAAATCCTTCACAAACTGAGGAAGCCATAATAAACGACAACTTTCCTCACGAATTCCTTATGCACATTCAATCCTCAATCGATGAACATCTTGGTTTGCCGATTTGGCAAATTACTTAGCAAGCGGAATCCTTCCCAAAGGATGACTTATCAGCAAAAGAAGAAGTTCTTTACTGATATCAAACATTACTATTGGGAAGACCGTATCTATTAGAATCGGTGTAGACCAACTCATTTGAAGATGCGTATACGGAAGAGAAGCAGAACAAATTCTAAGGCACTGTCATGAAGGACCCACTCGAGGACACCATGGAGCAACCTTAACAGCTAAGAAAGTATTTGACTCTGGATTTTACTGGCCCAGGATCTTCAAAGATGCCACACATGGTACGCACCTATGATGCATGTCAAAGAGCAACCAATATCTCAACACGGGATGAGATGCCTCAAAAACCAGTTCAAGTATGCGAGATATTTGATATATGGGGTATTGATTTCATGGGGCCATTCCCGTTGTGATTTGGCAATCGTTACATCTTGGTAGCATTGATTACTTTCAAAATGGGCTGAAGCTTAAGCCCTGCCTACTAATGATGCCAGAAACGTTGTCAAATTCCTTAAAAAACTATTTTCTCGTTTCGGTGCCCCAAAGCTCTAATTAGTGACCGAGGAACTCATTTCTGTAACAATCAGCTCGAACGAGCAATGGCGCGTTATGGAGTTCACCATTGCTTTACAACTGCGTACCATCCCAAGCGAATGGGAAAACGTCACTAACAAGGCATCAAACGAATCCTTGAGAAAACTGTAGGTCAAAATCACAAGGACTGGTCTATCAAGTTAGATGATGCATTACGGGCTTTTCGAACAGCCTATAAGACTCCTATCGGCGCAACACCGTTTAAACTAGTTTATGGGAAGTCGTGTCATCCTGTGGAACTAGAGCACAAGGCTTTTTGGGAACTTAAAGCAATAAACCTGGACCAAGACCTTGTAGGAAAGAATCGATTCCTATACATTCACGAATTGGAGGAATTGAGAGAACTAGCGTACGAAAATGCTAGGGTTTACAAAGAAAAGACAAGGAAATTCCACAATGATCGATTAAAGAACACAACACGATTTCTTGTGGGAGAACGTGTCTTATTGTATAACTCTCGTTTACGTTTGTTTCCCGAAAAACTGAAATCACGTTGGTCTGGACTTATACGATCAAAAACGTGTTCTGAATGGTGCCATTGAAATGTATAACCACAAAGTTTAAGTTTCAAAGTAAATGGTCATCGTTTGAAACCGTATAATGATGGACCAACCAAGATTCCCTCGAAGGAATTAAACCTCCGCCCCGACGAAAACTAAGTGTGGGGAAGGGTCGTGCCGAAGACCCGAAACTTAATTGCGGCACCTGTACATAAAATTTTCTTACTTTTTAACAATTTTTAGGATCCCACAAGCACAAGCACAGGGCTGTGCCTCATCAAGCATGCCCCCATGTCTCTGACAAATTTCTTTCCATGATCTCCGCTGACGACTCTGGAACGTTATAGGTCGAATTTAAGATGAATTCTGACAAGCACGCCCCTGTGTCCACTTTCCACGACCTGTATATAAATACCATACTTGTTCCATTCTTTCATCACACTCACTTCTGTTTATAAACATCTGAAAAATGAAAGAATCAAGTCACGGAAGTTCCAACTGGAATCCTGCAAAGATACCACGTTCTGAAACACGAGAGCCAACGACTCAAGAATATTTCTTCAAGCTGCATGAACTAATCAAACAACTGATAAATGAACTCGCTGCATCCCAACGCTTAGCATAACTTATCCAAAAAGTTCAACAGATGAGCGAGGAACTCATTTCCATTAACCGACAGCTTGCGGAAGAGCGTGAGCAACCGCACTTCTCACTACTCATCCCGTACCTTCACACAAAATGTGTGGAGGTTTCTTTTAGAAGCATTCCGTGATGTGCTAAGTGCGTTGTTGTGCGTTAAAGAGTCTGGTTTGCTATTTTGATTCTCGCGTTGTTAACATATTATGTAACCGTAGGACCTTAGGAAATGTAATTTTCATTTTGGCGTGTGTAAACTCTAGGACTATTTTGTATCTTTTATGATGATTGGAAAGTGGTAAAACTTAACCAGGAAAATTACATAACGTGCGAAACTGAAAAACAGAGCAACAAAAGATGAAACCACCACAACAATGAAACAGCCCCGTGCTCAAATCGGCACGCCCCCGTGTTAGACAAAAAAGAACAAGCTAACATTTTCAGCCTTTTGTCTTGTTCCTCTTCAATTTGCATGATAAATACTGACCTCAATTGCCTGCAAAGTCGTATCCACTCTCATTTTCATATTGTTTTCCATTTTCTTTCACTTTTAAGAGTTCTTTCAGAGTGTTTGATCAAAAGGTTAGTACTAATTCCTTTGATTATGAAAGTCATTTACATGTAGTTAGGTGATTAGGTCTCTAAACAACCGAAATCCTAGCAATTATGTGTAAAGACTTGTTGTTAAACGTTTCATGGAATGATGAATACTTTCAACCTACTTGTTCATGTTTATTCTTATAAGTAGATTAGTGTTAATTAGTATGTTTCCTTAGTTATTAGTTTGTTTAGTTAGCGTATTAGTTTGTTTTCTTTTATTATTAACTAGACTATCTTCATAATTGGCGGTGAAATATTTGTTAAGAGTTAAAAAGAGTTCCGAAGTGGTATTAAACATAAAATATATTTTTGGGTATCTTGAATTATTAACAAATAATTAAAATGTTAAACGTATAATCTTTGATTTTTAAAGCAAGAAAATGTTAAACCCATGTTTAATCAATGATTAACAAACATAACCACGTGTGGTCAAGTCATGATTTCAGGCCTTACCATGTTTACCGCACCTCCACGTTTCACAAAACGCACCCCCATGTTCAAAAATTTTTCCTTGGATGATAAATCTTTAACTACTTTTGAACATGGGTTGCATCATCATGATGTTATGTCTTGAAAAACACATGATTTTCACTAACATCATGAAACTGCTCAAGAAATTTGTTTTGCATAGATTAACATAGTTTTGAAATTTCAGGATCATGAATCATCCTTACTTACGTTTTGAAGCGAGCCACGAGATATGGTGTCATGAGATACTTCAAAGGCTGCTACAAAAGGTCGAAAGATCCCATTTACAAGTAGATGAAGAAACACTAGCGGCAGTCGGACAACTAGAAAGATACAATACATTATTGAGTGTCCAATGGAAGCATTTATTCTCACAAAATAGACCTTCCATTTATGAACTAGCTCTTGAATTTTTAGCATCTTTCAAATTTAGCATGAAACACTCTGGTCCTTGGGATAATAATACAGTTTCATTCAGACTTGCTGGGCATTGGCACAAAACATCCATTGCCTTGTTGGTGTCTATCTCGGGATCTACCGAAACATGAAATGGAGGAGGAAGCAGTTTCTGAAATGCCGGCATACCATACCTTCCCGACGAGGAAAGTAAAGACGCGGAAAGTGGTGTAATGAGGAAAGCATTTTGGGAGTGGATTAGAACTGGAGGGTTCAACTCGAGTAAAACAAAAAGCAGTCAGATACAAGACCCGTTGCTGCGATACATTCATCGGTTACTTAGTCATTCCCTAACAGCTCGTGGTCAAAGCGAGGGAGTTGTTAACTTGACGGACTTGTTCATTTTATATTGTATGGTTAATTAGTTGCCATGTAATATTAGGTATTTGTTATGTAATCTTTTAGCCGAGAATGTGATTGCAGGTGCTCCAACACCTATGTTTGGAGGAAGATGGATTTTGAACTTATATGAGAGCTATGGTTATAACACTGAGGGAACTGAAGGAGTGATGTCGGGACTGTTAGACTTGAGCATTTGCACAAGTATGTACATGGTGACAATCCTACGAAATGGGCAGCCAAGATTCATGGATAAGAAGGGACAAATCTGGGATCCGGCAGACCCCGAAGAAATAATTATGGATCTCGACATGCCAATACAGTTGGAAGGAGCCAGAGCTGGATCTTCAAGTTCACGTATAAGGGAATTCCTGACCATGTTAGACCTTTACGAGTCAATACAAACAACTAGCGACCATGGAAGGTGATCATTTGAATATGCCCAACAAGCCTTTAACCGAGTCGAAAGTCTGCACTCCCGGGTCGATAACCTCAGTAACGATGTCACGTACATCAGGAACCAAATGTACCATGAGTGGGAGGATATTCCCCCACAAAGCCCTTGAAAACCGTATCATTTTCAGGGACCTGACACGGTTGTTTTATGCCCATCTATCTTGTTGGACCAAAAGAACCAATGAGCCGGTTCAGAAAAACCTTAAGTCCCACAGACGTCACAACAACTGCTGAAGTCCACAAGTGCTAAAGACAAAGTCTGAAGACACAAGTGCTGAAGACAAAGTCTGAAGACACAAGTGGTGAAGACAAAGTCTGAAGACACAAGTGCTGAAGACAAAGTCTGAAGACACAAGTGCTGAAGACAAAGTCTGAAGACACAAGTGCTGAAGACAAAGTCTGAAGACAAGTGCTGAAGACAAAGTCTGAAGACACAAGTGCTGAAGACAAAGTTTGAAGACACAAGTGCTGAAGACAAAGTCTGAAGACAAGTGCTGAAGACCAAGTATCATCGTTGTCACAACAGTTGAAGAGGTCTTCTTCAGTAGTTGTGACGGTTTCTTCAGTAGTTTTATGTTTTTCTTTTCAGTAGTTTTGTAAAATGACTGAAGAGCTTGTTCTTCAGTCGTTGTAGTTTCAGTAGTTTCGTAGCAGTAGTTTTATGTTTTGTACTTAGCACTCTGATATGTTCTCAATAGTTGTGAACATTTCAGTAGTTTGTTAAGTTTTAGTTATTTTTGTAATAAATCTACCAGATGTCACTATCCCGTGATATCAGCAGTGATTGCACTCTATATAAGGAGTGTCAACCTATTTGTAATGAGTGAATGATTAAGCAGAAACATTTGATATTATTAAAACATTCCTTTTCACATAAAATATTCTCTCTTTACAACCGTATTTGTTCTTAATGCATACGAATATCAAATTCTTGCTATAATTTGTCTAATTCTTGTTCTTATTCCGCTGCGTTACACTCTAATCCATCAAACTTGATATCACTGATCCTGTCAAATGGTATCAGAGCAGGTTAATCATTGATCGCTCTACTAATTGATCATTGAAACTGCTATCCAAGGTCCAAGTTTGATTGAATTAGCATTTTTGCAAGAAACGGTTATAGAGATTGAATTTCCTGTGTTTTTGGTCATTCATCCTGAGATTTATTCTTGGTTTTCATTGAGTCTGTTGTGGTATGTGTAAAATCTTTTAAAAGCTTGAATTAAATTGTATTTGGACCTAAAATGACTACTCCTTCCAATGATCCTCACAATACTGGTTCCTCAACAAGCCTCCGATGCTGGTTAGGAATGAGTACAACATATGGCAACGACGAATGCTCCATCACCTGTATGTTAACAGCTCAGGTTGTTGGATATCAGTGGTACATGGTCCACACAAGCCTATGGTGAATAACCCGGAAACCAATCAAATGATTCTGAAGAGGAGGGAGCAATACTCAGATGACGATAAGAAATTGTTTGAGATTGATGCAAAAGCCCATGGAATTCTTGCCATGGCACTGCCCAATGAAATATATTCTGGGCTAATGCATTATGAAACTGCCCATGACCTCTGGAATGCCTTGAAAGAACAATTTGGAGGAACAGATGAGGTCTTGGCAAATAATAGAGAAATCCTTGCCCAACAATATGAGACATTCTCTCATAGGAAGGGTGAGACACTGAGTCAACAGTTTGAGCGGTTCTCTTGTTTGATCTCTGAATTAAAAATGGTCAAACATGAGTACACAAACAGCCAGATGAATAACAGATTTCTCAGATCACTGCCTGAGAGATGGGACACATATACTATTCTCCTACGCTCCACTGAAAATTTGGACAAACTATCTCTCACCCAACTCCATGGGAAATTGCTCACATTTGAGAGAGAGATAGAACAGAAACGAAAACTGTCATCATCCAGAAAGCTCACTGATGATTTTGTACTAGGAAACACTGCCTTGGTAAGTCATGAGTCAGAGTATGCAGGATCAGAATGCCACTATGATGAGCATATTGATTTCACCTCAAACAATTCTAATCATGCCTTTGTGAGTGTTGATTGTCATTCTGGTAATAATAGTGACAATCTATGCTTCATCAAGGATGATTTGAAGGGCATTGCTGATGATGATTTAGAAGAGATGGATATTTTGAGCCAAATGGCCTTGATCAATATCAGATCTCAGAAATTCTACAAGAGAACTGGCAGGAAATTTCCTGGACTCTCTGACAAAACCAAAGTCGGTTTTGACAAGAGCAAGTTGAAGTGTCACAAATGCCACAGGCTTGGACACTTTGCAAGAGAGTGTAGATCAACTGGATCTAACTCTTCTACACCCTTTTTGACTTTTCCAAATAACAATTTACAATCCAAAGGGCAACATTCTGCTGGTTCTAGTCACCCATCACACCCTCACTCTCCTGCATATTTTGTTCCTCAGGGTCAAATGCCATATCCTTATCCCTGCTATTATATGCCACAGTGAAATCAAGTTCAAGCTCCTATAGTACCACAATCTCATGCACTACCAGAACCTCAACCATCTCCATCTCAATCACAACCTCATCACAGCTTCTTCACACCTGGAGTCATTCACTGGAGTAGCTTACCTGATAACTAGTCTGGTCACACTGAGCAATACTATGCTGGTGCTAGTCAACATGGTGGTGAACACCCTTTTGGAAATCTTGCTCTCATGGCCCTGGAGTCTACTAAGGGTTCCTGTTCAAATGCATCATCTTCACAGGTAACTCAGGTATCTTCATAGGCTAAAGCCAAGTTATGTTCTGAAACATGCATAGCTACCTTTGTCTCTATTAGAGAGGCAAATGTAGCACTAATAAATCAAAAACTTGAGCTTGAGAAAACCATTTTCAAAAGAAAAGCTGAGTATGAGTCTGCTCTTAACAGTAAAAGTGATGAGATTTATAAGCTTAAATGCCAATTAAATGATGACAAGGCCAAGCTAGATGTTATTTTGGAAGACCACAGGTGTCTCAAAGAAAACTTGCAGTGACCCAAGTTGAGTGTGAACGCTGGGTCTCATCATGCAAGGGATTTGAAATGTTTCTTAGCAAGCAAACTGCTTCAAATGTGAAGTTTGGCATTGGTTACAACCATACTGCTCCACCAACAGACTTTACTCCTAACTCCATAGTTAAGTCTGAAAGTGAAAGCAATCTCCAAACCACATTATCGTGTGAGTCATTCTCCAATGATAATCTAAGATCAGAGAATGAAACCAGTGTTAAGATCTCAACAAATAAATTGACTGATGGTCTAACTACTGAGACTCACATGAAGCTGAGTACTTCAGATGTTGTTCCTCAATGTACCCCAAGTACTGAAAGAGACCAACCATCTGAAAAGCATTTCAAATCAGTTGGAATACAAGGACTAACAACTACTGAGGAATCCATCAAACAGTCTATTAGGACGGATGGAAAATAGTTGAATTACCAGTCTTCAGCTGTTACAAATCCTTTAGTACCTAGTACTGATAGGAGGAAAGTACTGAAGATCACACCTTCAGTAGTTTCCATTCAACAGTAAGATGTCCAAGATGAAGAATAACCCATGTGAAATTTATGGTAAATTCAATCATCTATCTGATGAATGTTGGTACAAAAAGGGTTTAAAGCTCCAAAGGGATGAGCTCATTAACTAGAAATAAATAAAATGAAAACTGAGTTTGAGACCAAGTTTGTACCACAATCATCTCAACCTGATAAACCCAAGGCCTTACCCAAATCCACTAAGAAGGATGCGGTTTATCAGAAGACAGCTGATATTGTTCCTCATGATAAACATAAGACTAAGTCTCTGAAGTCTAAGAAGGAGGAATGGTGGGTCACAGGAACTCATCAAAAACAAGCTCTGGAGTGTCAAATGAACTGAAAGCTCGAGCTTTCAAATCAGACACAGCTTGTTATGATGGTTCAGCATCTGTTGGGAAAGTTAACCAACTTGAAGCCCATGTGATCAAACCACTAGAGAGGAATTCCAGGCCCAAATCCATTTCAGCACCATCTCCATCTTCATCAGCTGTTAATCATGAGAAACCAGCTATGGTTAAATCTATTGATAAACTCAGTCCCAAAACCAAAAAGGTTTGGGTCTCCAAGCTAACTAGTTTCTTATGATTGTGCAGGTTCTTCAGCGTGCCAAAGAAGCATCTGGTATGTGGACAGTGGAGGATCCATGCACATGACTGGGAGTAGCTCTCTTCTTCATGATTACTCTCAAGGAAAGAAGGGATTTGTCTCATTTGGAAATGATGCTAAAGGTTACATCATTAGAAAGGGATTTGTGTCTAATGGAGATATTAGATTTGATGATGTCAACCATGTGGAGAATCTCAAATACAATCTGTTGAGTGTCAGTCAGATGTGTGACAAAGGACATGTTGCTCTTTTCACAAGCCAGAACTGTAGGATTCTATCTTCAAGGTTCTGAGCCTGATTGACAAAGTACTGGATGATAATACTCTCCTGAAGGCTAACAGGATAGGAAGAGTATATGCCTTGGATCTGTCAAAGAAAATTGAGTTGAGAGGCCATCCATGCTTGTTCACCAAGGCCTCTCTCCAAGAATCTAACTGTGGCATAGAAGGCTGGGTCATGTTAATCTCAAAAACATGAATCAGCTAATCCACAAGAGTTTAGTGAGAGGTCTTCCAATAAAGAGTTCAATTGTGATAAATCTGCACTGCATGCTTAAAAGGGAAACAACATAAAGGTTCATTCCCAACCATAGAAGAGTCCAAGTCTAATGCCTCTTACAACTACTGCACATGGATCTTTTTGGCCCTGTGAAGGTAATGAGTATGGCAAAGAAGAAATATTGTCTGGTAATTATGGATGATTACTCTAGATATGTATGGACCTTCTTCTTGCATTCAAAGGATGAGGCTGCTCAGTCCATTATGAACTTTGTGTTACACGTTAAGAAGCAGTATTCCCTACCAGTTAAGTGTGTGAGGAGTGACAATGGTACTGAATTCAGAAACCACACTCTTGATGTTTTACTTGTCAAAGGGAATCAAGAGGCAGTATAGCATCCCAGGACTCCAGAGCAAAATGGAGTACTGGAGAGAAAGAACAGGACCCTCATTGAAGCTGCAAGGTCCATGTTGGCTGATTCTGGTCTGCCACTGATCTTTTGGGCTAAGCTGTCAATACAGCCTGCTATGTATAGAATAGAGCCTTAGTAAATCAGAGGTTGATGAAAACTCCTTATGAGTTTTACATCATTTAGCCCCTTTGATTTCATTCTTTAAAGCATTTGGGTGTCCCTGTTACATTCTCAACATAAAGGATCAACTCCAAAAGTTTTATTCTAAGGTGGATGCGGGTATTTTGTTGGGTATTCATCCACTTGCAAGGCTTATAGAGTATTCAACTGTCGGACAAAGATAGTTGAAGAAATCTTGCATGTGAAGTTCAATGAATCCCCTAAGGATACAATTCCACAAACCCTATGGAGTTGTTTGATCTGGACATTCTGCAATATGTTCCTTATCAACCACCTGCTGTTGCAGATCATATGAAGCCATCATCTTCTGTAGCTAGTCATCCATCTGGTGTTACTGATGATGATGATGATATCAGTAATCACCTTTTCAAGTTTAGTGATCAACTGCCTGATTCAGCTACACCTGATGTTCCTGTAGCTTCAGTAGCACAATCCACAACAATGCTGATGATATTTCTACAACTTCAACTTCCTTTGAATTACCATCTACTGATTGGTTTCAAGGAAATGCTTCACCATCACCATCTGTTGCTGCTGAGCCTGCTACAAACACTTGCACAGATCTTATTGTGTACCAAGATCTGAAGAATCACCTATGTCTCAAATCATTGGTGATATCAATGCTGGCGTTTCAACAAGAATTCAATTGTCAAATTTCTGCTTCTATGCTCTCTTCATTAGTCAGCAAGAGCCAAAGAACTATCACATTGCTTTAAGGGACAATGGATGGGTTGAAGCCATGCAGCTTGAGCTTCTTCAGTTCAAGAAACAGCAAGTGTGGGAACTGGTTCCTCTACCTCCAGGTAAGTGTACAATAGGCACTAAATGGGTGTTTAGGAACAAAACTGATGAAAATGGGCTTATTGTTAAGAACAAGGCCAGACTGGTTGTACAGGGGTTTTCACAAGAGGAAGTATTGATTATAATGAAACCTTTGCCCCTGTAGCCAGACTAGAAGCAATTCGATTGTTTTTAGCTTATGCTGCTTATTACAACCTTAAAGTTTTTCAATGGATGTCAAAAGTGCATTTTTGTATGGGAAAATTAAAGAAGAGGTTTATGTATGTCAACCACGAGGTTTTGAGAACAATAAACATCCTAATTGGGTGTATAAGCTTGACAGGCTCTCTATGGGTTGAAACAAGCTCCTAGAGCCTGGTATGAGATATTATCAAACTTTCTTCTAGAAAATAATTTCACTAGAGGCTCCATAGATAAGACTTTATTCATTAAGAAAGTTGGGCAGCATAATCTACTTGTTCAAATTTATGTAGATGATATTATTTTTGCATCCTCTGATCCACAGTTGTGTGATGCCTTTACAAAGTTGATGAAACAAAAGTTTGAAATGAGTGCCATGGGAGAATTACAGTTCTTTCTGGGTTTGCAAATCAAACAAAAGGCTGAGGGAATTTTCATTCATCAGTCCAAATACACAAAAGATCTTTTGGAAAAGTTTGATTTACAAAAGTGTAAGCCCTGTTCTACTCCCATGTGCAACACCACACAACTGGATACAGATCAGAAAGGTAAAGTGGTTGATGAAACACTTTACAGATGTACGATTGGGTCCTTGATGTACTTAACAGCTTCTAGACCATATTATGTTTGCTACATGTGTTTGTGCTAGATTTCAGGCTGCACCTAAGGACTCTCATTTGATTGCAGTCAAGAGGATCTTTAGATATTTGCAAGGCACTCCATCTCTAGGTTTATGGTATTCTACTAGACATTCTGGTAAATTAGTTGTTTCTCTGACAGCGACTATGCAGGGTGTAAGTTGACAAGAAAGTCCACTTCTGGAGGATGCCAATTCTTAGGCAACTGCTTGATTTCTTGGCAGAGTAAGAAGCAGACCTCAGTTGCTACATCAACTGCTGAAGCAGAGTACATTGCTGCTGCAAGCTGTACATCTGAGGTACTCTGGCTTCAAAACCAATTATTGGATTATGGCATAACAGAGACTAAGACCCCATTGTTAATGGACAGTTCTTCAGCTCTTTGTATTGTCAAGAATCCTGTCTAGCACTCTAGGACTAAACATATTGAAATCAGACACCATTTTATTAGAGATTGTTTTGAAAAATGTCTGATTGATCCAAAATTTGTTCCTAGTGCTGATGAGCTTGCATACATTTTCACTAAGCCCTTGGATAGCACAACTTTCCAAAACCTAGTACTAAGGCTTGGTATGCTGCAGCTAGAATAAGTGACAACTACTGATGATCTCAGCTCACAAGTACTGATGATCATAGTTTATTATTGTCATATATAAGTACTGGAGTTATCCTCCCTTCAGCAGTTTTTAAAACTACTAAAGCTTAAGTAACTTCTCAGTACTCAAGTACTTTATTTGTTGAAACAGCTGATGTAGTTACAACAGCTGATGTAGTCACAACAGCTAATGTAGCTACACTACTGTTGTCAGAAATACAAATACGTACTGATGTCCTATGAAACATCTGAAAACAGATGAAAACGTCTGATGAGTATGTGTTGAGGACAATATGAAACAGCTGAAAAGCAATGAATTGACGACAACTACTGATGAGCGTTTTTGTCTTCAGTAGTTTCCTAGCTGCTGTTTCTTTCTAAACAGCTGAAGCAAAACTATGTCTTCAGTAGTTTCACAACTACTGATGACTAATACCAAGTCCTCAGTTGTTTCATCACCTGAAGTCACAACTATCTTCAGTAGTTTTATAACTACTGATGACTAATCTTCAGTAGTTTTATAATTATTGATGACTAAATCTTCAGTAGTTATAACTACTGATGACTAATCAGAGACTTCAGCTGTTTCAACGTCTGACGGTTAAAACCAAGTCTTCATTTGTTTTATAACAACTGCGATCACACCAATACGGTCAGTCATTCAAACCTCTGAAAGTTAATAACATCATCAGTAGTTTCAAAAACTGATGACTAACACCAAAACCTTCAGTCGTTTTCTAACCCTACCCTTTAATACCTTATCCCACCTTCAGAGTTTTTTACTTTCTTCTCTTTTCAACCTAACGTTCAAAAAAAACTCTGTAACCTCTCTTCATCAATGGCGACCATGCAACTAAAACCTTGACACAACTGTGTCGCACATCTCACAAAATCACCATACTGGACCAAGTTTCACAACGCCATTGATTTAATGGTTCAGTCACCTTACAAAACGGCTTTTCTGTTAAATCCCACCATATATGCCGAATCTCTTAACCAATTCTGGACAAACGTCACTCTGTCTCTGAGGAGAATGACATAGAGTCTCTTCAATCGTTTGCCCATCGTCAAAAAGTGGTCATTACTCCAGACATTCTTCGCCAAACCCTCAATCTGGATGATGCCACTTTCCCAACTGGTTATCCAAAGGGCACAATCGATCAATCATTTGCCCAGCATGGATACCAGGGTAACCTGAGTGCATCTACCATATTGAAGAAACATTTCCAGGATGCTGAACGTCTCATCTTTCACCTGGTAAATGTCTGCCTTGCCCCCAAGACCTCATCATGGGATCAAATGTCCACAAAGTGGCAACAAGTAATGTACTCCATCCTTGAGCAACAACCTTTAAATTTTTCGGAAATACTATTTTTAGAGCTCAAGGATATGGCCCCAAAACAACTTGCTAACCGATGGATATTATATCCTCGGTTCATAATGGCCATAATTGAAAACTAGCTTCAAGCTGAGGGACTTGTTGGCCTGGGAGTCCTGCTACGGCTGTATTGCCTGAAGTATACTCCCGGCACAACTCTGACCAATCACTAAAAATGGCTGCCAAGCTGCGCAAACCCACGCAGCTGGAACCCACAGCCACCACCTCCAAATCCAAAGTCCCTACCAAACCCACTAAAAAGAAGACAAAAAAGGCTACTCAGGGAAATGAGTCCCCTGAGGATGCCCCGCCAACACAAACACAGGATATATCCACTGGTTATAACCCCCTGGTGGATACAAGGACTTCACCAGCCACAGTCGCTCAGGTTTCCTCTCAAAAGGAGCCTGCAGCAACCAAAGAAGGGGTACCCACTAATCTGGGATCTTCCTTATTTGAGGAGATTGCCATTGAAGAGCACCATTCTCCCTAGGTGCATACTGCTTTTATCCCATCTCCCACTGCAATCGCCCCACAAGTCCTACTCTCATTATTGCAAACGTGCTGACTCAGCTGCATGCCTCTCCTCCTCCCCAACAAACACCAACAATGGGGAAAACCACAGCAATTGAGGAAGAGGATCAACATGCTTCTGACAGCCCACAGCACAAGGGTTTAACTGTTCTATCTCCTGGTGTGGATATGGAGACCAGAACATCTGGTGAGGCTGCCACCTCTTCTGAATCAACATATGATTAGACTGAGGCTGGTAACATAGCTCAGACCTCACCAGAGGCAACAGCTGATGAAGGACACTGTCCTGAGGCTGGAAGTCCCCAGTTCCAAGAAAAAAGGGCACATGCTAAACCTGGTCTACACCCAGTGCATGTACATCCTGCTACAAGCAGGAGGTCAGGTGATTCAGCATCTGCTGATGACGACCTGGGCTTCTTTTATGATGTTCTGCCCAGAACACAATTCTTGAGGAAGAAGTCAGTAGACTACAAAGACTACTTGACCAGTTCTCTCACACAGCAAGTCCATCTGCCACCAACATAAACCCACAGATGGCATCTTCACCTGAAGGTCTCCCACACACTCAGCCACTCAAAACTTCCAAGCCACCAGCCTTCTTTCTGGCACTGCTTCTCAGGGACAGAACCCCTCTGAGCAAACAGCTGCTATCTTTCAGCAATCCTACTCTCATCACCCCAATGATCACAGACATTGTGCTCAAAACCATGGATGAGAGGCTTCCCTCAATCATACAACCCCTGGTGGAGGAGATTGTGAGCACAAGGCTTTCTGCTACTCAAACCCTTGCAACCAATGCAACCAAAAAGGGGGAGAGTCAGTCAGTGAAAGCAAAGAGAAGAGCATAGAGGGGAAGAAAGAAAAGGAGACTGAGAAGGAAGAGGAGTTTGTGAAGGGAGCTGACATTGATCAAGTGGGTGAAAGTCACAAAGACTTTCATGTCACATATAAGAAGAGGAAGGTTGAAGGAAAAGAAAAAGAACTCGAACTCGATGAGATGATCAAAATGGCGGATGCTACACACAGTAAATCAATGGACTCCATTATTGATCAACTGTATAGACAGGGGTTCGATACTGCATAGCTTGACTCAGAGATTAGGAGACTTGAAGTTGGAAGAAATTAACTCAAGATGGGCAAGTTATGATGCATTAGAAAGAGAAAGACTAGAGATCATGATCAGATTCATTGCAAAGTACCTTGGGAGATCATTGATCGAGATTAAGTCATGGACCAGGGACAGTATCTTGGCAATAACCACCAAGATCTGTTCGTCTGAAGCATACACTAAGGGATTGGTGATTCAAGCACTAAATGAGGCAGGTGCTGGGAACAGAAAGGAACTAGCAAAACACTCAAAAGCCTCACTCACTACAAGAATGCTAGAACAACCTGCAAAACCTCCCACTTCAAAATCACCGCCACCACAACCCACTAAACCAACTCCTTTACCCTCAAAACCAACAGCCGATGATGCACCCAAGAAGAAGAAGAGAAGGGTGTTGAGGCTAGAAGAAGAAGAAGAAGAGGATGATGATGAAGAAGAAGATAGGCTGCCTCTTTCCGCAGTCCTAACTTTGCCTAAAGCCAAACCTATGCCCATCACTCCCACCTCACAGATGGAAGCTGTGAGAGTGAAGATAGAAGAAGAACAGCAGCAAAAGCTTCATGATGATGAGATGCTGAAAAGCATAGACAAAACGTATGCTGCGTCTTCATCAATAATCAGTATGAAGAAAGAAGCTCTGAGATTGTACACCCTTGCTAACACATTTCAATATCAAAAGGAAAAGGTGAGAATATGGCCTGATCCTAGGGTGGCTCACAGAATTATGAAGAAAGACATTCCTTCGAGATACAAGGGCCAAGTAAAACGGATCGTAGATGAAGAGATCACAGTGGTCCTTGTAGTATCACCCTGGGAAATTGTAGAGATTTCAAGAAGGCCTATGAAACTAAACAGCCACCCCAAAAGATGTTAGAGAACAGAGTAATTAAAAAAGGGTTAGTCTACAAGAGGCTTGAGAAGTTCAAACAAAATGAGCTCAGTCTGTACTTGAAGGGACTCGCCCAGATGAGTTTGCATACAGACAGATCACAACAGTTGAGCTCAAAAATGACAAATAGGCTAAGTACATTTCAGAGCTGTATGGGCGTGAAGGATTGTTTGATGGTGGAGCTGAAAATCTTACCATGGAAGAACAAATTATGTTTCTCAGAGCATACACCAGAGAATCCTACAGGCTTATACATGGGAAGTAGATTTCATGGATAGGACCACAGCCCTGTGTCTAGTTCCCCAAAGTCAAGGCTCCTATCCATACTATGCCAACCAAATTTCAGAAATCTATTTCGAGGCCAGTGCTTAATTGGGTCATCTTCGTAGCTGATCAAGAAGGAAAAAGACCAATCTTATTGCCAACAATAAGTGGGACCTCAATAAAGTTAAGGTTTTGGCTGCATTGGTTCAGGGGGAGTTTGTTGGACCAAAAGAACCAATGAGCCGGATCAGAAAAACCTTAAGTCCCATAGAAGTCTGAAGACAGGGGGAGTTTGAAGAAACAAGTGCTGAAGACAAAGTCTGAAGACACAAGTGCTGAAGACAAAGTCTGAAGACAAGTGCTGAAGACAAAGTCTGAAGACACAAGTGCTGAAGACAAAGTCTGAAGACACAAGTGCTGAAGAAAAAGTCTGAAGACAAGTGCTGAAGACCAAGTATCAGTCGTTGTCACAACAGCTGAAAAGGTCTTCTTCAGTAGTTGTGACGGTTTTCTTTCAGTAGTTTTATGTTTTTCTTTTTAGTAGTTTTGTAAAACGACTGAAGAGCTTGTTCTTTAGTCGTTGTAGTTTCAGTTGTTTCGTAGCAGTAGTTTTATGTTTTGTACTTAGCACTCTGATATGTTCTCAGTAGTTGTGAACATTTCAGTAGTTTGTTAAGTTTTAGTTATTTTTGTAATAAATCTGTCAGATGTCACTATCCCGTGATATCAGCAGTGATTGCACTCTATATAAGGAGTGTCAACCTATTTGTAATGAGTGAATAATTAAGAAGAAACATTTGATATTATTAAAACATTCCTTTTCACAGAAATATATTCTCTTTACAACCGTATTTGTTCTTAATGCATACGAATATCAAATTCTTGCTATAATTTGTCTAATTCTTGTTCTTATTCCGCTGCGTTACACTCTAATCCATCAAACTTGAGATCACTGATCCTGTCATATCTTTTAATATATGTCGTTTTGTTTTTATTTTGTGTGTTTAGGACTTTAACGCTTTTAATAAATTGGTGACATTTCAAGTGATACCGAGGATTCTAACAACGCGAGGCCAACCAAACACAACTGAAAATTTCATCATTTTTAGGGGAGTTATTTCATTACCCTTCTTGATCTTGATTATATTAATCACATTAAGGACAATGTGAATTTTGAGTGTGGGGATGGAGTAATACATTGTACTTTGCTAAGAAGGTCCAAATTTAAAACTTTTAAGAAAAGATCACTTACCAAGTAATTTTTGTGACAAGAAGCCAAAAATTAAATTTTTGATAAACCAAATTATAAATATACATTTTCGGGAAATAAAGAAGTAATCTCATGACGTCCAAATAAAATTGAAAATATTTTTTGTTATATCCTTAAAAACAGTAATCTAATCTAGAAAAATATTTAATCATGTAAAGTGAAGCACTTGTACCCAATTCCATCCATATGTGAGTTTAGTTTTGAGCCTTAAACAGCTTTTGCAAATTGCAATTCTACTTTCATTCTGGATTTAATTAAGGGTGCCATATGATACGTGTAATTAGAGCTTGCTTTGGGTATGCATTTCAAGACCTTAATTAGTATATGTTGCATAAAAATGATTTAGGCACTAAGAAACCTTAACCATTCGAGCCCCAAGCATTATCTTAATCTTCCTTACCCTAACGTCAACCATAGTGAGCCCCATTGAGCTTAAACGTTTTTATCTTTGAATCACCCGAGCCACCAAGTCACTTAACCAAAAGCCTTCTACAAAACCCGTTTTTCGTTAAAGACACGTTTTTGGCTTATATAAAAAAATTGGTCTTTTACCGGCAACATTAAAGAAATGGAATGCACTCTTTTGATTTCAATTTGCTTTGTTGCCTTCATCATGCAAAACCGGGACTTCCCCCAGAATTCCACGAACAAATTTTCAATCTCACGTTTGACACAAGAAAGAAATGGCAAAAAAAGGAACAAGTTCCACCATTTTGTGAATTTCAAAAAGTGCTATAAAGAGACGGGCAAAAAGATATGAAAGATGCCCGAATTGTGGAAATTGGTCTCATAATGGAAAATGAAACAATAATCAAACTGAATCTGAGTACGAATACATAGAATTAATCCGATTGGGTGCTATTAGGCTTCAAGCCGAATGATCCTTGAGAAAGGAAAGTTTTTTGTATCTTCGGGTAAAAGATGAAGTACGATTCTTGAAAACAAAATACGGTCTTGACAATCTGACCTTAAACGAGTCCTCAAGCTAGCATATCCCTTCTAGCTTGAAGTATTGTATAGGGAACCTTTATTGCTTTACTTGTAGTTTATGTTAGAAAAATAAGCCAAGACCGTCATCTTTAGCTATTAACCACTTTTTCCAAATATTCCATACCCGAGCCCGAGCCAAATTACAACCCATCAAAGACCTAATGATTTATGCAAGTAAATATAAAAGTAGGTGAAGATTTGATCCCTTAACAAGCACATGATTTCACACATATTCATACTAGGCAATTGAGTGTATTAGTCATATTTAATCTTGATTAGGACTCCATATATTAAGCCGAGTGTGAGTGCACCTTGTGAGAAGTGTCTATTTTTGTATGATTATAATCTTTACTAACCTATTGCTTGCTAGGATATCATTTTACATATGCTTAGAATATTTATATTTGGATGAAAATAATGTTTACTTGTGTATTTCTCGAAAGACATGGTTATAATTTGTTTTATTTGGTTTTTGGTGGATTTGTCATTTTAAGTGATTTTTTCTTGAGGACAAGCAAAGTTCAAGTGTGGGGATGTTTGATGTGCTCCAAATTATATATAAAATCCTATCAAAAGCACATGAATTATTCCTTATTATCTTCCGTAAAATGTACTTAAAAGTCTTAAATTGTGTTTTCAGGTGTTTACAAGGGCAAGATGGACAAAAGAAGCATATTTAGCAAGAAATTAAAGTAATCCGAGCTTTCCAGTCCAAGTATGGGGTCGTGCCTCTTTAAGCACACCCCCATGCTATGCCAAAAACACACCCCCGTGTTTGGACATCTGACAGGACAAAAAGTAGACACGGGGCCGTGCCTTTTAGGCACGGGGCCGTGCCCCACCTCCAACATGGGTTTGTGCCCCATTTAGCACGGGGTCGTGCCTAACACAACGTGCATGTACGAGCCGACCAACTTTCGTAAGCATTGTACTAGCATGGGGTCGTGCCATTTAGGCACGGGGCCGTGCTTAAACACTTCGGAAAGCCTATAAATAGAAGCCTAAGTTCACCATTTTTGGTAAGCTTTGGTGAGAGAGTCACTCTACAGAACTCTCTTGGGAATGAAGACTTCAAGATCATTTGGAGGCTCGAGAGGTGCATACAACACTTGGAAGAAGCTCGGAATCATCTAAACGCCATCCATTGTGGATTATCGGTTTGATTGTTCCATTTCACCGATGATTACATATCTATCTTCTTTGTTATATGTTGTTATGTTTAAGCTCATTATGAGCTAAACTCTTTTTATCATCCTAATCGGATGAAACTTATGTAATTTGTGATGAACTAATGGTGTGATAAATATTATGTTAATGTTATGGTAGTCTTGGGAAATAGATGGGTAGCATCTACATTTGAACGGGAAGTTATAAATTATGGTTTGTGATTGTGATCGTCATACAAAGTTGAAAAACCATATGTTTAACTTTCATCCATGAAACCGGTGTTCATAATAAATCCATGGCTAATGAACTAGAAATGGTTATTAGAAATCGTATCACTTTAACTTTTTGATCATTTGCGGGTTCCTTTTTATTAGTTCGGAAACTTCAGTAATTGTTACGGTTTTCTAAAATTAATGGTATGTTAGGAAGGAACCTGATCAACTCTCTTTTTGACATTAAGTTATGTTTTCAGAAATCGTATGTCAAATAGGTCACAAAAGATTTACCTACATTACTAGGGCTTTGATCTGAGCAGTAAAACTCAGCAGGATTGACGAGAAATCGCGCTAGCTCATCTTCATAAACATTAACATAATTACATTAATCCATATCTTTAAATCACACCACCAATTCATCACGGTTACATAAGTGGAATCTAATTAGGATGATAACTTTGATTCCCTGGTTTTAAATCCAAACACTTCAAATCTTAGTTTACTTCCTTTCTATTATTGTTTACTTTTAAATCCTAAAAATCTTTCCAATACAAATTATCATTTTCTTTAACAAAAACCAAATCTGATAGTCAAACATCAAGTTTGTTGAGTAGGTTAGGTGTGTCCACGGATTGATACTCGGTTCTTACCAACACTATATTACCACATGACAGGTACACTGCCTTTTGTGTGTTTGATTTAGTATTAGTAATAACCAATTAAAACTGAATGTGTGCGATAAATCTTTATCAAAATATATATACTATCCACACCCATCAATATGTTATCACCATACGTCGTTGCATCAACATGCAACCTAATCCTGCAAACGAGACATCCGAGTAGACTACTAGATCCTTGTTCCTTTCAGGTAACGTCAAGAAATGGCCTTGAGTTAACATCATCTTTAGTTCTAGGAAGGCATTTTTCTGATCACTAACCCATTCATACTTCACGTTTGGGGTTAGCTTAGTCAAAGGAGAAGCTATCTTGGAGAAATCCTAGATAAACCTCATATAGTAACTGGCGAGGCTTAAGAAGCTTCAAATATCGGATGACGTCTTCGGAAGTTCCTATTGCATCACGGCTTCAACCTTCGCAGGGTCCACCCAGATCCCATCAGGATTAACCACATGACCCAGAAAATGAACTTCTCATAGCAATTATGCACATTTAGAGAACTTATCATATAACTTCTTACTTCTAAGCATCTCTAGTACTTCTTGAATATGATTGGCATGTTCCTCTTCACTTTTTGAATAAATCAAAATACCCGATTCATAAGATCCATAAGACCTATTAGCGCGTTGGTTAAACCAAAGGACATGTCAAGAAATTCATAGTGTTGATAACACCTACAGAATGTTGTCTTAGGAATGTCTTGTTCTTTCACCTTCAGTTGGTGGTAACCAGACTGCAAGTCTATCCTCAAAAACCAGTTGGCACCCTTAAGCTGATCGAAGAGGTTGTCAATCCTTGGTAACGGATACTGTTCATTATGGTTAGCTTTTTGAGTTCGCAATAATGAGGGCACGCCCGCATGCTAGCGTCTTTCTTCTTGATGAATAATACAGGAGCACCCAATGGAGAGATGCTTGGTTGGATGAAGCCTTTATCCAATAATTCTTGCAACTGAGCCCTCAGTTCTACCATCTCTGAAGGAGCTAATCGATACGGTGCTTTGGCGATGGGTTGTGCTTTTGGTAGCAAGTCAATCTAGAATTCGACTTCGCGGTCAGGTAGCATACCGATTAGGTCTTCAGGAAAAACATCGGGAAAATCGCAAAGCACCGACAAGTTGAATAATTGTGGATCTAGCGCATCAACATCCTTTACATAGGCCAAGTAAGTGCTGCAACCATGTCTCAAGTACTTTCCAGCTGTGATCATCAACACGACCTTCAGTACACAACACACCTTATTCCCCACGAACCATAACAGAACTACCATCGGGTGCTATTAAGCGAATTATCTTCTTACTACATACTATATTGGCTTCATCGCTAGCTAACCAATCCATGCCTAACACCACATCGAAACCTTCTAAGGCCATAACATGCAACCTAGCAGCGAACTTATAATTTTCTAACTCAATCAGGCAATCCTCAACCACCATAGTCACCTTGGTGGACTTACCCATGGTTGTTTCTACATAAAAAGGATCATCTAACTTCTACTCATATTATGCAAGAAACAACAAAAGGGAGCAGACACAAAACTCCTACTAGCACCAGAGTCAAAGAGCATAGAAGCATATTCATGGTCGACCAAAAACATACCTGAAACAACTTTTGGATCTGCCCTAGCCTTCTCACGAGTTATGTTGAATGCCCACGCCTTTGCCTTTGAACCATCACCCTTTCCCACCCTTTCTCTATCCCCAACTTTAGCGGTTCCTGATCCTTCTAATTTTCCTTTCTTGCAATCCCTTCCTAAATGTCCTATCTCCCTACATTAGTAACACTTAACCGCCTTGTAGTCCTTGACATAGTGGCCCTCGCCTACATATTTGAAACAATTGCCTATCCTAACTCTACACTCCCCTAAATGACACCTTCCATACCTTCTGTAAACACCTCCTTCACCCGTATTTCCTTGCCTCCCTAACTGATCCTCAGTCCTCATTCTCTTCTTTTCAACCCTGAAGTTGTCACCTCTGAACCTCTTCCCATTCCCATTCTTGTTTCCACTCTATTTCTTGACCTTCTTCTATACGGGCATCGGGTCTCTCTCATCATACAGTCTCCCAACTAAATCCACCATATACCTAAACGTGCCCAGTCTGGCCATAATCATATGCCTTCTAATATCCATTGGCAAACCTTGCATGTATCTCTTGATCTTCTTAGATGTTGGTGTCACCATGCCTGGCACAAGTCATGAAAGTTCGTCGAACTTGGAGGTGTACTCTTGATGAGTCATGTGCTCAGCCTCCATATACAAGAACTCCTTCTTAATCTTGTCTAACTCTTAGTGAGGACAATACTCCTCCAGCACCAACTCCCTCAACTCAGACCATTTCATTTTGGCTATCAATCGCTTTCTCTCAGCCTGGACAATATTGTCTGTAGAGAACTTATGAAGAGGCTGATGCAACCCAAACATCCAAAGTCTTTCTGCATGCATGCTGCACAAGTACTGAAGAAGAATGCTTAGGAAGTTTTACACTTGCAACAGAAAATTCTATAAGTGTAAAATCTTCTGAAGCCAAAACCAATATCTTCTGAAGCCAAAAATGAAGTCTTCCAAAGCTTCAGAGACAAAGTCTTCCGAAGCCTCAACTCTTAAAGACAAATTTCTTCCGAAGACTTTTAGTAACATGCTTTATCTGATGTACTTTTCCATAAAGCTGGACACCTTTCCGCTACGTCTCTGTAATGTCACCATCTTGCATGAGTTGGTGAAAAGGTCCATGCTTTTGGTAACTATACATTAAGGTCTTGAGTTTGTAACTTTCTACTTCATGTGCTTTATCCTTTTTATAATAGTTAAGGATGTGAGCTATGGCATGTCAGAGTCACTAGTCAAAAGGCAATCTGCCTTTTGACTCTACATTTGATTTTGTTTGTGTCTAGTCAATTGTATCCAGCTGGCTTTCATAGTATGGTCGGCTGTAGGATGTATAAATATCTCATGTTCTTGTATCTTTTCCTCTATGCTTTGTAACACTTGTAATAGAACATAGAGAAAACAATATGCTGCATTCTTGAAAGCCATATACTTATGCTCTTGTGTTCTGTCTCTTACATTACTTTGTTCTTAGTGTCTTACTTATGGTTAATCTAGTTTAATGTTTGATTAAGTTTTAGTTAATCTTCTCATTGTGTTGTTATGTTGTAAGTGAACCCCCTTCACTGGTCCTGCATTTGGTATCAGAGCATTCCAGGCTCTTGATATAAGATCTCACCATCTTAAGATCCCTCACACACACAAATACTAAACTTTTCAAACGGCATCCATTTCCAAGACTAATATGGAAACTGGAACCATGAACAAATCCCTACTGACCACTCTTGATGACTTTGATACCTCGTGCCTAAGAATGGAAGGTTTCATCAGGTTTCTAGACTCAATAATGTTGGAGTCTGTTGAGAATGGACCTTACATACCTAGCACCCCCTCTACTACCGGTGCTGGTATGAACCCCAAGGTTGTGGCAAACTACTCTGATGAAGAGAGGAAGAGAGTAAAGATTGATAGAAAAGCCATGACAACCCTTCAGACTGCTCTTCTAAACTCTGTATACAGAGATTTTAAGAAGTGCAAAACAGCTAAACAGTTGTGGGATGCACTGAAACTGATGTATGAGGGTTCCTCTAAAGCCAAGGAGAAGAAGAAGGATCTTCTAAAGCAGCAGTTTGAAAACTTCACCTTCAAAACAGGTGAAACCATGACTCAACAATACTTCAGGTGTGTTGAGATTGTGGATACCCTTATGGATGGAGGAGTTCCTCTTGAGAACAGGGACATTGTAAGGAAGTTCATGTCCTCACTTCCTAGGCAGTGGACAAACTACTGTGTGGTGATGAAGAGGACTGAAAATCTCAAAACTCTTACTCTGATAGAGTTATATGGGATTCTTAGTGGCTACCAAATGGAGATGAACATGCAAGGTTCATCTGGCAACTCCAACAATCAAATGGGTTCAGTCCTACATGTGGTTGAAAGGGATAGCATAGAACCCCAACATCATCTCATATGCTACCCTGACAACACACCAAAGGGTCCTTTCATTACCTTCATAGAGACACCAAGGGAGAACTACACTCAAGGAATCCCATTCCAAGAGACAAGCTCTTCTCAAGCCTTTATGTCTTCTGATGAAAGTTATGGCAGCTTTCTCTTCACCCTTGAAGACCTGGACTATATCCATCCACATGATTTGGAGTACATGGAGACAGTTCAGCTGATGGCTCTTCTTACTCACATAGCCAAGAAGTTCTACAAGAGGACATGGAGGAAGTTTCCAAGCAATGTAACCACTTGAAAGTTTGGTCTGGACAAAGGCAAAGTCAAGTGTTACAACTGTAACTTGATAGGCCACTTTGCCAGGGAGTGTATGGCACCTACAACAAATGGTGGCCAAACACAGTCCAGACCCAACTACACTAACAAAGCTCCCTAGAATGAGAAGCCAAAGCAGCAAGCTGTTGTTGTTGTTGAAGGAGGCTTTGACCGGAGCTTTCAGGTACAAGATGCTTCTCTCAACCAAGTAGTGATGGCAGATCATGATGAAGCCAAGGTATTAGAACATCTTTGTACCCCAGAATGCATTGCTAAAGTTAATAGATACAGGTTCTATAACATGGAATTGAGATCTGATCTTGAGTCCCTAAACATTTTGAAAGCTTATTTTAGAAAGTCTGAAAATGATTATAAACTAAAGATAGAGGACCTAGAGAAAACTATTTCAGTTCTAAAACATGAGCACATAGATTTTAGGACTCAGATCAAGGATCTCATAACCAAGCTTACTGAGTGCCAGGCTGAGCTTGTGATCAGCAGAGCCAAGGCAGACAAATGTGTTCCTGAAGAGACCTTCAAGAACATGATATCCTCATCCTTGCACAAGAAGGTGTGCTATCAAACAAATAGGGACTAGGATCAAATCGCTAAAAGGGTTTTACCCGTTCTCACCATTAATGAAGGTGGGAACAAGAAGAGGCCTCATCCCGCACCCACGACAAGAGTTGCCAAGGGTAAGGGACCCGTATGGAGAAAGGGGAAAGGGGAAATGGGTGATAAGAGTGCCACCCAAAGCACAAGAGAAGAGGCAAAAGGTTGCTTCCAATGTCCCATGCTTCAAGTGTGGGGAGATTGGACATTGGGCAAGGAACATTATTTTCGTAGCCCTATTAAAACATTTTGGATATGTATTATCATTTATTGGAAATGAAATCCATGTTACTTTGAATGACATGTTTTACTTTAAAGCTATTGCCATCAATGGTATCTATGAATTGGTTCGTGAAAATACATTGAATGATAGCTTATTGTACCAAACTAGTACCAAGAAACTCAAATCGGATTTGAGTGACAATTACCTCTGGCATTGCCGTCTTGGTCATCTAAACAAGAAAAGAATACAAACACTACAAAAGAATGGTCTTTTAAAAACAAGTGAATGTGATTCATTTGATGTATGTGAGTCTTGTTTACAAGGTAAAATGACCAAGGCACCTTTTAGTGGCAAAGCCGAAAGGGCAAAGGATTTATTAGGTATCATACATTCGGATGTATGTGGTCCTTTTAAACCTATGACAAGGTACAATGATAAATACTTCATTACCTTTACTGACGACTATAGTCGATATGGGTATGTGTACTTGTTAAGACACAATGATGAAGCTTTTGAAATGTTCAAGATCTTTCAAAATGAAGTACAAAATCAACTCAATAAGTCAATTAAAATTTTCCGCACAATAGAGGACGTGAATACCTGAATGATGCTTTTAGGGACCATCTTAGAAGTTGTGGGATTGTCTCAGAACTATCTCCACCGGGAACACCACAACATAATGGCATGTCCGAGCGGAGAAATCGAACTCTATTGGATATGGTTCGATCTCTGATGGCTAGAAGCTCATTACCTCTATCATTTTGGGGTTTTGCTTTGCTCTCTACGGCCCGTATTTTGAATATGGCCCCAACCAAGAAAGTGGAAAGGACACCTTATGAAATATGGCATGGAAGGGATCCATCATGTTCATATTTGAAGGTGTGGGGGTGTGAGGCTTATGTGAAGACTCCCACCTCGAACAAGTTAGAAAGCCGTTCCACTAAATGTACCTTTATTGGATATCCAAGAGATTCTATGGGATATTATTTCTATGATCCAATACAACAAAAGGAGTTTGTTAACAAAAAGTGTGTGTTCTTGGAAACCAAGTTCCTTATGGAAGGAACTTGTAGTAGAATTATGGATCTTGAAGAGGATCAAGAACCGCAACCCAATACACATTTGGTTGATACTAGCACTCAACATGAGGATGTTGAAAGTGATCAAATAGTTTATCAATACACAGAAAACGTTCTCAGATCTAGTAGAACTAGTAATCCACCTGAAAGATATCGATTTTATAATGATGGATCCTATGTGATAGATTCCGATGAACCAATCACATACCGTGATGCGTTGTCCAATTCGGATTGTGACAAATGGCCATGAACATTGAGATGCAATCCATGTATGACAATCAAGTATGGGACTTGGTTATACCACCTCTTAACTCCAAAGTAGTTGGAAATAAGTGGGTTTTCAAGAAGAAAACCGACATGCATGGAACTTGGATACTTATAAAGCTAGACTTGTAGCAAAGGGTTTCACTCAAACTCAAGGGGTTGACTATGATGAAACCTTCTCACCTGTTGCGATGCTAAACTCTATTAGGATATTCTTTGCCATAGCTGCTCATTATGATTATGAGATTTGGCAAATGGATGTCAAAACGGCTTTCCTAAATGGATATCTTGAGGAAGATGTCTATATGGTTCAGCCTGAAGGTATTGTCGATCCAAAACATCCTAACAAAGTATGCAAGTAAAAGAAATCAATCTACGGATTGAAACAAGCATCGAGAAATTGGAATCACTGTTTTGATGAAGAAGTAATTAAATTTGGATTCATCAAGAACATTGATGAAGCTTGTGTATATAAGAAAGCTAGTTGGAGCATCATCACTTTCCTAGTATTGTATGTTGATGACATACTACTATTTGAAAATGACATTCCAACCTTGGAAGGTGTAAAAACCTGGCTTGGAAGTTGTTTTTCCATTAAGGATCTTGGTGAGGCCGCCTATATTCTGGGAATAAAGATCTATAGGGATAGATCAAGGCGGTTGATTGGTTTAAATCAAAGTGCATACACTGATAAGATCTTGAAAAGGATCAAGATGGAGAACTCTAAGAAAGGTACGACACCTATTCAAAGAGGAATGATATTGAGTACGACTCAATGTCCAAGCTCAAAGGATGAGCAAGATAAAATGAAGGCAATCCCATACGCATCTGCCATTGGATCCATCATGTATGCAATGATATGCACTTGGCTGGACGTTTCATGCACCTTAAGCATGACAAGCCGATACCAGCAAAATCCTGGAAGCAGTCATCGGATGGCTGTTAAGAACATACTTAAATACCTAAGGAGGACTAAAGATATGTTTCTAATCTACCGATCTGGTGATGAGGAACTCGTTGTAAATGGTTACACAGATGCGAGTTTCCAAACCAATCGTGACGATTCACGATCACAATCGGGATACATTTTCATTCTTAATGGAGGAGTTGTCTCTTAGAAGAGCTCTAAACAGGATGTTGTGGCTTTATCAACTACAGAATGTGAATACGTCACCGCCTTATTGCCAGCTCATGAAGCTGCATGGTTGAAGAAATACATTGCCGATCTTGGGGTTGTCCCTTCCATTCAAGACCCCTTAGAGATCTTTTGTGATAACGAGGGTGCGCTTGCTCAAATCAAGGAACCTCGTGCTCGTAAAAAAACTAGGCACATTGAGCGGAGATTCAACTACATACGAGATGAAGTTGAGAAAGGAAAGATATGTATTGGCAAAGTTCACACAGATCAAAATATTATGGATCCTCTTACGAAGCTCCTAGAAAAGGCAAAGCATGAAGGTCATACCTGTGCCATGGGACTTCGATATTCTAGTGATTGGATTTGATCTGTAATTTCGTATTTGATATTTGGAACTCCCTTACTACTTGAATAAAATTATTTGGTCATAATTTTTCAATGAATGTTCCAATTTAACATGTTTAATCCATGGGTAAATTGTTTACTCTAAATGTCCGTAGTCATTCATACTTATGGGAACAAGTATGAGGGTAAGATTATGATGAATTTGGATTGGTGGATATTCATAAGGAATGAATATAGAGCAATTGGTTGCTGCCAAAGTTCATAGATATTTGTGGGATACAAATACTGGACTGACCCGCACCTCAAATTTTACTACACGGAATCTTCTAGATTGATCATAAGCAAATTTGAGTAAAGGCGAATATCATTTGGTATCCTCAGACCTGAGATACATATTTGGTTTTGATATTCACCAAGTGTTATACCTTGAGTTAGTTCTTCACTTCCCTGAAATAATGGACAGTAAGTAAGGCTATGTTCAGGCATGACACGAGGTGTTTGTGAGAAACGTATGTAGTCAAGATGGAATTTGTTCCTCTTATTCGTTGAGAGCAAGATGTCTAAGGCTAATTAAGTTAAATCAACAAGGAATGATCATTCTATGTCCTTGGATTTAACATGACATCTATAACAAAAGGATAAATGATTAATTCACCTAAATCATTTCAAGTAGGAAATTTGAATGGGATGATGTTATTGAATGGCTATAATTCATGCGTATTAAGCGTAGTAAACCGTTGTTAGGCGGTATTTACTGCTTGCATCAATCTTCTATTAGTCTTGTGCAAGTGGGAGATTGTTGGATTCTTTATGCCCAAGACACATAGAATATTGATGTGGTTAGTACGTATTGATCCAAGTCGGGTCATACCCAATAACAAGCTTGCAAACACTAATATAAATATTTAATTGATGATATGATCATGCAATTGAATAAATACACCAATTAGAAAATGGGTTTCTAAATAAATTGCATATGAGATGAAACAACTTATAAGGATACTTTGTTTATGGACATTATTTGTAATGTTATTTAAGTTGGTTAAACAACATCAAATAATAATTATAGTGTGTGTATAAGTTATATAATTAAGAGGTTAATTAGATAACATATATGTATGATTAATAAAACATTAGCGAATGTTTTTGGGGGGAAAACCCAAATTAATTTCAAGATTCGGCAGCCCATAATAGGGGTTGATGGCCACTTGTTTTACTTAGTTGTTTTCTTGAAACACACACACACACTCCATCTCTTACTCTCTCTCTCTTACATGCAAGAACTCCAAGAAGCTCTCCTCTTCTCCATTATTGAAGAACACTCAGCTGAAAAAAGGGTTTCTCAGAAGCTCTCGTGACGTGTTTTGGTGTTCAAATACTTAACAACTAAGTGTCTTGCTTGAGGCTTGTGGGTATACTAGCTTGAGGACACCTCTCCTTGGTGTTTTGGCCATTCAAGAAGCTCCTTTTAATCATCCAAACTCGTTTTCTACAGCTCTACAAAAGGTAGTTTGTATCTTTTGTTTTTGGTTGTTTGTTCTTCTTGATAGCTAGTTCACATACATATAAATGATCCTTATGTTCTTGGGTTGTTGTTGATATTATATGAGCCTTAATTTTCAGATTACAAATGATTATATTAGGTTTTATTCCGCTACGTTTTTTCTTGTTTAAATGGTTAAACTACTAAAATATTGGTCCAACAAACCCAACATTCAAGTGAAGCAAGTTGAAGATGGCATCTTCATTAGTCAGTCAAAGTATGTTTAGGACGTACTCAAAAGGCTCAACATGACTGATTGTAAGATTGCAAAGACACCAATAGCAAGAAACCACTCCCTTGGACCTGATCTTGATGGGGAGTGTGTGGATGAACACTTTACATGGCTATGATTGGGTCTCTTATGTATCTTACAGCTAGCAGGCCTGATATCATGTTTGCTACATGTATTTGTGCAAGATATCAAGCCAACCCTAAGATGTCTCACCTTATCACTGTCAAGAGGATTCTAAGAGACCTCAAAGGTGCTTCAACACTTGGTCTGTGGTATCCTAAGAATCCTGACTTCAATCTATATGCATATACAGATAGTGATTATGGTGGTTGCAACATGACTGCGACGTCTACATCTGGGGGATGTCAGTTTCTTGGTGGAAGGGTGGTCTCATGGAAATGAAAGAAACAATCCTGTGTCTCTGCATCAACTGCTGAAGCTGAATACATTGCTACTGCAAGTTGTTGTGCTCAAGTGCTTTGGATTCAGAATCAGATGCTCGACTATGGGTTAAACTTCAAGGAAACTCCCATTCACGTAGACAACAATAGTGTCATTTCAATCACAGAGAATCCTGTGCAGCACTCAAGGACCAAACACATCAATATCAGGTATCATTTAATAAGAGATAATATGAAAAGGGGTTAATTAAACTAGTCAAAGTTCACACATATGAACAATATGCTGATTTGTTTACAAAGGCTTTTGATGAACAGATATTTAAATATTTGATATCAGCTATTGGGATGGTCTATTTTGAGTAGGTTTTTCTTAAAACTAATTCCTATTATTTCTTAAAATGTGTGTCCTAAGTTGTCTAGTTCATCACTTTCATAAGCTCTTGTTTTCTTTGGATGAAAATCTTTTTGAAGACTTTCCTTAGATTTTTGAAAATTTCTGATCCTTTGGAAGACATGCTTTTACCTTTGGAAGAAAGTCATGCCTTCAAAACAAATAACTGTCTAAGAAATTTAACCTTCGAAAGAGATTTCAGAAAAATCTTTCAAAGCTTAAATGCTTCTCTCAGACACTTATATGTTTTCAAGGACCTTTTTCCTTCCAAAGCAAAAATAACTCTTGAAAGCTTTATTCTTTTGTGTACAAAGCATTTAAGTCTTAGTTTCTCTTCCGAAGCAAAAAATTTTCAAAACACTCAGTAAATTCTTCTGAAGTCATTTTAGCTTCACAAGCTTTTTCACTAAATCTTCCGAAAGATAATTTACCTTCAAAAGCTCTTTGACTTCCGAGAAAACTACTTTTTGAGCAAAAGTAAACTACTTTTTCAGAGGTGGGACCGACATCCAGATTTTAAAGTTTATCCTTCTTTCTTTCTCCATCCCTAAGCTACCTCACAATGGCCAACCTTGCTCACAGAAATGACCCGAACTTTACCATGCAACTACACAGGTAACACAACCAGGTTGCTCTGTTAAGCTCTGAGAAAGATCCTCATTTCTTAGAGGTTTGTCGCTTCTTAGCTTTGTCTAACTACTTCACCTCCCTAACCATTGATCCTCCAGTGCATGAGGATCATCTGCTTGAATTTTGGAAGACCTGCCAAGTGGTCGTTATGGATGGGGAGAAGGCACTGTCTGCCACAATGCAGGGGAGAAATGTCTTCATCACTCCGGCCATCATCAACATGCATCTTTAGCTAGGTGATGAAGAAGGTGAGGTGTTCTTCCCAAAGGAAGTTGTCAATCATTCCTTTGAGCAGATGGGGTATGAGGGAGATTTCTCTGTCAAGACCTTCAGGAAAGAGAAGTCTCATCCTAGTGGAGTTTCCTGCTCCATGTGGTTATCCACAGCTTATCCAACAAGCATGGTGGATGGGACCAGATTCCTGACCATCTCTCCTCATTATCCATGGAATGATTTAGGGGGTCAAGTTCAGGTATTCTCAATTGTTTATACTAATTTACTTGCCAACTTAGACTCCTTAGAATATTACATGTTTCCTAGATTTTTCTAGTACATTCTTAACTGTTAACTGGCCTCACAATTAAGGGGAACAGGTAACATTATTAAACTAGGACAGATGAAGCTCGACATCTTTAAAATACTATGAAAACCTACTGTTGGCTTCTCTGGGGTAGAAACAGCCTTACTCCAAAAAATGTTAGAGCTCATTGCTCAAGGTGACAACCTAGCAGCACCAGCTAGTGTGAACCCACACCTTCTACATCCCAACCATCTCTTCAAGGATCAGTCTTGAGGTTCCTCATGCTCAGCCTAATAAGCTCATTAGCCACATCTCCCAAAATGCCTTAAGCCATCACTCTGAGTCTCAACACTCAGGTGATCAACCTTTAGGTGACAATTACCATCCCTAGCCTTTAGATCTAAATCAACCTATCCTCAACCTTGACTTCTATACTGATATAGATTTAGGGTTCAGTGAGTACCATGATTCTCTCTTCTTTTCCCCTACTCAAAGAGAGATGAGTGCTCTTGAGTCTCCTACTTCTAGCCCATATCAGTCACCTACAATTGATGTGGACACTTCTGACATTGTTCAGGATGTTCATATCGATAAGGCTCTCACTTTAGAAAGTGATTACATCATTAAGACCTCAACCATGGCAACTCAGCCCACTGACATCTCAACTTAGATTGCCAGAGAGTAGAGAAAATCAACAGCCAAGAACCTGAAGCTGGTGGTGAGACTGAGGACTTTGGTCCAATCATCTTATCCCCCAATGACTCTTCTAATGAAGATGAGGGGAATATAAGACTAAAGGTGCAACAACAATCTACAACATGCACCTATTTATTCTCCAAGGTTAGTCACCTTGAATCTCAAGTGACTACCTTGCTGAACAGGGTCAATAATTAGCAACTTTAGATTTCATATCTTAAGGAACAACTAGCTAAGAGACCTTTAAGAGGGGCTCAACCAGGAACACAAGAACTTGTGAAGGTGGTTGACCTAACTCCTAGCTCACCTATGCAAGTGGGTGATGCTACCAAAAACGGGGAGAAAGTCATCACTGCCACAGAACCTGGGAGTTCCTCAGGGAGTATGGACATTGAGGACTCACCATCCTCACTTACAATTATGCCTACTCAACAACTTCCTCAAGTTCATATTGATATGGACTCAATAGACTCCTTAATACAGAGCCTGTTTGAGGAAGGAATACCAAGGGCTATGTCATCTCCATCAACTTCCAATAACATCATTGGATGGAGATATGACAGCAATAGGAGAGCCCTAATCATCATCAAAGTTCAAGGGCAGCAAGAGATCTTCAATTTTCACACCCTGAACTATTACGACAGTCTGGATTTAGTCAACATGCCACTTGTCAATCCAAGAAAATCAAGACAAGTTGGCCCAAAGAATCCAAGACCAGATCACTGCAGAGTTCAGCCTTAGAAGAAGACTGTGGGAATCAGGCAATGTCATCGGTCAACTGGATGTTGAGGCAGACCCTAAGATTAGCTTCATAGGGGAAACCTTGACTGAAGGCCCAATGACAGAACCTAAGAGCCTAGCCTTATCACCAACAACTATGGCATAGATCAATGCCCTTTTTGAGACACTTGCTGGTGAAGGTGCTTCTCAAGCTCTCTCTGGCCAGAGATTAGAAGCTACATCATGACTGGGTTGAGTAAGATTGACATTCTTACTGTGAATCGAATATGGTAATCAAGTCAATGATTGAATGGCGGAAACAAGTAATCAAAGAAAATTCAATGAAAGAAGAATACTCATAAATGCTTTTGTATTGTATATATGAAAGTTGCTTGATTACAGAGAATAAGTACAACAAAAATTCTCTAGATCTATCAGACATTCCCTCAGGTACGAGGTTATCTATTCTATTTGTAGGCAGACAAGATGCCTGCTACAAAATGACTAAATTACCCCTCACCTATTACAGAAGAACTAGTCTAAGTCTTGATCTACATCTTTGCTTGCTCATCTGCATTGACAAATGCAGATGACTTAACTTGATCAGCATTTCTTCACTTGATCATCCGCATTAGTATGTTGGTCATCCGCATTGGTTAATGCGGATGAATAAATACTTATGCGCATTTGTTCGGTCATCCGCATTTGTCAAATGAAGATGAGCAAAATCTTGTCCACATTAACATTTGGTCTCCTGCATTAGTCAATGTGGAAGAACAAATACTTGTCCGTATTTGCTTTATGTCTTCCGTATTGACAAATGCGGAAGACAACACTTGTTCTTTTTCATAGCAGAATCGTCATCCATATTTCTTCTTGGACATAAGTGATTCTAGCAAAGCAATCATCAAATCACCGATTAAGTTGGCATGTATGATCCTTTCAGGGTGCAACAATACTCCCCTTAAAAAGGATTATAAAACCTATTTTATTCAATGTTTGGGAGGTGATTGATGTTGTGAGGATTTTGCTAGGTCTTCTCGAGGGAATAAGAATGCAGCTTTAGTTGGATCCAGAATAGCTCTGATCATGTTCACAAAATCTGTTGCTTCTGACATCCTCTCCCTACTTAGCACATGTATTTTTATTTTGCTCATGTTGTAGATGGCTTCCATTGGAAACTTCTTTAGTGAAATAGGCTCCCAAATGGAAATTGTAGAAAGACCATCTCTGTGAATGAGTAAGCTCCCCCCCTATCTACATCATGTTTGACAATATTCCCAAGTTGCAATTGTGTCTTCTTTTTCTTTCTTTTGTCTCTTTTAGCACTTATCCGATCATAAGCCAGTTTTAGCAACTTGATGCACTTTAGAAAGAAGTGCATATCTTGTTCAACCAATTTACTTTTTATTTCCCTGAAGTGTCTGGTATATATATAGTGGATGTATGATTCATCAAGTAATCTTACTTCATATCCACTAAATATTCTTATTTCAGCTCCCTCCTTTCCTCCTAATTTCTTTCAATCACCATCTCATAAGTTTTCTCATCATAGTACACATTTGAGATGGGTGTGGAGGAATGAGTACCACAAACCATTTTCCTCTTTAATGATTCAGTTGGTTTCACCTTCAACTCAGGAAACACAACCTCTTTTGCTTGCATTTTCTTCTTCTTCTCAAGGGGATTAACAAAAGCTTTATCTTTTCTCATGCATATTGTCTTTAATGAATTGAAATTGTCAATTCTTCTGAACATTTTGAGTATGTTTTGAAATTCATATCCCCTGAACATAGCTACATGATTGATCAGTTCTAGTTGAGCTAGTTCTTTTAAATCATGAATCTCTATGGAATTTACAAGAGATGAGTAAACTGTAAAGAATTGGACAAGCCCTGAGATCCTTTTCACCATGAACATATTCCACATACTGTCATACTTCCAAGCAATTATCTTCTGATCAACTTAGCCTTTGGGAGTAGACACCCCTCTGATTAATTCAGAAGTGGTTAATCCTTTTTGTAGTTTCAACTAAGAGGGTTCAGCAAACCATTCAGGGTACTTGTGAAAAAAAGGAGCCAATAGTTCTTGATCTTTTGGTTTAGCATCATATCTTGAGCAAATACTCTAGATCTTGGCTTTTTGCTTAATATTTCTTCTTCTCACCTCTTGAGTCTTTCTTTCTTCTCATAAATCATTTGAAGAGTTACAGCCCTAAATGAGTTAGTTTTCATGTTTCGAATCTTCCTTCTGTGAACACTAGGCTTGAGAGATAGTCCTTCATTTCCTTATCTGACATACTATAAGGATCAGGTAATAGTGGTTCAGGAGTTGGGGAATTCTCAAACCCTTCTGATTTAAGTAACAATGAGATGTATTGTGATTGTTCATATCACAGACTGAACAATACTTGTTGAAATAGTAGTTTTTGGTGGAGTGATTGTTCATGTCACAGATAGAACAATATTGATTAAAAAACATTCATCTACTTTGTGATTGAACATTTCACAAATGTCACAATACATTTGTTTGTTTCTTGAATAAGATTTTTCCTTGTGTGACTCAACTGATATTTTCTTTTGATGAGTCACTTACTTTTCTTTAGGGGATGAATCAGAATCAGCCATATTTATAGTTTGTTTCACAACACTACCTTTGTTTGATTTTTTGGGTTGTTACTGTTTCTTCAATCCATTTCTCACCTCCTTTTCAAACTGGTCAACATGTTCCTTGTTGCAGATATCAAATCCATCTCCATGCCTTATACTTGAAGACTGAGGGTCTGATAATGTTTTAGGTGTTGAACTCAGTAATCATGTTTGTTTCTTTTGTAGTGAAACCTTTTTTGATTTGCTTGAATTGTTTGGAGATATGATCTCATTATCAGAACTACTATCAGCAGTGGTTTTTACTAACATCATGTATTTCTTTTTACATTGTAACACAGAGGGTATGAATTTTATAAAAGGGACAATTGCTTTTACAGGGCTTGAGGGTTTCATGACACTCATTGTCTTGTCTGAGCACTCTTTTATTTTGATTAGGTGACCTAACTTGATTTTATCCTCATTTGTTTCAATATAAACATCAAGTTTGTTTTGAGGATTGGTCACCTGTTTTACTATAGATTTAGGTTCCATAGTTTTATTTTCAATTGCTTCAGTGAGTGAGACAGATTCAGGCATGACAGTGTAGTTGTCATTGTATGGTGGAGGACATGACTTATACCCAATCCCTGAGATGTCCTTTGGATCTTTTTGGGAATCAAGCATCTCTTGCAGCTTGACTGAAGACATTCGAAAATTTTCAAGTTTCACTTCAGTCATTGAGTGTTGAGCCTTAGATTGAGCTAACTTTTTAGTAAGTAGCTCATTCTCAACTGCAAGAGGGTACTTCTCACAATGCAGTTCTTTTATGTCAGAGATGAGAGATTTGATTTTGATTTCAAAGCTTTTTCTTTCTCTCTTCATCATCTCTGACTTTACCTTTTCTTAATTGATTTTATCCGCCAGTTTATGGTTATGCTCCGAGTAACCTTGCAATTCATTAATGCATTTTTCACTACAAAGGTTAGATTTTGCCTCAGTAGGCATTGGAGATGGTCCATCGTTGATGTGAGCCATAAGACCATGATTTTGAAATTGAGTCTTGACTTCCTCTGCATACACACTCCAGGCACATACCCAATCTTGCTTTATCACTAGGGCACTGGCAGAAGGCTGACTGCTTCCATGAGCTTGATTTGTCAGTGGGGTTGATTCTGATATGTTTGTTGATGATAAGAATGATGATACTGTTGTTGTTGGTTGTTGGAGTGATAGCTTGAGTTAGGCTGTGATGATGATTGGCCTGGAGAGTTCCTTTGATAGTTATTTCTCTGGGGGCATTGCATTCTCTTGAGAAGTGGCTAGCCATGCCACAGTTGAAGCATTTCACCTTGGATTTATCATATCCAAGTTTTGTATTTTCATTTAGGCTCAGCTTTCTTCCTTTTCTGAAGAATTTCTTGGCTCTCATGGCAATCATGGCTATTTTGCCATTGTAGATCCATTTCGTCCACATCATCAGGATCCATTTCTTCCAAATCTTCCTGAATTAGATGAGCAGAAGTGAGTCTTCCTCCCAAGTAGGCTTCAAAGCTTGCAACAAAGGCATTGTAAGTTGCCTTTGGTTCTTCTGATCTTGAGTCTTCAGGAGTGGTTTGAGGAGCAGTAGAGACTTTAGGTGTTTGATATGAAGTTGATGGATGATTGATTGGTGGAGTTGCAATGAACCCAGTGTTGTTCATTTGATCTCTTGATGAGATAAAATCATCTTCCTTAGTGATGAAGGCATTTTCCCCAGAATGAGGTTCTGATGGAAATTTGTAAGCCTCAATCACTCTTAGTCCACCAAGATTTCTACTTCATTCCTCAGTTCTAATCCTTCAATTTTGGCTATCATGATGTCTAAAGTAGTACTCTCAAGATCAATATCTTTTTCAGCATGGTTACATTCTATTTCCAGCTTTCAGGGAGACTGTGAAGCATTTTCTTGTTTAATTCTTTAATCTTGTAAGTGACTCCCATGATTTCCAAGTCATTTACTAACTGTACAAATTTGTTCAGTTGTTTAGATATTGATTCTCCCTTGGTGTGGTGGAATGTTTCATACTGATTAACAAGCTTATCCTTGTTAATTTCAGCCACCTCACTACTTCCTTCACATATGATTTTCAGTGCATCCCGCACAGCTTTTGTAGTACCATGCTTCTCCAATCTTTTCAGCACATCCATCTTGAGTGCTTGAGTCAGAATTGAGTAAACTTTGAGGTCAATCTTGATTTTCTTATAGTTTTCTTCCTCAAGAGTTAAATATTCAATGGGTATTCTGGCAGTTTTGTAAATTGCAGCTTGATCTACAGACATAGTAATAGGGATGTGTGGACCCTTGCATATTGATATCCAGAAGTCAGGATCTACACCTGTGATGTAATTTCTAAAACTTATGCTCCACTGTTTAAACTCAGATTTGTGTTTAAGCATAGGAGGTTGAGGTGTATGACCATGTTCTGAGTAACTGTTAGAATCCATTTTAACTTGTTTAAATATAGATTTAGTTTATTTTAAGATTGATTAGTCCAGCTTGTTCAAGCAGTTCATTCGAAGTTCTGAATGAAATTTGTAATTGTAATGATTTTCTAGCTGTTGACAAGAGTATTTTTGATGTTTACTATGTAGAGATGATGATATCCACTACTAGCAACTCGATTACCAGATCAATCGAATTCTGTTCCGTTCTTGCGTAGATCGGAAAGAGAATCGAGAGCCAAAGCTCTCATACCAATTGACTGGGTTGAGTAAGATTAAGATTCTTACTGTGAATCTAATATCGTAATCAAGTCAATGATTGAATGGCGGAAACAAACAATCAAATAACATTCAATGTAAGAAGAATACTCAAATGCTTTTGTATTGTATATATGAAAATTGATTGATTATAGAGAATAATTACAACAAAAATTCTCTTCGTCTATCAGCCATCCCCTCAGGTACGAGGTTAACTATTCTATTTATAGGCAGACAAGATGCCTATTACAAAATGACTAAACTACCGCTGACCTATTACATCAGAACTAGTCTACATCTTGATCCGCATCTTTGCTTGTTCATCCGCACTGACAAATGCGAATGAGTTAACTTGATCAACATTTCTTCACTTGATCATCCGCATTAGTATGTTGGCCATCCACATTGGTTAATGTGGATGAACAAATACTTATGCGCATTTGTTCGGTCGTCCGCATTTGTAAAATGCGGATGAGCAAAGTCTTGTCCGCATTAACGTTTGGTCTTCCGCATTAGTCAATGCGAAAGAACAAATAATTGTCCGTATTTGCTTTATGTCTTTCGTATTGACAAATGCGGAAGACAACACTTGTTCTTTTCCTTAGAAGAATCTTCATCTGCATTTCCTTTTGGACTTAAGGTGTTGCACGCTGAAAGGATCATACATGCCAACTCAATGGGTGATTTGATGATTGCTCTGTTGGAATCCCTCAAGTCCAAGAAGAAATGCAGATGAAATTCTGCTAAGAAAAAGAACAAGTGTTGTCTTCCGTATTTGTTAATGCGGAAGACATAGCACTAATACGGACAAGTATTTACTTTTCCACATTGACTAATGCGGAAGACACAATGCTAATGCGGAAAAGTATTTACTCTTCCGCATTGACTAATGCGGAAGACACAATACTAATGCAGACAAGTATTTACTCTTCCGCATTGACTAATGCGGATGACTAAAAGTTAATGCAGACAAGACTTTGCTCATCAGCATTGACTAATGCGGATGACCGAAGAAATGCGCATAAGTATTTGTTCATCTGCATTAACCAATGCAGATGACCAACATTCTAATGTGGATGATCAAGTGAAGAAATGTTGATCAAGATTATCTCATCCGCATTTGTCAATGCGGATGAACAAGCAAAGATGCGGATCAAGACTTAGACTAGTTTCTGATGTAATAGTTTAGGGGTAGTTTAGTCATTTTGTAAAGGTATCTTGTCTGCCTATAAATAGAATAGTTAACCTCGTACCTGAGGTGACGGCTGATAAACATAGAGAATTTTTTTTGTAATTATTCTCTGTAATCAATCAACTTTCATTTATTCAATACAAAAGCATTTATGAGTATTTTTCTTGCATTGAATGTTCTTTGATTGCTTGTTTCCGCCATTCAATCATTCACTTGATTACCATATTCGATTCACAGTAAGAATATCACTCTTACTCAACCTAGTCATAAGGGATTCCAACAAAGCAATCATCAAATCACCCATTGAGTTGGCATGTATGATCCTTTCAGGGTGCAACATATCAAGCATTGAAGGCCAAAGCTCTCTCCACCCTAAGTCACAAAGGTCTGTGAGTGACAAAGGGAAAAGAAAGATGACATCTGAGGAGATTGAGGAGGAGGAGATAGAGAGGAAAAGGAAGCTGAGGGGAGAAAGTTCCTCTACTAAGTCTTCAAGACTCATGTAGTCTGCTATTAGGGCTACCCCCAGGCCAGATACTCAGAATGATGAGTTAAGGGCAGTTAGGATAAACTATCTATAGACAATAAACTATGACATAGATAGTGTAATTTCTCTCCCCTTAGATGAGTTGAATGAACTTGTTGACCTGGAAAGGTCAAGGGAGAAGAAGGAGGTAGAAGATACAAAGCTGTTAGTACAAATCAAAGAAGATAGAAGAAAGAAAAGATTGTAAAAGCATGTGCCTACCCTCTCCCCAATTCAAGAAAGTCTTGTTAAAGAGGATGTGGTTCAACAAGAACCTTAGGTGGATAAAGAAGAAGATAGTATCAAGATGATCAACTACCTGAGTGCCACAGGCCTCTATCCGGCAGAAGCACTTCTTCCCTTTTCCTATGACTATGTTGAGTTTGAGTACTTAAAACAACTTGAACTTGAGATAGTCAATGATAGAAAGATAACTAATACGAAGCTATGAGAAGAAGCTGCTAAATCAAAAGCCATCATCCAAAAAAGCATGAAGAAGTCTGCTCATAGGCAGAGGATGATGAGCTTCTTGAAGCTGTATGGATTCTTCAGAAGGAGAGTTGGCCCCATGTTTCTATCCACTATGGATGAGCATATCAGGATGATCAAGTAGAAGATCAAGAGTGGAGAGCTGGTTGACTTACACTCCCCTCCAAGTCAAGCCCCACCTGAAGTGGAGGTTAAGGTTGAATAACCAGAGACATCACAACCTGGACCTCCTGCTGAATCTCAGCAAGCTTCATCTTCTGATCCACAACAGGGTCAATCTCACTCTCAATCTGAACCTGTGAGAGTAGAAGACCCACTGAGAAAGACAATAATGATCAATCCGGTACTGCAGGCCAGTCTTCTCAGTTAAAACTCATAAGAAGAAAGAAGATGATGGCTTCTGAACCAAAGCCAAAGAAAAGGAAGACTGTATCCTTTTCTGAACCTCATGATGAGTCAGAACATCCTGAGGATGTGCAGCCAAAGGATGCTACATCAACTCCAATTCAATTAGCTTCTCTAACATTATGAAGACACATCTTGTCCTGGACATACACCACAAATCCAAAAAGATGGCATGTCATTAGAAGTCAAGGAACTGAAGAGATATACACTTGGCAATACATGTTTCAATTGCTCTACATGATCTCTTTGACATGAGAGATATTTTGACAGTGTGTGAAAGAATTGATGTGCCCAAGATACATATTAAATTGATGTGGCTAGTGTGATATGATCCAAATCGGGTCATACCCAATAACAAGCCAAACAAACACCGACAAATATTTATTTGTTGATTAGATCAAAACAAATAAATATAAACACCAATATAGAAACGGGTTTTCTAAATCATTGCTTTTGCAAATGAACAAGTTTATATATATATTATATATATATATATATATATATATATTTGTTCATATGGGATTATTTGTTCATTTTTAAATTAGTTAAACAATGACAAATAATAGTGTGTGTGTTAGTGATATAAAATTAAAAGGTTTAATTTTACATTATAAGGATGCAAGAGTATATATATTTTTTAAAATTTTGAAACATGATGGAGACAAAGGGGAGCCAAAATCGGCCGCCCCTTTGGTCTTGGATAACCCCCCTTTTTTGGTTCCAAGGCCATGCAATAACTCCACTCAAGAACACTCTTGCATACTCTTGATTCTCTACACACACACAAGAGAAGCTCTCTCTCTTTTCTTACTCAAAAATCTCGGTTTTGAGCAAAAGGAATCAGGAATTTTCAGCTTTGAAAAGAAGTGTTCTTGGCTGAAAAGATTCAACAAGAGGAGAGCTCTTCAAGTTGGTGTTGCAAGCCCTAGCAAAGGAAGGTGTTTGTACAAGCTTGGGGTATCACTCCTTGAGGTTTTCTTGGTTGAAAACTCAGCCACAAAGTCATCTTTCACAACTCTCATATTTGGGTTTTAGGAAGCTACAAGGTTGTATATACTTCTAAGTATCTTATGTCCTTTGTTGTATGCATTTGTATAATGATCCATGGCTTGGGGTTCTTTATTAAATGGGTTTAATAATCATCTTATTAACATGTTTTAAAATATAATTCCGCTGCGTTTTCATATAACACAAGAGAATATGAGCTTTGATAAACATGTTAAATCCCCTTCAATGGCATCAAGAGCCACTTATACATATGCATACATGTTTTCTCTCTTACTAGTTCATGTTTTGTGGTGCTAGACACCCAAAATCCGTGAGTTAGAGGGCTGGATTTTGCCCCCTTTTTGGGTGTTTTAAAGATGCTACTTATGCATATAAGGATCTTTAAAACTACAGATTATTAGATGTTTGTTATATGTTCTAAACCCATTTGTTCTTGGTTTATGTTGGCCAAGAACATGGGCTCTAAGGGGCTGCCAAAATCGATTATCTTGTGTATGTTTGAACATGTTGTTGTTGATTATGCATAACAAAGCCTAGACCATTTGGATTGAATGATCGGTTGTCATGTTATATTCATTTGGGCATATTTTTTTTGTTTGTTTCAAGTCTTGTTTTGTAATCTATTCATTCATATGTTTGTAATAAATAGAATAGGAGTTTATCTTTACCAGAAAAATGTATTAGGATACTATTTTGTAAGGATGCTAAGATCAAGATTTGAAGAAAAGATGGACAAAGAGAATGCTTGAAGATATGGTTTCAAGTGGGAGTTCCTTTTGTCAACCATGTGTCATGTTCTTAACCCTTAGGACAAGACCTTTTGACACACTTGTTTTGGCTAAACAAGTGTGCTCAACTTAGTATGCTTTGTTATGCATATATGCATTGTTTTGGTTATGCTTGGTTGAATGCTTATGATGTTGTTTTGTTTTGAATATTTGGATGTGATTAACAAACCATCAACTAGAACAAGCTATAACAAGAAATTGGTTCACAAATCATTAAGCAAAATAGATAGGTTATATAAAAGGAGTTAATGGTTTGCAAAATAAAATGGGTTTTATTTAAAAGGACCAAATGTGTACCATATGGTTGAATGCATACAATCATATGGTACATGGTCTTTTCTAAAACAAGAATTGTGAAATTATAAATCCCTTTTGAAAACAAGTTAAACACCATCCTTTTACACAACACTTAGGTCACTTGTAAACTCTTAGTGGGATAAAGGTCACCTAACCACTTTGAGGGAACTTGTAACTTGAGGTGAGAATACCATGTTTGTGGCATAAAGGTCACCTAACCACTTATGTTGTAAACTCATACGTGTGTGTAAGTAGGACGACTTGATTTATAAAATATATTGAATGGATCACCTAAAATGTGTTTTATAAAAGGTGTTGATGGATAAACATGCCGTTATAAACATAAGATGTTCAAACGATCCCATACCACTAGAAGTTGCAATAGGTTGCAATTGTCATTTATGACTACCTTGTTTATTTAAATAATGGATAAAGGTCACCTAACCAATATTAAATATAACGTTGGATTCTAAAATTTTATTTATTAATAGTCTATGAGACATAAAGGGTATTAATAAATGAGATATACAATTATATCAACGATTACTAAAATGGACTTTGTAAAATCTTGTAGATGGCCGACAACAACAACGCTAATAATGATGTTCCTAACCAAAACAACCAATCCCTTAGGGCGATCCTTCAAAGGGATCGTCTAACACCTAACAACTTCATGGATTGGTACCGCAACTTGAGAAATGTTCTCAAGCATGAAAGGCGGGCCTACATTCTTGATGATCCCATTCCCGATAAAACTAACGAGGAGGATGTGGAGGCCTATAATGATTGGTTAAATATGTGGAAGACTCCGTCCAAGTCTCTTGCTTAATGTTAGCAAGTATGACACCCGAACTCCAAAAGGAGTATGAGCTCCATGGAGCCTATGACATGATCACTCAGTTGCGGGAAACGTTCCGGCAACAAGCTAGAGTGGAGCACTTCGAAACGGTTTGAGCGCTTCATGCATGTCGGATGGAAGAATCCCAAACAGTTTCATCTTATGTTCTTAGAGATGAAAAGCCATATCGACCGCCTTCAAAGGCTAAATTGTCCTGTCTCAAAGGAGTTGGCCATGGATTTGATCCTTAATGGCCTAACTAAAAGGTTTGAGGCATTCGTCATGAATTACAACATGAATGGATGGGACAAGACCATAAATGAACTTCATTCGATGCTCAAATCAGCTGAGGCGGGAATGGGTAAAAGGGTTTTACCCGTTCTCACCATTAATGAAGGTGGGAGAAGGAGAAGGTCTCTACCCCCTCCTAAGGCAACTGTTGCCAAAGGAAAGGGGCACTCAAAGGGAAAGGGGAAGATGGTTGTTAGGGCAGAACCTCTGAAGCCCAAGGAGAAGAAACAAAAGGTTGCTGTTAACGACCCATGCTTTAAATGTGGTGAGATAGGGCATTGGATGAGAATTGTCCGGTCTATCTCAAAGAGTTGAGAGAAAAGAGGGATGCCGGGCAAACCTCAGGTATAATTTACATGATACATGTTGAGCTAAATGTTATTTCTTCTAACATATGGGTATTAGATACCGGATGTGGAACTCACATTTGCAATTTATTGCAGGGGTTCAAAAGAAATGAGCATTATGCAAAAGGGGAAATAAGTCCCTCATGGGCAATGGTGCAAAGGTTCACGTTGAAGCCCAAGGAGACTACATTTTGAAGCTTCCAAGTGGCTTGGAAGTTATTTTAAACAATGTATTATATGCTCCTAGTTTGACTAGGAACATAATTTCTGTTTCCCGTTTAAGACAATATGATTATGATTTCAAGTTTGTTGACAATGATATTCATGTTTCTTTAAATCATGTATTTTATTTTAAGGCTATACCTTGTAATGGTATTTATGAATTGGTTCATGAAAACGTACAATATGATAGCTCAATATACCAAGCAACCACCAAAAGACTCAAATTAGATTTGAGTGATACCTACCTTTGGCATTGCCGTCTTGGTCATTTAAAAAAGAAACGTATACAAACACTTCAAAAGAAAGGTCTCTTAAAAACAAATGAATGTGATTCATTTGATGTATGTGAATCTTGTTTACAAGGAAAAATGACTAAGGCACCCTTTAGTGGGACTAACGAAAGGGCAAAAGATTTATTAGGTATCATACATTCGGATGTATGTGGTCCTTTTAAGCCAATGACTAGGAATGGTGAAAGATACTTCATTACCTTTACCGACGATTATAGTCGCTATGGGTACGTGTACTTATTAAGGCACAAAGATGAAGCTTTTGAAATGTTCAAAATCTTCAAGAATGAAGTGGAAAATCAACTCAACAAGTCAATTAAAATTCTCCGCACCGATAGAGGTGTGAAACACCTAAGTGATGTTTTTCAAGATCATCTTAGGAGTTGTGGGATTGTCTCACAACTCACTCCACCTGGAAAACCACAAAATAACGGTGTGTCTGAGAGGAGGAATCGAACCTTATTGGATATGGTTCGATCTATGATGGCTAGAAGCACATTACCTCTATCATTCTGGGGTTTCGCTTTGCTCTCCGCGGCCCGTATTCTGAATATCGCCCCAACCAAAAAGGTGGAAAAGACACCTTTTGAGATATGGCATGGAATAGTTCCATTCCTATCGTACTTAAGGGTCTGGGGTTGTGAGGCTTATGTTAAGACTCCCACCCCAAACAAATTAGATGTCCGATCCACCAATTGTATCTTTGTTGGATATCCTAGAGATTCTATGGGATATTATTTCTATGACCCACTGGAACAAAAGATGTTTGTTGCCAGAAATGGTGAGTTCTTAGAAACAAAGTTCCTTATGGAAGGAACTGGCAGTAGAACAGTGGATCTTGAGGAGGATAAAGAAACATAGCCCGGTGCACGTTTGGTTGAAACTAGCACTCAACGTGAGGATGTTGAGGATGATCAAGCGGTTGATCGATACACACAAAACGTTCGCAGAAGTGGTAGAACTAGTAATCCACCTGACAGATACGATTTTTCATGGATGGATGCTATGTGGTGGATTCAGATGAACCAACCACATATCATGATGCAGTGTCCAATTTGGATTGTGACAAATGGCCTGAGGCCATGAACGTTGAGATGCAATCCATGTATGACAATCAAGTTTGGGAACTTGTTGTGCCACCTCTTAATTCCAAAATAGTTGGAAGTAAGTGGGTTTTCAAGAAGAAAACTGATATGCATGGAAACTTGGATACTTACAAAGCTAGACTTGTAGCAAAGGGTTTCACTCAAACTCAAGGGGTTGATTATGATGAAACCTTCTCACCTGTTGCAATGCTTAACTCTATAAGGATATTGTTTGCCATAGCAGCTCATTATGATTATGAGATTTGGCAAATGGATGTCAAAACCGCTTTCCTAAATGGATATCTTGAGGAAGATGTCTATATGGTTCAGCCTGAAGGTTTTGTCGATCCAAAATATCCTAATAAAGTATGCAAGTTAATGAAATCAATCTATGGATGAAACAAGCATCAAGAAGTTGGAATCACCGTTTTGATGATGAAGTAAAGAAATTGGCTTTATCAAAAACGCTGATGAGGATTGCGTGTATAAGAAGGCTAATGGGAGCACAATAACCTTCCTAGTATTATATGTTGATGACATACTACTGTTTGGAAACGACATTCCAACCATGGAAGGTGTAAAAACCTGGCTTGGAAGTTGTTTTTCCATCAAGGATCTTGGTGAAGCCGCCTATATTCTGGGAATAAAGATCTATAGGGATAGATCAAGACGGCTAATTGGTTTGAATCAAAGTGCATACATTGACAAAATCTTGAAAAGGTTCAAGATGGAAAACTCTAAGAAAGGTACTGTACCTATTCAGAGAGGGACAATATTGAGTACGACTCAATGTCCAAGCTCAAAGGAAGAGCAAAATAGAATGAAGGCAATCCCATATGCATCTGCCATAGGATCCATCATGTATGCAATGATATGCACTAGACCAAACGTGTCATGCGCTTTAAGCATGACAAGTAGATACCAGCAAAATCCTGGTGATAGTCATTGGATGGCTATCAAGAACATTCTGAAGTACCTAAGGAGGACTAAGGACATGTTCTTGATCTACGGGTCTGGTGAAGAGGAACTCGTTGTAAAAGGTTACACGGATGCGAGCTTCCAAACCGATCGTGATGATTCACGATCTCAATCGGGGTACATCTTTATTCTGAATGGGGGAGCTATTTCTTGGAAAAGCTCAAAGCAAGAAGTCGTAGCGTTGTCCACTACAGAGTCAGAATACGTCGCCGCTTCAATGGCAGCACAGGAAGCTGCATGGCTGAAGAAATTCATAGCCGATCTAGGGGTAGTCCCTTCCATTCAGGATCCCCTAGAGATCTTTTGTGACAAAGAGGGTGCGATTGCTCAAATCAAGGAACCTCGTGCTCATCAAAAGACTCGGCACATTGAACGGAGATTCAACTACATAAGGGATGAAGTTGAAAAAGGAAAGATATGTATTCGCAAAGTCCACACTGATAAAAACGTTGCGGATCCACTCACAAAGCTCCTTGAAAAGGCAAAGCATGAAGGTCATGTTTGTGCCATAGGACTTAGATATTCTAGTGACTGGGTTTGATGTTGTATTTTGTATTTGGATATTGGAACTAATGTTATTTGACTTAATTATATGGTTATAATTTCATTTGTTCTTCTATTTTAGCATGTTTAAATCCATGAATAAATGAATTATTCTCAACGTCCGTAGTCGATCATACTTGTGGGAAAAACCATGAATGTAAGACTATAATGAACTTGGATTGGTTGATATTCATAAGGTATGAATATAGAGCAAGTGGTTGATACCAAAGGTTCATTGATGTCTATGGGATATAGATATTGGACTGATCCGCTCTCAGTTATTTCTGCATGGAATCTTTCTAATTAGTCATAAGAGATTTTGAGTAAAGGCGAATATCATTGTATCCTCAGACCTGAGATACATATTGGTTCTTGATATTCACCAAGTATTGTACTTTGACTTAGTCCTTTGCTGTTCTGAAAAGGCAGTACATAAGGCTGAGTTCAGGTATGACATGAGGTGATTGTGAGAGATGTATGTAGTCAAGATGGAATTTGTTCTCTTATTCGTTGAGAGTTAGATGTCTAAGGCCTGTTAAAGTTAAATCATCAGAGAATGACAATTCTGTGTCTCTTGGATTTAACATGACATCTGTAACAAAAGGATAGATGATTAATTCACCTAAAACATTTTCAAGTAAGGTACTTGAAAAGGATGATGATATTGAATGGCACTTAGTCATATACATTAGGGGTAGCAAACCGTTGCTAGACGTTATTTGCTACTTGCATCAATCTTCTATGAATCTTGTGCAAGTGGGAGATTGAAAGAATTGATCTGCCCAAGATACATATTAAATTGATGTGGCTAGTGTGATATGATCCAAGTCGGGTCATACCCAATAACAAGCCAAACAAACACCGACAAATATTTATTTGTTGATTAGATCAAAACAAATAAATATAAACACCAATTTAGAAACCGGGTTTTCTAAATCATTGCTTTTGCAAATGAACAAGTTTATATATATATATATATATATATATATATATATATATTATATATATATATATATATATAATTGTTCATATGGGATTATTTGTTCATTTTTAAATTAGTTAAACAATGACAAATATTTTACTAGTGTGTGTGTTAGTGATATAAAATTAAAATGGTTTAATTTTACATTATAAGGATGCAAGAGTATATATATTTTTTAAAATTTTGAAAGATGATGGAGACAAAAGGGAGCCAAAATCGGCCGCCCCTTTGGTCTTGGATAACCCCCCTTTTTTGGTTCCAAGGCCATGCAATAACTCCACTCAAGAACACTCTTGCATACTCTTGATTCTCTTACACACACACAAGAGAAGCTCTCTCTCTTTTCTTACTCAAAAATCTCGGTTTTGAGCAAAAGGAATCAGGAATTTTTAGCTTTGAAAAGAAGTGTTCTTGGCTGAAAAGATTCAACAAGAGGAGAGCTCTTCAAGTTGGTGTTGCAAGCCCTAGCAAAGGAAGGTGTTTGTACAAGCTTGGGGTATCACTCCTTGAGGTTTTCTTGGTTGAAAACTCAGCCACAAAGTCATCTTTCACAGCTCTCATCTTTGGGTTTTAGGAAGCTACAAGGTTGTATATACTTCTAAGTATCTTATGTCCTTTGTTGTATGCATTTGTTTAATGATCCATGGCTTGGGGTTCTTTATTAAATGGGTTTAATAATCATCTTATTAACATGTTTTAAAATATAAATCTGCTGCGTTTTTATATAACACAAGAGAATATGAGCTTTGATAAACATGTTAAATCCCCTTCAAGTCTAAAGGATCCTGATCACCTCATGAAGAAAGGAATGGTGATCATCCTAATGAGGACTATTGATATTTGAAGTCTACTAAGTTTTTTGGTAGCATCAGCCTAGGGGGAGTTTGTAGAGAATTTATGAAGAGGCTGATGCAACCCAAACATCCAAAGTCTTTCTGCATGCATGCTGCACAAGTACTAAAGAAGAATGCTTAGGAAGTTTTACACTTGCAACAGAAAATACTCTAAGTGTAAAATCTTCCAAAGCCATGAACAATATATTCCGAAGCCAAAGATGAAGTCTTCGGAAGCTTCAGAGACAAAGTCTTCCGAAGCCTCAACTCTTGAAGATAGATTTCTTCAAAAGACTTTTAGTAACATGATTATCTGATGTACTTTTCCATAAAGCTGGACACCTTTCCGTTGCATCTCTGTAAAGTCACCATCATGCATGAGTTGGTGAAAAGGTCCATGCTTTTGGTAACTATACATTTAGGTATTGAGTATGTAACTTTCTACTTCATGTACTTTATCCTTATTATAATAGATAAGGATGTGAGCTATGGTATGTCATAGTCACTAGTCAAAAGGCAATCTGCCTTTTGACTCTACAATTGATTTTGTTTGTGTCTAGTCAATTGTATCTAGCTGGCTTTCATAGTATGGTCGGTCGCAGGATGTAGTATAAGTATCTCATGTTCTTGTATCTTTTCCTTTATGCTTTGTAACACTTGTAATAGAATATAGAGAAAGCAATATACTGCATTCTTGAAAACCATATTCTTGTGCTCTTGTGTTCTGTCTCTTACATTACTTGTGTTCTTAGTGTCTTACTTGTGGTTAATCCAGTTTACTGTTTGATTAAGTTTTAGTTAATATCCTCTTTGTGTTGTTGTGTTGTAAGTGAACCCCCTTCACCGGTCCTGCATTATCCCACCAACACAATGCTGAGTCAATGAACGAATGAGTGGCAAACTTCACTTTCTGATCTTCCTGACACTCGCTGATGTCCAGAACGACTTCCATCTCTCAGACCCAACAGTGTGCGGCAGTAGCATTGACATTACCATCAAAGGTGGGGAGCTTGCACCTTTGAAATGCCTCATAATTGCACGTGTTTGTAGTCTCTATCTCGGACTCCTCATCACTATCATTATCATGTACTACCACCTTAGGGTTTGATGGCTCCTCTTTGGATTCCTTAGTCCTCCTAGTGGACTTTCCTAAATTCTTCTCATTTTCCTTCCTCTTCTTCTCAATTTCTCTCCATCCTTGATTGCTTTGATCACCTTGGTCCTACTAATGATAATACATTTTGCATAACATTGTAGACTTTGTCAGTGATTGCCTCCTTCATAGTGGATTTGAGGGTGGCTGATCCTTCCCCCTCTAGGTGACTATGGAGGTCCGACTCCTCGTGAACAGTCTCGGGAGCCTAAGCTTTGCTCCGGGTGACACGTGGCTTAGTAGTACGCTCGCCACAAGGACCTCCTCAGGTTGCATTTCCTGATTTTCTACTGGCCATAACTAATTCCTATAAGATTCAAACACCAAAATGGTTATTCAAGATAATTGCTTAGACAATTATAAGTACGGTAAGTCCATAATTACAGTGGCCAAGTGTGATTAACTACTTACCTTACCCTCCTGTCCTATGAAATAACTATCCTAACACATATCAGTATTCAGATCCACAAGCACATAAAACAAACAACACATGCATAAAATCCTGTTTTTACTTGAAAACCTTTACCTGATGGCACGTAGCTACTTGGATTGGAATCCTTCATTCAATCATATTTTCAGTATAATTTTAGGTTTTTAAAACAACTTACCCAATTCTCTAAAATCGGGCTCTGATACCAACTTGTAAGTCCCCGATCCCAGGAATCCTCACAGTTGGTTAATCATAGCATAAAATCATTTTAATAACCAAAACATTGCAGCGGAATTAAATAGATATTTATTTGAAACTTTTAAATCATATTGTACTCATACATTTGTCTTTCAAATAGAATAAAAACATTATTTTGTCTTAAATTAAAACCATAGATTTGATAAACAAGGTTGCCATGCATTACCATCCAAGTAGCCCCCACCTTGTGCCATCCTTAGCACCATCATCTACCTGTCGAATATCATGCATAAAAGTCAGTATTGCTGAGTGAGTTTTAGTTTTAGCTAATATAAGAAATTATAAATTTTATCCTTTTTATAACGACCATACATATGTCATAATACATAACATTTGTGTCTTAATAAGCATGTTCATTATCTTTCTCTCTTTCATTATCTTTCACTTCATCATAAATGAGGTTGCACGAAGCAAGAGCTCCCTGTTGATCGAAAATGAATGCCAATCCCTATCATTACACATGAACGTTGTAGCTAACCCCGATAGTTGATCCAAACTACAAGGCACATAGCCTGCTAATGAATACGGATCCATCATCATACATCAGACTCATATAAGTGAAGTCTATCATAGTGCACGAAAGACTTTTCATCACAAAAAAGGCTCGTGATAACATTCGTTAAGTTCCACTTCTCATTAATATTATATTACACTTTAATATATAGTACTTAACTTATTAAGTACATAACTAATGGGTGCGAATAGTATATATATTTTGATAAAGATTTATTGCACAGATTCAGTTTTAATTGGTTATTACTAAACTAAACCACACACACAAAAGGCAAGTGTACTTGTCATATGGTAATATAGTGTTGGTAAGAACAAAGTATCAATCCGTGGACACACTTAGCCTACTCAACAACCCTCATCATTGACTATCAGTTTTAGGTTTTAGAAAATGATAAGTTTAACATAATAATGATAAATAAAGACAGATAAAGATAGATTGAGACTTCTAGTGTTTCTTTCAGTGAAGTAAGGTTGTTATCCTAATTTAGATTACACTTATATAACTATGATGAATTGGTGGAGTGATTAAAGATATTTAATAATGTAATTATGTTAATGTTTATAAACATGAGCTGGCGCGATTTCTCGTCTATCCAGCTACCGTAGTGACTTGATCCTGTCAGGCTGAGTTTTACTGCTCAGATCAAAGCCCTAGTAATGTAGGTAAATCTTTTGTGACGTATTTGACATACGATTTTTGAAAACATAACTTAATGTTAAAAAGAGAGTTGATCAGGTTCCTTCCTAACATATCATTAATTTTAGAAAACCGTAACAATTACTGAAATTTCCAAACTAATATAAGGGAACCCGCAAATGATCAGAAAGTTAAAGTGATATGATTGCTAATAACCTTCGTTAGCCATGGATTTATTATGATGACCGGTTTCGCTAATGAAAGTTAATCATACGGTTTTTCAACTTTGAATGACGATCACAATCACAAACCATAAATTTATAACTTCCCGTTCAAACGTAGATTCTACCCATCAATAGTTTTCCCAATATCACCATGACATTAACACAATATTTATCACACCATTACTTCATAACAAATTACTTAAGTTTCATTAAATTAGGATAACACATGAAGTTTAGCTCACAAGGAGCTTGAACATAACAACAAAGATAAAGATAGTAATGAAATCATCAGTAAATTAGAACAATCAAACTGGTGATCCATTATGGATGATGTTAAACGATCCCAAGCTTCTTCTAAGTATTGAATGAACCTCCAAAACCTTCTAAGGACCTCCAAAGCCTAGGTTCCCGAGAGGGAACACCAGCACTTCACCTCCCAAAAGATCATCTTCAAGTTGGAAATGAAGTCCTATTTATAGACTTTCTGGAGTGTTTAAGCACTGCCTCGCGCCTAAAAGGCACGGCCCCGTGATAGTACAATGTACTTAAAAGTTGGTCGGCTCATACGCGTAGTGGTTGTCGGGCACGGCCCCGTGTTTATGGTGGGGCATGGCCCCGTGCCTCCTGGGGCATGCTCCCGTGCCTCCTGGGGCATGCTCCCGTGACTCGGGTTGGGGAACCGTACTTTTTCTCTTGTCGGATCAAGAAACACGGGGGTGTGTTGATTTAAGCATGGGGTGTGTTTCAGGCTGGGCATGGGGGCGTGCCTCATGAAGCACGGCCCAATGCTTGAATTCCGAAACTTGGTTTTCTTCATTTTCTTCTTATTTTTGCTCCTTTTGTTCATCTTGGTCATTTCCAAGTCTGAAAACACAATATGAATGATTTAGGTATTAAATCATCATTTTCAGTAAGAGTTTATAGAATAATTGATTTGCAATTGATATGTTTTATATGTATAATTTGAAGCACATCAAATATCCCCACACGTAAACTTTGCTTGTCCTCAAGAAAAATCACTCAAAATAGCAACACCACCAAAAACCAAATAAATCTAGATATAAATATGTCTTTTGAGAACTATACAAGCAAACTTGGTTTATCCAAATATAAATAGTTAAGCACGTGTGGAATGATATCCTTTCAAGTAATAGAATGGTTTCTAGATATTTTTAACATGTAAAAATTCACACTTCTCATAAGGTGCACTCACACTTGGCTATATATATGAAATGATACATAAGATGAAGTATGACTAATATGCTCAATTGCCTAGTATGAATACATGTGAAATCATATGCTTGGTAAGGGATCAAATCTCCACCTATGTTAAGTATTTACTTGCATAAATCATTACGTCTTTGATGGGTTGTAATTGGCTCGGGTTCAGGGTATGGATTATTTGGGAAAAAGTGGCTAAATGCTAAAAACAATGGTCTTGGCTTATTTCATAAACTAAAGGGAAACCAATAAAGTGGTTCTTATACAATACTCAAGCTAGAAGGGATATGCTAACTGGAGGACTCGTTTATGGTCATATCGTCAAGACCGTATTGCATTTTCAAAAATTGCACCTCCTCCTTAACAAGATGATATACGTAGCTATCCTTTTATTAAGGGTCGTTCGGCTTGAAGCCTAAAAGCACCCAACGGATTTGGATGCCTAATTGTTGGATTCGGTTTGATTTTTTTTTTTATTTTCCTTCATGAAACTAGTTCCCCACAAGTTAGGAATCTTTCATATCATTTTTCCTTTCTCGAACACATATCTTGAAATACCATAAAATGATGGAACTAGTTTTCTTCTTCTTCCTTCTTTTTTTTCTTTCATTTTTTTTTCTTTCATTTTTTTGAAATAAGACAAAACATGTATTTAACGAAAATGGGTATTGTTGAAGGCTTTTTGGCTAAGTAGCTTCATGGTTTGGGTGATTAGAAATGAAAACGTTTAAGCTCAACAGGGCTAACTAGGGATAATGTTTGGGTAAGGATATTGGAAAATGACAGAGGCTCGAATGTTGGGTTTTCCTAATTGCCTAAATCCTTTTTACGCAAAAAACATTTATAAGGTTTTGAAAGGCATACCCAAAACAAGTTCTAATTCACACGCAACATAAGGCACCCTCAATATATCTGTAATGAAAGCAAAAAATGCATAAATGCAAAGGTTGTTTAAGGCTAAAAAATAAGCTCACACATCGGATGGAATTGGGTATAAGTGTTTCATTTTACATGTTTGAATATTTTCACCAACTCTTTTTGCTTTTCAAGATATCACAAAAAAACTATTTAAGATTATTTGGGTTTTCTTTATTTGCTTATTTATTTCTCGAAAACATATATTTATATTTTGTTTTATCGTTTCCGGTGTTGCCACAAACTATAGTGACTTTTTGCAAAAGATTTAATTATAACTTGGACCTATTTATAAGCAAGTATCAAGCATGTATTACCCTTCCCCACACTTAAACTTCACATTGTCCTCAATGTGATTCACAATAAATATTAAGTAGAGAAAGGCAAACGAAAACTCCCCTAAAATGATCAATCAAATGCGTGCGATCGTTTTTCCACAAGCGTCTTGAATAAGCTCAAAAGAATCATCGGGATTAATCTAAAACATCACCAAATTATTTAAAACATGAAATTAAAGTCCTAAGCACACATAATAAATTAAAAAGACATAAAGCCATGTTTTGATTATGGGTCCTTGGCTAGACCCTTCCCCACACTTAGATCTTAATGAGGTGAAGGTTTATCACCTCCGAGAAAATCTTACTTGGTACATTGATTTGGCCATTAACCAATTACCATTATGTTTGAAGTTCAATCCCTCATTGTTTTCAACATTGATAGCATTATGTGGATAAACTTCTTCATCATTTTTTTTATTTTTTTTTTATTTTTTATTATATAAAACAGAATAGTTAAAATTTGGATCATCTTTCAAACTAACATGTGTCCCCGGAAACGGTGCCAAAAACTTGATGTGTGCGGATAGTATATATATTTTGATATAGATTTATTGCACATATTCAGTTTTAATTGGTTATTACTAATACTAAACCACACACACAAAAGGCAAGTTACCTGTCGTATGGTAATATAGTGTTGGTAAGAACCGAGTATCAATCCGTGGACACACTAAGCCTATTCAACAACCCTCATAATTGACTATTAGTTTTAGGTTTTAGAAAATGATAAGTTTAACATAATAATGATAAATAAAGACAGATAATGATAGATTGAGACTTTTCGTGATTCTTTCAGTGAGGTAAGGTTGTTATCCTAATTTAGATTACACTTATGTAACTGTGATGAATTGTTGATGTGATTAAAGATATTTAATATGGTAATTATGTTAATGTTTATAAAGATGAGCTGGCGCGATTTCTCGTCTATCCTGCTACCGTAGTGACTTGATCCTGTGAGGCTAAGTTTTACTGCTCAGATCAAAGCCCTAGTAATGTAGGTAAATCTTTTGTGACCTATTTGACATACGATTTCTGAAAACATAACTTAATATTAAAAAGAGATTTGATCAGGTTCCTTCCTAACATACCATTAATTTTAGAAAACTGTAACAATTATTGGAGTTTCCAAACTAATAAAAGGAAACCCGCAAATGATCAGAAAGTTAAAGTGATATGATTTCTAATAACCATTTCTGGTTCATGAGCCATGGATTTATTATGAATACCGGTTTCGTGAATGAAAGTTAATCATACGCTTTTTCAACTTTGTATGACGATCACAATCACAAACCATAAATTTATAACTTCCTGTTCAAATGTACATGCTACCCATCGATAGTTTTCCCAACACCACCATAACATTAACACGATATTATCACACCATTAGTTCATCACAAATTACATAAGTTTCATTAAATTAAGATAACACATGAATTTTAGCTCACAAGGAGCTTGAACATAACAACAAAGATAAAGATAGTAATGAAATCATCGTAAATTAGAACAATCAAACCGGTGATCCATTATGGATGATGTTAAACGATCTCAAGCTTCTTCTAAGAGTTGAATGAACCTCCAAAACTTTCTAAGGACCTCCACAGCCGGGGTTCCTAAGAGGGAACACCAGCATTTCACCTCCCTAAAGCTCCTCTTCAAGTTGCAAATGAAGTCCTATTTATACACTTTCTGTATTTTTTAAGCACGGCCCCGTGACTAAATGGCACGGCCCCGTGCTAGTACATTGTATGTAAAAGTTGGTCAGCTCATACGCGTAGAGGTTGTCGGGCACGGCCCCATGTTCAACGGGCACGACCCCGTGTTTGTGGTGGGGCACGGCCCCGTGCCTCTTGGGGCACGTCCCCATGCCTCAGGTTGGGGAACTATACTTTTTGTCTTATCGGACCAACAGACATAGGGGTGTGTTGATTTAAGCACGGGGGTGTGTTTCAGGCTGGGCATGGGGGCGTGCCTTATGAAACACGGCCATGCTTGAATTCCAAAACTTGTTTTCTTCATTTTCTTCTTATTTTTGCTCCTTTTGTTCTTCTTGGTCATTTCCAAGTCTGAAAACACGATATGAATGATTTAGGTATTAAATTATCATTTTTAGTAAGAGTTTATAGAATAATTGATGTGCAACTTATATGTTTTATATGTATAGTTTGAAGCACATCAATAACATACCAAGTACAAGTCATCATAGAACATACCCGACCCTCCGCGGGACAGCAGGAGTTCGGGGGCGGTAGCCCCTAATAGCGGGGTCCTAGGGGTGAAGAAATTTTGTTTTTTAACATTTATATAGCATATTTTGTTATAAAAAATTGATCTTCCTGTTAAAATATCTTAAAATCTTGTCATTTAAAACGTATAATTATTATGCATAATAGCCCCAAAACATAATAAAACATATAAATAAGGGGATCTAGAACTCGTGTGGATATAGTCATTAGCTTTTAATCTAAGCTTTCTAAGCTAGGGTCACAATACACTGCCTGCAGATAAGTTAACACTCAAGGGGTTAATTTCTGCCTATATTCGCTGCTAATTTCGTTGCCAGATAAGTAGATTCGCTGCCAGTTTCTCTGTCAGCTTCGCATGGTAGTTTCACCCAACTTTCTTTGGAATTCCATGCCTGCGAAATTACTTGCAAAACAATAGTTTTGTAAAAAACTCACAGTTTATCAGATTTGACAACCAATTTTGTTGGATGCACAGACAGTTTCGCAAAAGACAAAAAAAATACCAACCAACATGTTTTTAACCCAAAATCACAAGTTTTTACATCCAAACCCTTAGTTTATCATCCATGAGGCTTTATCTAAGCTTTTTACATGTTTGATACATAAAAATGTGACCTTTATACGATTCTTTGCAACTTTTCAAAATCCAAAACTCTAGAATTCGGGTTGATCTACAGAAGGGTTTAAAGGTTGTTTCTTACTTGGATTCCTTGCTTATTACTTATGGTTTGATGCTCTAACTCCCAGATCTTCAATCCCTTCTCCAAAGAAGCTCCAAATCAAGATTTATTTCACTTCATCTCTCTAATTTCTCTTTCTAGAAATTGGTGGCTAGGGTGAGAAATGGATAAGATGATGACTAGTTAGCTGGATTAAGGGCTGATTATGGGCCTTTAATCCATTAGGCTATTACCTATTAAGGCTAATTTAGCCCATGACCCATTTCCTTCCTTTATTAAATACCCATTAATTAAGCCCATTATCATTGATGTCTCTTTTTGACATTTCGGGGCGTTACATCAAGTAACGTTGGTTCAACTAAAACAAACACTCAAAAAAATTTTGGTACAACTTTGAAAGAGCTTTCGAAAAGAAAAGATGAACTTCTGAAGCTTAAAGAAAAAAGACTTTTGAAGAGGAATCCTAACTTCCGAAGACAAAGCCATCCTTCTTCTGAAGTTCAACACTTAGAGGATTTCAAGACAACTACTTCCGAAGTATGAAGTCATGAAGATCAGCATAAGTTTTGGAAGAAGTAGACTCTTCCGTAGTATAAGTGGCTTTGGAAGAGCTTGTTCTTTTGAAGCCTGTTATCATTTGGTATAACCTACTATGAACTAGTGGACATAAGTATGGTCCCTCCGACATTCCGCTACAACTTCTGAGATACTACATGGCATTTTCCCACGCCTATGTAGTTGACCATACTTTATTCCACTGTTCATCCTTTATCAGTTAGTATAGTAACCGACTTTAGTTGGTGACAAAAGTCATGGACATGTCATGACTACCTTATCTAAGATAGTAGGTTATTCTACATACCTTACTTCTAGCAATGCAGTATTTGTTTAATCGTAAGTTTCCAGCTGGTATCATAGTACAACCAGTTATAGATAGTAATATATATATAGTTTCTCATTTTAACTCATTTAACATCCTTGAGAGAGTTTTGTAATGCTTTGAGGTGAGAAGTAATTTATACAAGTACTTTGAAAATTATTATGTGTCTTGTTTACTAAATATATTATTATCAACTCTCAAAAGATTCTACTTCATCAAATCGAGTGTGAACTAGTTAGTTTGAGTGATAAAGATTGTGCTGAGTGAGCACCTTGATCCTGCAATTGGTATCATAGCTTCTTAGGCTCTTGATTGTGTGATCTTACCATTCAAATCAACCAGTTTCATTCCTCATACACTTACCTCACTCAAAATGGTCACGAACCAGAAATTATTTGAGTCTGAGTTGGGAACCATGACTAAAGCTCCTATCATCACTCCTGAAAACTTCAGATCTTGGAGTATGTGTATTGAAGGTTTCATTAAGTATCAACATAGTAAGATGTGGAAATCTATCGTCAATGGTCCTTACAAGCCAAAAGTGGCAGCATCAGCTGGTAATGGTGACTTGAAAAAGAAAGCTTTTGAAGATTAATCAGATGAAGATCTCAAAAGACTAGATGTCAACAGCAATGCTATGAGTGTACTGTTACAGCCATTCCAAACTCCATAATGGTAGGCTTTGAGCATTGCAAGTCAGCCAAAGAACTCTTTGATGCATTGAAATTGACATACTCTAGTTCAAATGAGTCAATGAAAGATTCCATGAAATAACAATTTGAAAACTTCACGTATATTACTAGAGAAACCCTTAGCTAGCAATACTTTGGGTACATGGATCTTATCACATCACTTCAGTATGTAAGTGTGACTCTTGAGAAGAGAGATCTATCAAGGAAGTTCATGAGTGCACTTCCTCAAGAGTGGACATTCGACTATGTCCCTATCAAGAGGACAGAGAACTTGAATACTCTCATAATGAATGAACTATAAGACATTCTTGATGGATAACATATAGAGATGGATACTCAAAAAGGCTATCAGATGGGCAAAACCACTAACCCTTCTACTAGCAATCCTTTAGTTATTATCGAAGGATCAAGACCACCACATCCCCAGTGGTACCTGACTTACCCTATAGCAGCCATCATGTTCTTCTACATCGTACATTACTTTTCTTGAGACACCAAGGTCTCAACTGGCTCAATCATGTTCCTACCAGGACAATTATGCCTTTGTTTCAGGAAATGAACAACCTAGTGATTTTCAGTTCTACTTTGATGATCTAGAATCCTTCAGCCCAGATGATGTTGAATACATGGACATAGTCCAATAGATGGCTCTTCTGACTTATAGAGCAAAGACGTTCTTTAAAAAGCACCGGCCATTCCCTCATATTACAATCGAAAACAAATTTGGGTTTGACAAAACCAAGGCCATGCTACAACTGTAATCAACTTGGACATTTTTCTAGGGAATGAAAAGCTCCTAAACCCAACCCAGGAGCCACTCAAGCTTCCACACATCCTTTGGCATCTAAAGTTGATGCATAGTCAATTGAACAACAAACAGCTGGTGTAGTTCAAGATGTTGACCGGAGCTTCATGGTGCAGGATATGACCCCTGCTCAAGCATTCATGGATGGAACAGATGCATGTTACATGCTTAATCGAGTTCTCGTAGTGAAACGCCATGGAAAAACGTGCTACGAGTTACTACAACGACGTAAACCTAACTTAGAGTATCTCGAGCCGTTTGGTGCTCCATGCACCCTACTGAAGAAGACTCAAGAAGGGAAATTTAGTGAGAAGGTTGATGAAGGGATTTTTCTAGGATACAGCATACCGAACAAGAGAGTTTACAACAACTCAACGGGTCAAGTAGAGGTGTGGTGTAACGTTGATGTTCAGAGATACATCACACCGCCTGCTGGAAAAGGACCTGCTTACTTCTTTGACTATGATGGATTCTTCAAATCCTTCAATATTCCTTTTTCTACTTCAGAAGACGAGTTGGCAAATAAGATGATGTATGATGTCTTGAACACACCATCTCAAGACTCAACACCATCCAGTTCAAAATGTTCATCATCTACCAATTCAGGGGGAACACTTGAGGTGAGTGACTCCTCCTCTCAAGAAGAAAATGTGGAAAATGATGAGAACAACTAGGATGCATAGGTTCCTCTTACCTCAAGTCCACAAGCATCTCATAATGATGTGTTTGAGATGTCAGAACCTCAGACTCCTATTGCCTTAGATTCAAAACCAAATGTTCACAATCTTGATTCTAAGGTAGTTGTTCCAAAAACTCCCGGCTCACGTCTAAACGTCTATCATCCTTTGGATAATGTTATAAGAGATGTGAGATCAAGGGTTCAGACTAGAAATCAGCTGTACTCAGCTGATTATGCCTCTGTGATGGAAAAGGGATACCTTCACGATGGTGCCTACCGCTGCTTTGTGTCTCAATTTTAGCCAAGTATGTAAGTGAAGCACTAAATAATGAGGCTTGGGTGAGTGCCATGCAGGAAGAACTTCTTCAGTTTAGGAAGTTAGGTGTATGGACTCTAGTAGATAGACCTAAAGGTGCAAAAATCATCGGTACCAAATGGGTCTTGAAATTCAAGAAAGATGATCAGGGAGTGATCATCAGAAACAAAGCTCGGCTTGTTGTTTAGGGTTTTCGACAAGTTGAGGGTATCGACTACAATGAAGTGTTTGCACCAGTGGCACGAATGGAAGCAATCCACATCTTCCTTTCCTATGCATCGTATATGAAAATCAAAGTTTATCAACTAGATGTGAAGAGTGCATTCCTTCATGGTGGGATTCGAGAGACAGTGTATGTCAGTCAACCTGAGGGATTTGAGGATCCATATCATCGGGAGAGAGTTTACAAACTCGACAAGGCACTATATGGGCATCATCAAGCTCCGGGGGCCTGGTATGAGAAAGTCTCTACTCATGTTGTGAAACACGGTTTTCGCAGGGGAGTTATTGACTGTACATTGTTTATCAAAGAAAAGGATGGAGATTTACTGCTGGTACAAATGTATGTCGATGATATAATCTTCGGTTCAAAGAATGAAGAATTATTCAAGGAGTTTGAAGCAGTAAAGAAGGCTGAGTTTGAGATGAGTGCAATGGGAAAGATGAAGTTCTTTCTCGGGATACAAGTGGATCAGACACCAAACAAGATCTTCCTACATCAGACCAAGTATGTAGGGGATATTCTCAGTCGGTTTGACATGGAGAATGCTTTTACAGCTGGCACTCCACTTGCTACAAACCATGATGTAGCACCCGGTGAGAATGGTGATCTGTAGATGCCATTATGTACTGAGGGATGATCGGATCTCTCTTGTATCTCACTGCCTCACGACCTCATATCATGTATGCTACATGTTTATGCTCACAATATCAGGCAAAGCCTAAGGTAAACCATCTAATTGGGGTCAAAAGGATTTTTCATTATCTGAAGGGCACACCCATACTTGGGTTGTGGTACCCTCATGATGATGACTTTGAGCTTATAGCATATAGCGACTTGGATTACGACGGCTGCAAGATGAACTACAAGTTTACATCAGCAGAGTGTGAGTTCTTTAGAAGAAGATTAGTAACGTGGCAGTGTAAGAAGCAGACCTTGGTTGCATTGTCAACCTATGAAGCTGAATACGTTGCTGCTGCAAGCTACTGTTCTGAAATCATATGGATTCAACAGCAAATGCGGGATTACGGTTTGAACTTCTCTTCTACTCCTATCTTTGTTGATAACTCTGCTGCAATTACAGTCACTAAGAACCCGGTCCAACATCCTAAGACCAAACACATCGATATTAAATATCACATTATACGTGATTGCTTTGAAAAGAACTTAATCGATATGATAAAAATAAAAACGGATTTTCAACGCGCCGACCTCTATACAAAGGCATTTGACAAATCATGTATTCTATATTTGTTAGAGGTCAACGGCATTAAAAAGAAAAGTGAGGTCATTCCTGAACATGACCATGTATAGTTCGATGCGTCGTGTCTAGTTTCTTTTATTTTTTAATTTTTAATTTTATTTTATTATCTTGTCGTTGTTTGATTTTAATTAGTTTAATTCCAATTGGTTTATTTCCTTGCCTATTAAAATCCTAAAACGCTACTTTATGGTGGTTTTATAATTTTAGGGGGAGAATAGGTTTAGGCAATATATAAAAAAAAGAAAAAAAAGAAGACGAGGGAAAAGGAGAGGCAAGCTGATAATAATAAGATCCTATGTGTGATACCGATTCGATTTTTGGAATATGATAGTACATAGGTACAAACCATTTGGAACTTTAAAAATTCAAAATTGAAAAAGATGCAAAGCTCATGTATAAGTCTGTGTAGTCTGAGCAATATAAAAGGAAATATAATCGACAAGCTAGCTACCACTAAGGTAACACAAAGAGAGTAGACCTAAAGGTTGCTAGACCACAGATAATATGTCGGTAGATTCAACATAATAGATGACTAGACCTTTTGGTGATCTCAAGATTAAACTAAAATGTTTGACTAGCTATGGGTAACACCTTATCCTTGGTTAACACAATCAACAAGATTCCAATAAGGGGTGACGAGAAAAATAAACGCCACAAATGTGTGCGTAAGACCCAAGCATGAGCAAAAGCACTTAAAACAACGTAATCAAACTGACAACTTATATTGTTGGTGAGATCTGTGCAAAAAGAATGAAAATGCTCAAACAAGAAGATGGGTTATATGCCTCTTGCTGTGCGGTGGCACTGACCTGAGGATAAGCATAATCTATATATTCTAGAACTCATTGTTTTTTGCCGCCTCTATGCTGTGCGGTGGCACTGACCTGAGGATTGGCTTCTTTTTGAAAGTTCTAAGAATAGTGTCTTCTTGAACACTACCCTTAGACCACTCAAAAATCTCGTGAGAAATGTTGATTACCATATAAGTGTGGGATCCACAAATGTTGGTTGAAATAAATAAACCTTAAACTGTCACCAAACTGTGTTGAAAGTTTGTGTATGAATTTAAGAGGACAAATATACTAACAAACATTATGGCTACAATTCTTGAATGTTCAAATCAGTGTCGGGACCTGAGAGTACTAGCATGATTTCCTAGATTTGCTAACTGACTTGAGATGAAATACAAGAATAGAGCATCAAAGTTTTATAAATATCTTGTCCTGAATTATTTGTATCCTGTATGATTCCAACTTGAATTAGTCCATGTATGGTTTAAATGATTGAGGCTGCTCTCTCACAAAAATTATTCTTAGAATTACGTCTTAGGAATTAACCCTCACAAAAACACAAAAACATGTCATAGTTTTAAGTTTCAATATTATTTCTTTATTTGTATACAAAGTCTGTAAATTTCAGTTTTGTGTAGTATCGGACTATGTCATGGAAGTTGATAAGGGACCTTATCATTCAAAAGGTCACGTCTGAGGTGACCACACGTGCTTTCAAATAATATTGCGTCACGTCTAAGGTGACAAAATGTTTTAAAAGGATCACGTCTGAGGTGATCAAAGGTTTTTCAAGATAAAATGATCATGTCTGGGATGATCAAGGGCACATAATGTTTATTCAAAAGTTAAAATGGTGTAATTTGTAAAATGGTCATAGAGTCAATTTCATGAGTCTGACCCATTCGCACGAATGGACCATGAGTATAGAACAATCATACGAATGAACCATACTCATGCATTAAATAGCCGAATGGTCATGGGTATGAGCCATTCACCCGAATGGCTTATCAGAATGACCCATTCGACCGAATGAGAGTGTGCGAATGAGTCAGTCGACCGACTGAGCTCCAGTCGGCCGACTGAAAGTGCACAACTGAGCCAATCGCTCGACTAAATTCCATTCGCCCGAATGAACCGAGCGAATGAGTCCAGTCGGCCGACAGTATAAATAGGCCCACAGTCGATTGCATTCAGCTCATCACTAACAATCACCCTTATATCGCACATCCTACCGTTACGCTGCCCAAATTTCTTTAGACCTCTATTATACATTCCTATTGATCTTCTGACGTGTGTGTGCATTTATACAGGTATAATATGATGAAATCTCACAAAAATCAGAAGATATGGTGCCCTAATTAGTGACTCACGATTGAAACAAGAACCGAACATCTCAATGGATTAATGACCTACTAAAACCGAGTAAAATGTTAAAAATAATGTTATTAGGTTATTAGTTAAGTGATTGTGAGTCTAAAGAATCTATACACAATGTGTAATTTCATGAATTGGTCAAGATTCGAACCTAAGTCGACCGAACAGTAGGTCATGCGACTAGTCGTCTGGATGAAATCCAATCGCATGATTGAGCTGCCCGAATAGCTCAATCGGCCGAATGAATCATACGAATGAGCTCAGTCGGCCGATTGAACCAATTGCAAGATCAGTCAACTGGATAAACTCAGTCGCTTGTTCATTCACCCGAATGAGTCCAGTCGCATGATAGGACAATCAACTGAACACAGTCGCATGATTATTTCGCATAATGAATCAGAATGAATTCTATCAAGTTACTTAGAACTGATTTGTGGTATGTGAGTATCTAACGTTTATGTATCTTGTGTTACAGATCGATGGCTGATAGATGGTCTATCAATCCCAATCACAACATCTGTGCTCATTTAGACCACACAACTCGGAATGGTGCCGAGTTTGCTGAAATCATTGCTTTTCTCAAGCGCTCGAGGATACACAAAGCCATCTCTACTCCATGCACTCCTAATAGGTCTATACACCAGGCCTTTTGGGAGAATGCATCAGTGGATAGATCACGAGAGCCATACAGCATTCGGAGCTCCATCTTTGGTATGGACATAAAGATTACAGCTGAAGACATTCAGCGTGTACTTGGGTTGGGAGATGATGCTGGATACCCCACCAAGCTACACCCGCTAACAGTGAGTGGTTGCTTTCTGAGGATTATGTATGCTGGGGACAATAACTCAGGTGTGCTCAACAAGAGCAACCTGTGCCCCTAGTATAAGTACTTGGCACATATTATTCTGAAGTGCATAGCTTCCAGAAGGGGTGGGTTCGACGACCTATCACACCAGATACAAACTGCCTACGTGGCACTGGTGTTGAACTACCCCTTCAACTTCTCTAGCATGATCATCTCTTACCTCGTGGAGAATCTGGAGGCCAAGGGAAAAGAGGGTTTTTGTACGTACCCCAGGTTCTTGAAGCTGATTTTTTATGAGAAGCTGCCCTCGCTTCGAAAGGAGCACCACGATGCAGTGGCTTTAGAGATCATGGATGATACGACCCGGGTCGTACGAGAGTTTACCGGGGTAATCAGGTAAAGCCCCAGGTAAAGAGGCTTATAGGCCATCTGGCCAAGGAGAACTACGTGGCGCCAGACAGGCGTAAGTGGCGTCACATAGACAGCGACTCAGATGATGAGCAGCTACAGCTCCTAGAGAACGACTCTGATGATGATGATAGCGGGGATGCTGGAGATGAAGGGCCCACTCAACCAAGGGGCCCCACTACTGCTAGTGCATCTCCAGCATGTACGCCCACTAGAGATGTAGCAGAGACTGTTGGATTCCACCGGAAATTCATACCTAGTGAGGAAGAGGAGGAGTTAGATGAGGAGCCACTGACCTGTACTGTGGCCAGCAAAGTCGTTGCCACAGAACGGGGGCTCAGGGCGGTTGGTGAACGCCCCGGCAGATCGGGAGAGGATGATACCGATCCCACGTATGCTCCCGATCAGCCGAGTCATGCCCTAGGGGGAGCATTCTCCTCGACTGGATCAAGGAAGAAGAGGATGGCTTAGCCCTATGGCATGAAGAAGAAGAAAAGAAGACTCACATTCATTTCCACTTCCACCACCACTACATCTGCCACCACTACCACCACCACAGCTACCACCACTACCATAACACTCACTTTAACCGCTACACCTCCACCCTCCACTACTACAGCCACACCTCCACCAGTTATTCCACCCCTAATCCACATCACATCCACCACCACTTCTACTTACCCATCACCACCCACACACATACCACCTCCCATATTCACCACTGCCACCACCACCACCTCTAGCCACCAGACAGGACCATCAGATCCCCCATCCTTTCTCTCAGGATCATCTCTACCTCCCAGTGGGGTAGAGGAATAGCTTTCAGCACTAAATCGTATGGTGCTGAAGCTGTTAGCAGCCAATGAGGAGAAGACTGCTCAACTTAGACAGTTAGTGGAGCTTACTACTGCACAATCACAGCTGATCTCTCAACAGGCACACCAGATTGAAGAGCAGGCTCAGCAAATGGCTGCCCAGAGTCAAGAGATTTCCAACTCAAGCAGCAAAATGTGTATCTACTAGGGAGATTGAGGAGTTGGTGGACGCTAAGAGGACCATCCTGCTCAAACTCAAGGCACAAAGGATGAGCCTCTAAAGATCAGAGAGGGAGATGGTGATGATAGTGATGATGATGAGAGTGGTGATGGTGATGATGAAGGTGATGATGAAGGTGATGATGAGGATGGAGGAGACATTAAAGGAGGAGGAGAGTCATCTACTTCAGGTGCACAGGAAGCTAGTGTGAGGCGGACCAAAAAACTCAAGATCTAGGTGCATCGACATCAACCCCAACAGCAGAAGAACACAGGCTCAAAGACAAGTGTAATATTTAGATATTTTATTGTTATTAAACTCATTTGTATTTGGATCATGTAAAATTTATGTAATGAATGTTTATATGTAATGTAAATGGTTAAGTCTTGATTATTAATTATTGATTGTTGTGTTGTATGTTTAAATCAAGCAGATCTAGGTTTTCAATAAGATAAATATGGCATTGCTCCACTCTAACTAATCAAGACTCAATGACGTTGATACATGATCTGCAAGGTATTGTAAGGAGATCTGTGATGTATACTCCTGAAGAAGGAGAAATCATTCATAATCTCATGATGAGCAACTAGCCGAATGTTCAAGCAGAATGCTGAAGAGATTGTGAAAGATGTCCCTATTGTGAATACAGAGAGTGACGATGACCTTATGATGTCGATGAGATTAAGATAGAAGATGTCACTGCTCAACACTATCCCCAGTACACTGACAAGGAAGGAACTGCCATTCCTAATCTGGGAGAGACTCTTGTTAGTGACACTTTTGAGACTCTGGACAGGATGGAACAAGAGTTTGGAAAAGATAAAGATAAGGCCCAAGCCATAGATGCTGAAGTGAACATCAAAAAAGCAGAATGGGCAGCATGTTTTGAGGAGATAAGAGCCTAACGCAGCGCTTCAACATCAACTGTTTACACCAAATTGTATAAGGTCAAGAAACATCAAAAGGTGGCCGGCAGGATCATAGCATGGGCGCATTTTGAGGACCTCAACGTTTATGTTGTTAAACGTGAGAAGAGAATTGAGTATTTCGGGTTTCCACATGACCTGAAGACTCTTCCAGGTTTTGAGCTTAACCAGTTAGCAATGTTAAAATTGCTATATGCTAACCCTCGTAAGATGTCAGGCTGGTTTGAAACAGCTTTAAAGAAGGAGTAGCACACCAGATGGGTCAACTTCAAACCTCAACAACCAACAAGGTACATCTAAAGATCTGAGGTTGACGCCATAACTGGCAAACCAAAAGTCGTGTTCAAGTGGAGTCACCACGTACAATGTCAAAGATCCCACTACGTGAGATGCCTCAAGACTTCATTCCACATTCAAATGATGGTACTACAATTGGAGAACGGGAGAGGCCGTGATAGTCTTGAACAGAAATGGTAAATTGGAAACCATAAGGGTGTTTGACCCGATGTGGTTACTAACTTGTCTGCTGATGATGTCTATATATTATACAAGTGGCCACTGTTCTATGACTCACGAGATCTAGTACAAGCTTTACAATTTCAGAATGTAATACGACTCTTTTTGCTTTCGAGATAAATACGGGTGTCACCAAAAAATCTAAGTACAAGAAATTTGAGGAAATATAAAAGATGTAAGACAATAGATAGATCTAGGTCCAAGGGGAGTTTGTAGATACACTTGTGTACCTAGATTCTGATCTCAATGTAATATGTCTTGAATGTCTTGCACTTATGTAATATTGGTACTTAATGAAATGATAATGTTTGGTTGTGATTCATAATGTTTAATATTTCATTAATGAGTTGGATAACACTAATTGACTAAATATATAGGTTTGTGATTTTTTGAATTGATATACATAATGTTAATAAGAATACATTCAAACATTGATTAAGTAAAGTTCACATGCGTCGACTGGACCATGCGCCCAAACAGTGGTCATGCGTCCGAATGGCCATGCGACTGAGTGTCCATGTGCCTAAATAGTCCATACGCCTGGATAGCTTCGTGCGTCTGACTCAGTCGCATGACTGAACATTCAGTCGTACGAATGGATCAACCGCATGGCTCAATCGCACGAATGAACCATGCTCATGGTTCAGTCGCCCGAATGAGCATACCTAACCTATAAATACCACTTAATTCATGGAAAACTGTAACGATTAAGAAGCATTCGATTCACATCGACTCCAAACGTACCTAGCCGTCCAGAAGCCTCTAAGTTCGTACTCCAAGTTCATAGAACGCTATAGATCGATTCCTAATCTATTCTTGACGTTAGATTCAATTCATTATTGTGTCTACGTGCGTTCTCACTGATTGGATCACCAATCAAATAGGATTCCACACTATTTGGTTTGGTTTAACACGTTAATCAGTTGGTGTTTTGTTCAAATACCAGATCCTAGAAAACCTATTTGATTGGCGATCCAATCAGTGAGAACACACGTAGAAAAAATGTTAGACTAAATCTAAATGGTAAGAATGATCGGTAATCGATCTTGTGCGATCTATGACTTGGAATAGGTTCTTAGAAGTCTCTGGACGGCTAGGGTACATGTGTTCAAAGTGTTACGTTTTCCACGATTTAAGTGGTATTTATAGGTTAGGATTTCTCATTCGGGCGACTGAACCATTAGCATGGTTCAGTCGTGCGATTGTGCCATGCGGTTGATCCATTCGTATGACTGAGTGTTCAGTCATGCGACTGAGCCAATCTCATGTTATAATCATGCGACTGATCTAGTCTCCTGTTCAGTCGTGCGACTGAGTCATTCGCATGAAGTTGTTCATGTGTATGGTCTATTAGCATGTGCCATTCGCATGAGAACTTCATATTACTAAGTTGAATATGTTTCTAAATCATTACATTACTAAGAGTAATTTAAACAACCACAAACCTATATAATTAGTTCAATAAGCGTTAATATACTAATCAATGAAATAATAAACATTATAAGCACAAGCACATATTGTATTTCATTAAGTACCCATTCATTACATATGTGTAAGACAATAAAGACATATTACGTTAAGCTCATAAACTAGGTACACATGTATCTACAAATTAAAAGCAATATGTGGAGGACGTAGTTTAATCTATTGTCTTACATTCTTCATAAGCCTCATATTTCTTGTACTTCTCCTCTCTTGTAACTCTTGCATGTATTTCAAATGAAAAGCAGAGTCTAATCATGTTTTGGAATTGAAGGGCTTGTACAATATCTTGCATGTCATAGAACAGCGGCACTTGTAAAGGTGTAACATCTTCAGCCGATAAGTTAGTGAGCCACATTCAGCACTATTTTTGGTTTTCTAGTAATGGCATCAACTTCAGATATCCTAATACACCTTGTTGGTTGTTGAGGTTTGAAGTTGACCCACCTGGTGGGGTACTCTCTCTTTAAAGCAGTTTCGGGTACTCTCTCTTTAAAGCAGTTTCAAACCAGCCTGACATCTTACGAGGGCCAGCATATAGCAACTTCAACTTTGCTAGTGGTTAAGCTGAAAACCCAGAAGAGTCTTCAGATCGTGTGGGAATCTAAAGTACTCGATCCCCTTTTCTCTTTTAACGCATAAACTTTTAGATCTTCAAAATAGGCCCACACTATAATTTTTCCTGACACCTTGTGATGCTTCTTCACTGTATAGAGTTTGGTGTAACACATGACTTTGGAGCATTGCATTGGGCTCTAAGTTCTGCAACACATGCTGCCCATTTAGCCTTCTGATGTTGACATCAGCGTCTAAGGCTTGGGCTTTCTCTTTGTCCTTCTCTGACTCCTGCTCCATTTTATCCAGAGTTTCAAAGGTATCACTGACAAGGGTGTCTCCTAGATTGGGAACAACATTTCCTTCATTGTGAATATACTCTGGATAATGTTAGGCCGTGACATCTTCAATCTCTATCTCGTCTATGTCATTTAGCTTATCGTCACTTTTCACGTTTATAGGAGGAGCGTCCTTCATGATCTCGTCAGGATTGAGTTGGAACATTTCGGCCAATTGCTCATTAGTGAGATCATGAATTATTTCTCCATTTTTAGAATGTAACTCACAGATCTCCTAACTATCCCTTGCAGATCAAGAATCATTGTGAGTTGAGTCTTAATCTACTAAAGGGGAGCAACGTCGTATTCATCTCCTTGAAAATTTGGATCTGCTTGATTTAAAACATGTAATATGCATCAACTATTAGTCAATAATCAAAGCAATAAACATCAAATATATATACATAAACATAATTTCATAACATTAATCCAAATTTAATATTACAAGCTTTCAAGTACATAATATCTAGACATTACTTTTCCCTTGAATAGTCGGCGCTTCAGTAGGAGGGGAAGAAGATAAGGCTCATTGGTCTGTGTTTCTCTTTGTACGTCTCTCTTGACACTGAGCTGATGTAGATGCAGCTGCATCTCCTTCTTCATCATCATCACTATTCTGCCCTTCCCTTGTCTCTCCCTTCTCACCGGCCTCTTCATCATCATCATCTCATCTTCACCCATCATCATCATCATCATCATTATCATCATCATCTCCTTCTTGTGTCTTGAGAGGCTCATCTTTGGATCCTTTGAGCCTTAACATGAGCTTCTTGTTCTGAGCCTCTAAGTCATGTATCCTCTATACAGAGGATGTCTGCATCTCTCTCAGCTATGTGATCTCATGGCTCTGAGCCTCAATCCTCTGGGCTTCAGAGGCATTGAGCTCCATCAGCTTATTAAGCTGAGTAGATCTCTGGTCATACGTCACCAGCAGCTTCAATACTAACCGGTTTAGGTTAGCCAGCTGCTCCTCCAACCCAACAGATGGGTAAGAGGATCCAAAAGCAGGTGGGACCTGTGATGAGGTCCCAGCTACATGAGTGGTGGTGGTAGTGGTGGATGTAGAGAAGATGGGTGGTGGGATATGTGTGATGGTGGGGTAGTCAGATGGGTGGAGTGGTAGTGGTGTGGTAGGTGGAGTGGTGGTAGTGGTGGTGGGTGGCATGGTGGTAGTGTGGTAGGTGGAATGGTGGTAGTGGTGGTAGGTGGAGTGGTGGTAGTGGTGGCAGGTGGAGTGTGGTAGTGGTGGTTGTAGTGGTGTGGTGCTAAAGTCATCCTCCTCCTCTCTTCTTCTTCATACCGTGAGCTGAGCCATCCGTTTCTTCTCCTCGAACCCCTCGACGTGGATGCTCCCCTGGGATGCTGCGGGCTGATCGGGTGTATACCTGGGATCGGTAGCATTCTCCCCAGACTCGCTAGGGCTCCCTCCAACCTTCCGAATACCTTGGTCGGTGGCAACACCCTGCTCCCCACAGTATGACTCAAGGGCTCCTCGTCTGTCTCCTCCTCCTCATCATCAGGATGAAAGTCCTGATGGAACCCCATCTGCCTCTGTCCCACCTTGGGTGGATGCTAGTGATGCTATATCAACAGTTGGGGCCCTCAATTGAGTGGCCCTACATCTCCACTAGCACCGCTATCATCGTCGTTGGAATCATCATCCAGGAGCACAAGTTGCTCAACATCAAATCACTGTCCGCGTGGCGCCTTTACGCCTCCTGGCACCCACGTAATCCTCCCAGGCCAGATGCCCGAAAATCTCCTCACAGGGGCTTAACCTGCTTCCCCCTGTAAACCTTCATCCGACCCAGTGTTGTGTCATCCATTACCTCAAGTATTACAACGTGCTCCTTTTCCTTAGGCAGCGCGGTAGTTTCTAATCTATGATCATCTGGACGAATCGAGGGTACATGGAGAACCCCTCCTTCCCTTTCCACTTGATGTTCTCCACCAGATAGGCGAAGATCATCATTAAGAAGTGACTGGTGGTCAGCAACGCTATGTAAGCATTCTAGATCATATTTGAGAGCTCGTGGAACCCTCCCTTCCGAGAAGCTGTGCACTTCAGCAGCACATGGGCGAGTGTACTTAAACTGGGGGCACATGTTGCTCTTGTTGAGCACCCCTGCGTTGTTGTCCCACAGAGTACTTAGCTCGCATGAAACATCCTCGAATAGCAAGGGGGTCTAATCGAGTGGGACATTCAGCATCATCCCCGAACTCTAGACAGTACGAAGATCATCCTCCGTGATCTCAATAGCCTCTCCAATATCGAGCTCCTAATGCGATGGGGCTCTGAGTATCTGTCTACCATAGCCGTTCCCAGAAAGCCTGTTTGGACTGAGCGGTAAAGAGTGAATGTTGTGGAGATAGCACGGAAGATCCTCGATCTCTGTAGAAAGGTGATAATACCAGAGAAGTCTGCAGCATTCCTTGAGGTCAGATCTAGATGAGCACAAATATTTTGTTGCGTGCTCATTGGCCAACGACTCGTCATGTGTCACACAATGCAAATAAAACGTTATTGTGTGTCAATGTGCAACAAGTTGAATAATTTTTAACTTGACCTCTCTTCGTTCTGTCATGCGAATGAACTGTTCGACTGAGATTTGGTTATGCGATTGAGCTCTTTCGTATGACTGAGCATGCAACTGGGGTCAGTCGTATGCTATCCCATGTGATTGAACCAATTGTGCGACTAAGCTCATTCGCATGTGGCAGTCGTGCGACTAAGCCATACGCTGTCTTAGTCGTGCGATGAGGTCATCTGGTTGCCCATTCGCATGACAAACTGTTGTTTCATTCAAATTGATTTTTTGAGCAAACTTTAATGTTAGGCTTTGTAGTTTGCTCATTAGTCTCGCAAATGACTGATATAACACCTAACAACCTTTAATTTTACAATGTACTTAGTTTATATAGTTTCTTAGACAAACTAAGTTTTGGTTCTTGTTAGGGTTAAAATCGGTCGTGTTAGGGCCTGAATAAATGGATAGATGAGTGAATCACACCGCACTTTACCTATATAACAACTCAAAATCATCAGAATGCAATAATAAGTGTGTAATTGTCACAAACCCAAACCACAGCGGTTTTCCGCGGGGTGCGAACATCATGATTTTCATAGTCACTGATCGACCACTACATGGTTTTGTAACACATACATCTCAAATAGTTTAAAATACATCATTGTTCAGAGTTAAATTTGCGGAAGCAATAGTAGTAAGGTAAATTGTTTCAAAACATGACATTACGAAAATGAATGTCCAAACAGCATGAATGGCCCTAAACATGAGATTTTCCATGCTAGCTTAACTTGGTGCATCTATCAATTACCTGAGAAAACATGCATGAAAAATGTCAACATAAGTTGGTGAGTTCACGGTTTTAAGTAATAGTAACTAGCGTAATGGACCACAATACTGTTTTATGATTTGATTGTTGTACACACAATGCTACAAATTATATAAGCACCGCAACCGAAGCTAGACTGTAACTGTAATAAATTGCCCCTACCCAGGCCTACCGTAAACATGAGTGTGAACAGGCTAATAACGCACCCGTTTAGAGACCTCCAGTCAAGATTAGGGTAATTAATCCGGGTGGGGTAGTCAAACCCAATAGTACTATCCATGATTACCGCTTTGGGAAATAAACTAACGGTTCGATAAATGGGGACGTTATACGGTAAGTAAACAACTTATATAACATGTGAAATCATTAACAAGTAAATGTGTCCAGGAAAATAGTAATTTGCATGTAATCTCCCCCAAGGAAAATAAGTAAAATGGGGCCGTGAAACTCACCTCAATTGCACGCGTGAATACTAGCAATAGTCTGTATGTACGATTGGTCTAGGAATCTCCTAAACAAAATCACAATATATTCATGAGGTCATGATTACTAACTCTAGATGGTCTGCATAATTCATCCACAAAGTTAGTTTGAAAATGTCACTTGACTAATTAGCCACGTCGAGTCGTAAATATTTTATTTAGATTCTTGCCTAAAGATACATAATGTATTGAAGCGTTTTATATTAGTATAATGGTATTATACTTTCCATGGTATGGGTTTCCCTTTTTTTACCAAATATCTCTAAAAGTTACTTTTATCCAAGTATAGGTTTTTGACAGCATTAAGGTATTTTTGGGTCTGGTTGTCATCCCCTTTTCATGGTACAAAGGATTTTTATAAAATCTGATACTTTTATTTATTTATGGTCTATGTCTTAGGATTCCAAAAAGGTATAGCTTGTATCCTACAACTAAGTTTAAGTTCCACTAAATGGTTCATGAAGCAATAGATGTCAGTGCAGCACTTTTCTGTACATGTCCAGGGATTTCACCTTTTTGAGGGGTCAAACCTTACATTCACAAATAGATACTATAGTACTTTTAAACCTAACACTTAAGCTAAGTTACCACAGAAGGAAAATCTCCATTTGGTTACTTTAAGCATAACTTATGCCTCAATCTTTCAGCCCTATTTTTCTGTCAAAAATTCAGGTTCAGCACTTTAATTTGTTTGTACGTTTTGGAAGGGTTATACTCATCTATAAATTTCAAGGTTGGATGGGTTAGAAACTAGACATCCTAAAGTTAATTTTAGGCTCAAGAAAACGGTTCATTTGACCATTTTTAGGCCGAGTTATGGTCTTGAAAACACAGAACATGAATCTGCCAGAAGATGTTTACATGTTTTGTTACTTTTTAAACTTTGCTAGAGCACTTTTGGATGAGTTAGTGAATATGACACATCATGATGGTGTATAGAAGATTAGAAACAAAGTGCTAACCTTAAACAAGCAAGGAGAAAGAGATGGTAGTCTTGAAATGCAAGGAAGAAGACTTGATCCTTTGAACTAGGAACCAAACAAGAAATAGGTGAAGAGATGTTGTAGGATGCTTGGAAGCTTCAAAAATCACTTGATCTTCGCAAAGGCACTTGAATCACCCAGATTTGAAGGAAATAAGTTGAAACTCAAATGGAGTGGTGGTAGGAGTGTCTTGGCTGAATTTTCGAGAGGGAGAAAGAGAGAAGATGAGTGTGATGTGTTGGTGTAGTTGAGGTGAAGGGTGGATGTCTTTTATAACACTCAATCCTCTTAGTGTAAGTTCTTGGAGCATGGCTCCTATTCACGGTCAAAGGATGGGGAAATGGTGTTCCAAGAGTGGTAAGGTAGACATGTTGCTTGAACACATCAAAAGAGAGGCTTCATGATATGGCAATTGTGTTTTGTCAATCTTGTAAGTTTTTTGAGCTTTATTGGGAAGGAGGTGGAGGAGTAATGTGGTGGTGGCTTGGATGACCACATGCATGGGAAAGGGGGGTTTTGGTTTTCATATTTTGTGTAGTATTGGGTATTTAGGTGGTATTTGTTGCACCATAGGTATTTTTACATATTTTTATATTTTTACTTTTTACTTTTTAAAATGCATTAGGATATTGTAACAACTTGCATTAGGATATATAAATATTGATGGTATGTTAATGATGCATTATGTAGTTAGTAGGTCCGATAAAAGGATTCGTTCCGGGTAAAATATTAATTTACGTGATTAGGTTTATTTATAATTTAAGATTTTCCAGTGTATTTAATTTGGAATCTAAAATACTTTGAAACAATTTAAGGTATTTATTAGTACACATATATTCATTATCACCAATGTTCGTGTTGCCGGTTGTATCGCGTGTGAAAATGGTAATTACGTCGAATTACCGATGCATGAAATGTTATGCGTGAAAGTTTGCAATGCATAAAAGACTTCAATAAATGTAATTTAAATGAAAATCAAGTGTTATAGGTGTAATTATAACCAAGTCAAGGTTGGGTATTGACCTGAAATTGCCGGTTGTCACAGTAATAACAGTCAAACAATAATTTGGCAGAGTATAGGTAAGTCGTGCGATTTGGGGCGATTTGGGGGCGATTTGGGAGTGATGATTGACTGTGACCGACTCCCCCTCTATTTATACTAGGGTTTACTTCAGTCGTACGACTGAGCCCAGTCGCATATTTGATTCGTGTGACTAAAGATCAGTGGTGCGATTGGCACAGTCAGTCACCTTCAGTCGTGCGACTGGATATCAGTCGTGTGCACTGTTGTCATTCGGTCACTCTCATCCATGTGATTGGTTCATTTTGTGATCCAATCATGTGATTTTATTCATTCTTATGGTCCAATTGCACGTATGTCCCATACGTGTGGTAAATCATGCGATTGGGCTTATTCGTATCCTCCAATCCTACGACTGGTCCATACTCATGGTCTAGTCGTGCGAATGGATCATACTCATGATTTTGACTTTATGTTCATTCCACACTTTTATCTTTTGATTAAACATTATAAGCAGTCGATCATCTCAGACATGATCATTTTAATTTTGAAGACTTTTGATCACTTCAGTCGTGATCCTTTTAAGGTGATTAACTCCCCGATTGAATTTCATGGCATAGTCCAATGTTTAACAAACTAAATTGATGAAATTTAAACAAAATAAAAGAACTAGAACTGAAAATACAAAACTACAACTTGTTTATGTGGTTTTGTGTGAGGTGAAAGTTCTAAGATGGAAATCTAAAAGATTCATTTCCTGAAAGGGCAGCTTCAATTCATTTTGACCATAAGTGGACCAATTCAGTTTGGAATCATACAGGTACGTCAAATCATTCGGGACATGTTATTAAAACCTTTTGATGCTCGATTCTCAGTTTTCATCTAGAGTTGTTAGCAAGTTTAGGAAATCATACTAGTACTATAAGATCCCCACATTGATTTGGACTTTCAAGATTTGTAGCCACGATGATTGTCAGTGTATTTGTCCTCTTAAATCCATACACATACTTTTGACATAGATTGGTGATAGTTTAAGGTTTAATTATTTCAACAAGCTTTTGTGGATCCCACGTTTATATGGTAATCAACATTCCTTAGGAGATTTTTGAGCGGTCTCAGGTAGTATTCAAGAAGAAACTATTCTTAGAGCTTTCAAAGAGAGCCAAGCCTCAGGTCAGTGCCACCGCACAGCAGAGAGGCAGCAACACAATGATTTTTAGAATATATGGTTATGCTTATCCTCATGTTAGTGCCACCGCACAGCAAAGAGCACATAACCTATCTTCTTGTTTGAGCAATTTTATTCTTTTTGCACAGATCTCACCAACAACATAGGTTATTAGTTTGATTAGTTTTTCATTTTTCATCATGTGCTTTTGCTCATATTTTGGTCATACGCACACATTTGTGGCGTTTATTCTGCTCGTCACCCCTTATTGAATTTGTTGATTGTGTTAACCATGAATAAGATGATAACCCACAGCTTGTTGAACAACTTAGTTTGTTCTTGAGATCACCAACAAGGTTTAATCATCTATTGTGTTGAATCTACCGACATATCATATATGGTCTAGCACCTCTAGGTCTACTTTATTGTGTTACCTTAGTAGTAACTAGTTTTACTATCATTTTTACTTTTATATTGCTCAGACTACATAGACTTATACTTTGAACTTCGCATCAAATTCAATTAAATCTTTTAAAAATCCCAAATGGTTTATTCCTATGTACTATCATTTTACAAAGTTATTGAATCAGTATCACAAATACGATCTGATTTCTATCGGCTAGCCTCTCCTCCTCCCTAGTTTTTTTTAATGTTTTTAACTAACCTATTCTCCCCCTAAAATTCTAAAACCATAAACGATTTGCGTTTTTAGGATTTTAATAGGTGAAGAAATAACATCAATTTAATTAAAACATAAAATAAAATAAATAAAGAAAATAAAAATTAAAAGAAAAATGGACTATATGCATCGGACTAAATATGGCCATCTTTTGGAATTACATCACTTTTCTTTTTAATGTCGTTGACCTCTAACAAATACAAAAAACATGGTTTATCAAAAGCCTTTGTATAGAGGTCAGCGCGTTGAAAATCAATATTTATTTTAACCACATCAATTAGGTTCTTTTCAAAACAGTCACGTATAAAGTGATATTTTATGCCGATGTGTTTGGTCATAGGATGTTGGACCAGAATTTTAGTTACTGCAATTGCAGTAGAGTTATCAACAACAATAGGAGTAGAAGAGAAATGCAAACTGTAGTCCCGCATTTGCTATTGTATCCATATGATTTGTGAACAGCAACTTGCTGCAGCAACGTATTCGGCTTCGCAGGTTGACAAAGTAACCGAGGTCTGCTTCTTACACTGTCAGGTCATTAATCTTCTCCCAAAGAATTGACACCCTGCTGATGTAGATTTGTAGTTCATCTTGTAGCCGCCATAATCTGAATCACTGTACGTGTGAGCTCAAAGTCATCGTCATGAGGATACCACAATCCACATCCAGTTGATAAACTTTAATCTTCATATACGATGCATAGGCAAGGAAGATACGGATGGCTTCCATTCTTGCCACGGGTGAAAAAACTTTATTGTAATCTATTCCCTCAACTTTTCGAAATCCTTGAACTACAAGGCGAGCCTTGTTCCTGATGATGACGCCTTGATCATCTTTCTTGCATTTCAAGACCCATTTGGTGCCAATGACCTTAGCACCTTTAGGCCTATCCACCAGAGTCCATACACCTAACTTCTTTAACTCAAGAACTTCTTCTTGCATGGCACTCACCCATGCCCTCATCTTTAGGGCTTCGCTAACGTATTTTGGCTCAAACTAAGACACAAAACAACGATATGCACCATCGTGAAGGTATCCTTTTTCCATTACCGAGGCATAATCAGCTGAGTATAGTTGATTTCTAGTATGAACTCCTGATTTGACATCCCCAACGACATTGTCCAGAGGATAATAGACATTTAGGCGTGATCCAGGAGTGGTGGGAACAACTACCTCAGAACCAAGATTATGAATGTTTGGTTCTGTATCGGAGGCAGTAGGAGTTTGACGTTCCGAAGACGCAGAGGCATCACTTGTGGACTTGCAGGAATAGGAACCTGTTCCACCTCATTGTTCTGGTCATTCTCTACAGCTTCATCATTAGAGGAGGAGTCACCTACCTCGAGTGCTCCCCTGACTGGTTAGATAATTCACCTTATGAACCAGATGATGTGGCGTCTTGTGATGGTGTGTTTATGACATCAAAAATCATTTTGGTTGCCAAGTCATCGTCAGAGGTGGAGAGAGGGATGTTGAAGGACTTGAAGAATCCATTGTAGTCAAAAAGAAAGCGGGTCCTTTTCCAGTAGGAGGAGTGGTGTATTTCTCAACGTCGACATTACACCACACTTCTACTTGACCCTTGAGTTGTTGTAGACTCTCTTATTCGGTATGTTGTATCCAAGAAAGATTCCTTCGTCGGCCTTCTCCCTGAACTTTCCCTCCTGATTTTTCTTCAGTAGTGTGCACGGTGCGCCAAATGGTTCGAGATACTCTAGATTAGGTTTACATCGTTGAAGTAACTCATAACACGTTTTTCCATGGCATTTAACTACCCAAACTCGATTTAATGTGTAACACACATTAGCAACTGCCTCATTCCAAAATTGGATAGGCAGCTTCGAGTCTGCTAGCATTGTCCGTGCTATCTCTATTAAGCTGCGATTCTTTCTCTCAACAATGCCATTCATCTGAGAAGTGTAGGCGGAAGTGAAGTAGTGCACATTTCCCTTTTCTTTGCAGAAAGCCTCCATCCATTGCTTCTTGAACTCGGTTCTGTTGTGTGAGCATACCTGTCTTGCCTTCAGCTTGTAAGAGACGCCAGGGTAGTTACTAACTCTTTGAATGACTCAAATGTTTCTGATTTTGATTTCAGAAACATCACCCAAGAGAATCTTGAGTAGTCATCTGTAACTACATAGCAGTACAAGTCGCCTACAATGCTTCTTGTACTGACTGGACCAAACGACTCATCCAGAGAAGCTCAAGAGGCAGTTCAATGGAGTGAACTTTCTTTTCCTTATGATCCTTCTTCGTCTGTTTGCCTTTCTTGCAACGACACAAAAATCCGAGAGTTGGAAGTTTTTGACATTTACTCCCCTCACTAGATCATTCTGGATCAAGTGATTCATCTTCCGTGGATTGATATTCCCTGTAACACCCGCTATTTTTTAGACAAGAAAGAAGAATAACTAAAGAAAAGAAGGAAAAGAAATAAAACCCAAGTCTGGGGTAAAAAGTGTCCAAAAGGACAAAATGTTTGAAAAGTTGGTGTAGAAGGTGGTATGGCCGCCCATTTGTCACATACACCACTGATCTTCGGATTTTAGAGAGAGAAAGAGCAGAGCTTGGGTTTGAAGATGAAAAAGAAGAAATAATTTGAATTCAAGGTAAGAATTCATGCTTTTATGGTGTTCTTGACTGGTCTTGTCCTCGGGTTTGTGCTTATGTGTGTTTGTATGTGTTCGGGTATGTTTTAGTGGGTTTCTAGGAGGTTAAATTTAACTTGCAAATGAGTTTGGAAGAAGCCATACTCAAGAGCTGCAAAGGTGAGTTCTAGGACCCCTCTTTTAATGGGTTTTAACTGATTTTGGGGCTAGAAATGCATGAATGTATGTTTTATTTAACTGGGTTTCGGATCCGTATACTTGAATGTGTGTATGATGATGTTATGATGTGATGTTGACTATGTTCATGCTTGATGATGTATGATTGTGTTCTAAGGCTTAGAGGGTAAGATTTAAGCTTAGAACCTGATGAATGGTGCATGGAAATTGAATATGATGTTTTAGACCCACTTGATAAGTTTTTTTAAATATGTCTAAGTGTTTGGAAGTAAATGCATATGAAAAGAGTTAATACGGATGAACATTAACCAATGGGTAAGTCAATTCAGATGAAGTCAATGCGGATGATCATTGACTAAGTGCACGAAATGCGGATGAGCATTTGACTCTAGTAAATGCGGATGAGCATTTGACTAGTATGGAAATGCGGATGAGCAAAGCTAATGCAGATGACAAATCCGGTGAAGTAAAGTAAATGCGGACGAAGTAAATCCAATGCGGATGTATAGTAAGGCAATACGAATGAACTATAGCAAATGCGGATGAAGTGTAGGAATGCGGATGAACACTTAGAAAATTTCTGACTTTTTGGGAGAAAAGAGGTAACGTAGGCTTTGACCTAGGAGATTCCCGGGGGTTATGAAAGTTGACTTTGAGGTCATAGATGGTATGATGGGCATGTAATTTATTATGATTGATGCTTATGCATGATGATAATGATGATGTTGCATGGTTAAAAATGATGTATGTTATGTATGTGTGATGCCCTGCATGATGATTTATGAATGATATGTTTATGTTCCTTATGATGATGTATGTTTATCTTTCCTAGACTTTACGTGTTATGTTAATGAATGAGCGAAGTATTATGTAACGTAAAGTGAAAGATAATGAAAGAGGAACATGAAGTAAGAGTGCATGCATTAACAAGTAATGAAAGTAATTATATCCTTGTAGGCTGGCATGCACATTGGGGTCTTTCCTTGTGATTGACCATTTGCATAGAACTATTGCCGCTTACCTTAGGTACCGTGACCATGAGGTGCGATGCACCGTTATAGAAGGTCTATGAGAGGCTTAGGTCCAGAACCATGAACAGAAAGGTATTGCTTATGGAAATGGTACATGTACATTCATACCTTAGGTACTGTGACCACGAGGTGTGATGCACCGTTCTAGAAGGTCTATGAGAGGCCTAGGTCCAGAACCATGAACAGAAAGGTATTGCATAGTAAACCTAAACTTTACCCTAAGTACTATGACCACGAGGTGCGATGCACCGTTATAGAAGGTCCATGATAGGCCTAGGTTCAGTACCATGAACAGAAGGGAAGGGTTTATGGGTGACAAAAAGGAAAAGTAAAGCATGAGGCATGAATGATTAAGAAGATAATAATGATATTATATGTATCTACGTACGATGTATGATCACGAACCAATGTAAATTATAGTATGATTTTGAAAGAAAGCAAAGAATGGTTTTACGAATGAAGAGTATGTTTTGTTATAAAACTAGAACTCACTCAGCAACGCTGACTTTATGTGTTTCCAGTTGGCAGGTAATGTTGCTGTGGATGGCACGAGGCAGTTGCTCAGCTCTTTTGGATGGCATCCATTTATATAAAGCTTTTGTGATGTAATACAACAATGTACTTGTAACCGACAACGATGCTTTATTTTGCAAAAGTTTTTATGATGAAATGAAATGCTATTTTTTTATGTTTCCGCTGTAATGTTTTAAATGATTAATGCAAAGTATATGTTTTATGTGCGATAATTTACCAGCTGTAACGTCGCGGGAACGGGGCCTTACAAGTTGGTATCAGAGCCAAAGTTTAAGTGAAATGGGTAAATTTTCAAATGAACCTTAACTTAAACTAAGAATGGACGGAAAGGGGATGGGATGCCAATCTGAGTAGCTGCGTGCCATCGGGTATTTTGGTAAAGATAACTGGTTTTATGTGCGCATGGTATGTGTTATGTGTTGCATGTAGATTTAAATATTGATGTTGTCAAGATAGGTAATGCTTGGGGTATGAAGAATAAAGTAAGTGGCTAATCACAACTGGCCACTGTAATTAGAGACTTACTATACTTGCCAAAAACTGAGTCGTTTCCTTGAATGACCATATTAGTGTTTAAATCTTTCAGTGTGAGTTAGAGGATGGCCGGTTGTAGATCATCTAAAGCTTCGCGTGGTGGTGGACGTGGTGCTGAACCACGGGTTAGGAGAGGAAGGCCTAGGGCCGAAGAGGTGGTTCATGAAGAACCAGAAACCCCTCATCCGGAGGGCGGAGATGAGAGTGCTAACCTGAGAGCCTCAATGAAGGAGGCAGTTGTAGAAGAAGTGCATCAAGTCATGCAGACGATCCTACCATCTGTGGTGACCGAAGTGATAAAGGCAGTTGGAGAAGGGGGAGAAGGGAAAGGAGTAGACCTACGGGCGAAAGAAGACAGCCCGAGACTGAGACGGTTTCGTTTGATGATGAAGAAGAAGAGGAAGAAGCAGAGCCTCTGCGCGAGGCAGTGCGAGGCTGTAACTATGGGGCATTTATGAGATGCCAGCCCGCAACTTTCGATGGAAACAACACTGCAGCTGCTGCTCACTGGTGGGTGAGGAAATGGAGGTTGTTCTTGATATCAGCGAGGGTCGTGAAGATCAAAAGGTGAAGTTCGCTACCCACTCTTTTATGGATTCGGCTCTGTGCTGGTGGGACAACATTGTCCAAGCCGAGGGTAGTAGGGCCATTGGGAGGATGAGATGGTCTGAGCTGAAAAGGTGGTGATTGAAGAGTTTTGTCCTCATCGAGAAATGGACAAGGTCGAAATGGAGTTCCTGCAGCTGGAGGCAGGAACTATGACGCACCAGCAGTACCCCACGAAATTTAATGAGATGGCACGTCTGGTGCCGAATCAGGTGACACCTCTGTCCCGAAAAATCAACAGGTACATTCAGGGTTTGCTAGAGGATATTCACAGGCACATGATCGCTTCCCGCCGAGCACGTTTAGGTCGGCTGTGGATTTGGCGGGGAGATTGTATGATGAGAGGACGGTGGTGATGAAGGAAGGTAGAAAGAAGAGTGGTGGTGAGCGAAACTGGCAGGGGAAGAGGTTTGGTCGGGGTAATGCTTCGACGGGTAATAAGAAGGCACGGGTGGATGACCGCCGTGTGGTTGCATCGGGTACAGGTATAAAGAAGTGTGATAGGTGTGGGAGAGAACATAGTGGGGAATGTAGGTTGGGGCTGAATGTATGCTTCAAATGTGGGAAGCCGGGGCATATAGCCAAGGACTGTCGTACGGTCCGGTGTTTTAACTGTGGCATGGAGGGCCACGTGAACAAGGATTGTAAGAAGCCCAGGGATGAGAGTTTTGGGGTGAAGAGAACTGGAGGTGAAGGACCAAGGGCGAGAGCTAGAGCATTCACAATGACACAGGAGGAAGCTAGGACGGACCCTGATGTCGTGTCCGGTACATTTATGGTGAACCAAACTTTAGCATCTGTGCTATTTGATTCTGGTGCTAGCAAGAGTTTTATTTCTGCTGCTTTCTGCTGCTTTCTGTGCTAAGTTGCCTGTTAGTAGTAGACGTATTGAGGCGCCCTTTGATGTAGAAACTACCATAGGTAAGTCTACCAGGATTTCTGAGATGTTAGAGGGTTGTGACGTGGAGCAAAGGGGTCATAAATTTCTAGTTAGACCCTTCGTGATGACCTTAGGTGGTTTCAATTTGGTTCTTGGGATGGATTGGTTAGCAGACTTCAAGGCGAACATTGTGTGTCGTAAGAAGATGATTCGTTTGACAACACCTGACGGTAGTTCGGTGACGGTTTATGGTGATCGGGTTACTACGATTCCGAAAGTGATTTTGATGGCGGTGGCGGGAAAGTGTACGGGGCATGGATGTAGTTCCTACTTGGCCTATGTAAAGGATGTGGATACGCCAACACCACAACTATCTGATGTACCGGTTGTGTGTGACTTTCCAGACGTATTCCCAGAAGACCTATCAGGAGTGCCAACTGATAGAGAGATTGAATTTCAGATTGACTTGATACTGGGTGCCCAACCTGTTGCCAAGGCAACATATCGATTGCCTCAACAGAGATGAAACAGTTGATGGAGCAGTTGCAAGAGCTGCTTGACAAGGGGTTTATCAGGCCGAGTATCTCTCCTTGGGGTGCTCCGGTCCCATTTGTGAAGAAGAAAGACGGTAGTATGAGGATGTGTATTGACTACCGTGAGCTGAACAAGTTGACAATGAAGAACTGATACCCCTTACCGAGAATAGGCGATTTGTTCGATCAGCTTCAGGGTGCCAGTTGGTTTCAAGGATAGATCTTTGATCTGGTTACCATCAGTTGAAGGTGAAGGAGCAAGATATCCCTAAAACAGCGTTTCGCACGTGTTATGGTCACTACGAGTTTCTTGTTATGTCTTTTGGTTTGACCAACGCGCCGGCTGCTTTTATGGATCTGATGAATCGTGTGTGTCGGCCGATGTTGGATAAATCAGTGATTGTGTTCATTGATTATATCCTGATTTATTCGAAGAGCGAGAATGAGCATGTCGGTCACATTCAGGAGGTTCTGGAGACGTTGAGGAGGAAGAAGTTGTATGCAAAATTCTCCAAGTGCGCGTTCTGGTTGCGCAAAGTTCAGTTCTTGGGTCATGTGGTGAATCCCGACGGGATCATGGTGGACCCGGCTAAGGTGGAGGCAGTGATGTAATGGAAACCTCCAAAGACGCCATCCGAGATTCATAGTTTCTTGGTTGGTGGGTTACTACAGAGATTCATTCAAGTCTTTTCCAATATCGCTTCCCCACTAACCAAGTTGATCCGAAAAGATGTGAAGTTCGTATGGGGTCAAGCTCAAGCGAAGGCATTCGAAGAATTAAAGGCGAGATTGACTCAAGCTCCTGTTCTGTCATTACCTAATTGGAGCGAAGATCTGGTGGTTTATTATGATGCTTCCTACTCGGGTTTGGGGTGTGTGTTAATGCAGAGAGGGAAGGTTATAGCCTATGCATCCCTACAGTTGAAGGTTCATGAGGTCAACTACCCTACTCATGACATGGAGCTAGCAGTCGTGGTCTTTGCACTAAAGATTTGGAGGCACTATCTTTACGGTACGAAGTGAACCATTTTCACAGACCACAAGAGCTTGAAGTACATCTTCGAGCAAAAGGATCTGAACATGAGGCAGAGGAGGTGGTTGGAGCTTATAAAGGATTATGATTATGAGATCCATTACCATCCGGGCAAGGCCAATTTGGTGGCGGATGCCCTTAGCCAAAAAGAGATGCCCGAGCCGATTCGGGTAAAAGCATATCAGCTGATCATGACCTCTGATGTGATGAAGCAAGTCAAAGAGTTTCAAGATGAGGCACTGAAAGAAGATCATCTTAACTCTGAAAGAATGAGAGGTCTGGTTGGGGAACTGTTTGAAAACACACTCGGTGTTAAAACCCGATTTGGACGAGTGTCGGTTCCTCGTTTCGGGGATCTACATGTGAGGATTTTGGATGAGGCTCGCAAGACCCGATACTCTATCCATCCCGGTGCCACAAAGATGTACCAAGACATGAAGAAGGATTATTGGTGACCAGGTGGTGGGTGCGGATAGTATATATATTTTGATAAATATTTTACGCACATATTAAGTTTTAATTGGTTATTACTAATACTAAACCACACACACAAAAGGCAGTGTACCTGTCGTGTGGTAATATAGTGTTGGTAAGAAACGAGTATAAATCCGTGGACACACTAAGCCTACTCAACAACCCTCATAATTGACTATGAGTTTTATGTTTTTAGAAAATGATAATTTAAACATGATAACAATAACTAAAGACAAATAAAGATAAATAAAGATAGGTTGAGACTTTTGGTGATTCTTTCAGTGAAGTAAGGGTGTTATCCTAATTTAGATTACACTTATGTAATTGTAATGAATTGGTGGTGTGATTAAAGATATTTAATAATGTAATTATGTTAATATTTATAAAGATGAGCTGGCGTAGTTTCTCGTCTATCCTGCTGCCGTAGTAACTTGATCCAGTCAGGCTGAGTTTTACTGGTCAGATCAAAGCCCTAGTAATATAGGTAAATCTGTTGTGACCTATTTGACATACGATTTCTCAAAACATAACTTAATGTCAAAAAGATAGTTGATCAGGTTTCTTCCTAACATACCATTAATTTTAGAAAACCGTAACAATTACTAAAGTTTCCGAACAAATAAAAGGGAACCCGCAAATGATCAGAAAGTTAAAGTGATATGATTTCTAATAACCATTTCTAGTTCATTAGCCATGGATTTATTATGAAGACCGGTTTTGCAAATGAAATTAAACATATGGTTTTTCTTTTTTGTATGACGATCACAATCACAAACCATAAATTTATCTTCATGTTCAAATGTAGATGCTACCCATCAATAGTTTTCCCAAAACCATCATAACATTAACACAATATTTATCACACCATTAGTTCATCACAAATTACATAAGTTTCATTAAATTAGGATAACACATGAAGTTTAGCTCACAAGGAGCTTGAACATAACAACAAAGATAAAAGATAGTAATGAAATCATCGGTAAATTGGAACAATCAAACCGGTGATCCATTATGGATGTGTTAAATGATCCCAAGCTTCTTCTAAGTGTTGAATGAACCTGCAAAACCTTCGAAGGACCTCCAAAGATTGGGTTCCCGAGAGGGAACACCAACACTTCACCTCCCAAAAGCTACTCTTCAAGTTGCAAATGAAGTCCTATTATAGGCTTTTGTCCTGTCGGACCAACAAACACGGGGGTGTGTTGATTTAAGCACAGGGGTGTGTTTCAGGATGGGCATGGGGGCCTGCCTCATGAAGCACGACCCCATGCTTGAATTCCAAAACTTGGTTTTCTTTATTTTCTTCTTATTTTTGCTCCTTTTCTTCATCTTGGTCTTTTCCAAGCCTGAAAACACAATATGAACGATTTAGGTATTAAATCATCATTTTCAGTAAGAATTTAAAGAATAATTGATGTGCAATTGATATGTTTTATATTTATAATTTGAAGCACATCAAATATCCCCACACTTAAACTTTGCTTGTCCTCAAGCAAAATCACTCAAAATAGCAACACCACCAAAAACCAAATAAATTAAGATATAAATGTGTCTTTCGAGAACTATACAAGGAAACTTGGTTTACCCAAATATAAATAGTTAAGCACGTGTGATGATATCCTTTCAAGTAATAGAATGGTTTCTAAATATTTTTAACATGTAAAAATTCACACTTCTCAAAAGGTGCACTCACACTTGGCTATATATATGAAATCATACATAAGATGAAGTATAATATGCTCAATTTCCTAGTATGAATACGTGTGAAATCATATGCTTGATAAGGGATCAAATCTCCACCTATGTTAAGTATTTACTTGCATAAATCATTACGTCTTTGATGGGTGTAATTGGCTCGGGTTCAGGGTATGGATTATTTGGGAAAAAATGGCTAAATGCTAAAAACAATGGTCTTGGCTTATTTCATAAACTAAATGGAAACCAATAAAATGGTTCTAATACAATACTCAAGCTAGAAGGGATATCAACTTGAGGACTCGTTTATGGTCAGATCATCAAGACCGTATTTCATTTAAAGAAACTGCACCTCCTCCTTAACCCGATGATATACATAGCTATCCTTTTTAAGGGTCGTTCGGCTTGGAGCGTAAAAGCACCCAACGGATTGGATGTCGAATTGTTGGATTAGGTTTGGTTTTGTTGCATTTCCTTCATCAACTAGTTCCCCACAAGTTAGGAATCTTTCATATCATTTTTCTTTCTCGAACACATATCTTGAACTACCATAAAATGATGGAACTAGTTTTTTTTCTTCCCCTTTTTTCATTCATTTTTTTCTTTTTTTGAAATAAGCCAAAACATGTCTTTAATGAAAACGGGTATGTTGAAGGCTTTTGGTTAAGTAACTTCATGGTTCAGGTGATTAGAAATGAAAACATTAAGCTCAACAGGGCTAACTACGGATAAAGTTGGGTAAGGATATTTGAAAATGGTAGAGGCTCGAATGGCGGGTTTTCCTAATTGCCTAAATCCTTTTACGCAAAAGACACTTATAAGGTTTTGAAATGCATACCCAAAACAAGTTCTAATTCATACGCAACATAAGGCACCCTCAATATATCTATAATGAAAGCAAAAATGCATTAATGCAAAGCTTTTAAGGCTCAAAAATAAGCTCACACATAAGATGGAATTGGGTAAAGTGTACATTTTACATGTTTGAATATTTTCACAACTCTTTTTGTTTTCAAGATATCACAAAAAACATTTTTAAGATTATTGGGTTTGCTTTATTTTCTTAGTATTTCTCAAGAACAAATATTTATATTTGTTTTATCATTTCGGTGTTGCCAAACCTATAGTGACTTTTTGCAAAAGATTTAATTATAACTTGGATCTATTTTAAGCAAAGTATCAAGCATGTATTACCCTTCCCACACTTAAATCACATTGTCCTCAATCTATTCACAATAAAAAGTAAGTAGAGAAAGGCAAACGAAAACTCCCCTAAATGATGAATCAAATGCGTGCGATCATTTTCCACAACCGTCTGAATAAGCTCAAAAGAATCATCGGGATTAATATAAAACATCACCAAATTATTTAAAACATTAAATTAAAGTCTTAAGCACACATAAAAATTAAAAAAACAGAAAATAACATAAAGCCATATTTTTATTATGGGTCCTTGGCTAGACCCTTCCACACTTAGATCTTAATGAGGTGGAGGTTTATCACCTCTGAGAAATCTTACTGGTACATTGATTTAGCCATTAATCAATTACCATTGACTTTGAAGTTCAATCCCTCAATGTTTCAACATTGATAGCATTATGTGGATAAACTTCTTCTTCATTTTTTATTTGTTTTTATTTTGTTTGAAATAAAACAGAATAGTCAAACTTTGGATCATCTTTCAAACTAACATGTGTCCCCGGCAACGGCGCCAAAAACTTGATGGGTGCGGATAGTATATATATTTTGATAAAGATTTTATGCACATATTAAGTTTTAATTAGTTATTACTAATACTAAACCACACACACAAAAGGTAGTGTACCTGTCATGTGGTAATATAGTGTTGGTAAGAACCGAGTATCAATCCGTGGACGCACTAAGCCTACTAAAAAACCCTCATAATTGGCTATCAGTTTTATGTTTTTAGAAAATGATAAGTTAAACATGATAACAATAACTAAAGACAGATAAAGATAAATAAATATAGGTTAAGACTTTTGGTGATTCTTTCAGTGAAGTAAGGGTGTTATCCTAATTTAGATTACACTTATGTAACTGTGATGAATTGGTGGTGTGATTAAAAGATATTAATAATGTAATTATGTTAATGTTTATAAAGATGAGCTGGCGTGATTTCTCGTCTATCCTGCTGTCATAGTAACTTGATCCTGTCAGGCTGAGTTTTACTGCCTAGATCAAAGCCCTAGTAATGTAGGTAAATGTTTTATGACCTATTTGACATACGATTTCTGAAAACATAACTTAATGTCATAAAAAAAGTTGATCAGGTTTCTTCCTAACATACCATTAATTTTAGAAAAGTGTAACAATTACTGAAGTTTCCGAACAAATAAAAGGGAACCCGCAAATGATCAGAAAGTTAAAGTGATATGATTTCTAATAACCATTTCTAGTTCATTAGCCATGGATTTATTATGAAGACCGGTTTTGCAAATGAAAGTTAAACATATGGTTTTTCAACTTTGTATGACGATCACAATCACAAACCATAAATTTATAACTTCCCGTTCAAATTAGATGCTACGATCAATAGTTTTCCCAAAACCACCATAACATTAACATAATATTTATCACACCATACTTCATCACAAATTACATAACTTTCATAAATTAGGATAACACATGAAGTTTAGCTCACAAGGAGCTTGAACATAACAACAAAGATAAAAGATAGTAATCAAAACATCGTTAAATTAGAACAATCAAACCGGTGATCCATTAGGATGATTTTAACGACACCAAGCTTCTTCTAAGTGTTGAATGAACCTGCAAAACCTTCTAAGGACCTCCAAAGATTGGGTTCCCGAAGAGGGAACACCAACACTTCACCTCCCAAAAGCTACACTTCCAGTTGCAAATGAAGTCCTATTTGTAGGCTTTCTAGAGTGTTTAAGCACGGCCCTTTGCCTAAAAGGCACGGCCCCGTGCTAGTACAATGTATGTATAAGTTGGTCAGCTCGTACGTTCAGAGGTTGTCGGGCATGGCCCCGTGTTCAATGGGCACGGCCCGTGTTTGTGGTGGGGCACGACCCCGTGTTTGTGGTGGGGCACGACCTCGTGCCTCCTAGGGCAGCCCCCGTGCGTCGGGTTAGGGAATAGTACTTTTGTCCTGTCGGACCAACAAACACAGGGGTGTGTTGATTTTAGCACGGGGTGTGTTTCCGGCTGGGCATGGGGGCGTGCCTCATGAAGCACGGCCCCATGCTTGAATTCCAAAACTTGGTTTTCTTCATTTTCTTCTTATTTTTGCTCCTTTTGTTCATCTTGGTCTTTTCAAAGCCTGAAAACACAATATGAACGATTTAGGTATTAAATCATCATTTTTAGTAAGAGTTTATAGAATAATTGATGTGCAATTGATATGTTTTATATGTATAATTTGAAGCACATCAATGGGTATGAAGCGAGATGTGGTGGAGTATGTGAGTAAGGGCCTTACTTGTTTGCAAGTGAAGGCTGAACATCAAAAGCGTATGGGAAAGATCCAGCCTTTGGATATACCAGAACGGAAGTGGGAGCACATAACATGGATTTCATTACGAAGCTGCCACGTACTCCAAAAGGGTACAATGCCATATGGGTGATTGTGGACCGTCTGACGAAGAGTGCTCCCTTCCTACCGATCCGCGAGACATATTCATCCGAGAGGTTGGTTGACCTATTCATCAAGGAGATTGTAACTTTTCACGGTGTGCCGGTGTCCATTGTGTCTGATCGTGACACCCGGTTTACATCTAAATTCTAGAAGAAATTCCACGACGCCATGGGGACGAGGTTACATATTAGTACGCCTTATCATCCCCAAACTGATGGTCAGTCAGAGAGGACCATTCAGACGTTGTAAGACATGCTTCGGGCATGTGTGATTGATTTTGAAGGAAGTTGGGATGACCACTTACCGTTAGCTGAATTCTCGTACAACAATAGCTATCATGCCAGCATTGGCATGCCACCATACGAGATGCTATACGGTAGGAGATGCAGAACACCCGTTTGTTGGGGTGATATTGGTCAAAAGGAATTGGGAAGCATCAAGGTAATCGAGGCTATGACTGAGAAGCTTGAGAAGATCAAAGCCTTCATGAAGGCAGCGAAAGATAGACAGAAGTCGTATGCCGATAATCGACGTAGACCGATTGAGTTCCAGGTGGGACCGGGTTATGTTGAAGGTCTCACCTTGGAAGGTATTATGTTTTTGAAAGCAGGGCAAATTGAGCTCGAAGTACATAGGCCCTTTCCGAATCATTGCTCGAGTAGGAGAGGTAGCCTATAGATTGACAGGATCAGTGATCACAAGTTTGATGTATCAGAATATAAAGCAGCGGAATACAAACACGAATTAGACAAATTGTAGCAAGCAATCGATACTTGTAAGCGTTGAGATCGCATACGGTATAGGGAGAGAATATGAATTCTGATTTCTAGGAATGTTATAGATGTAGAATATTTCTAATCGAATCAATCAATCATTCCATTCAATTGCTCATATCACTAACGATTACAATAGGTTGTCACTCCTTATATAGAGTGCAACAGTCACTGCTGTTATCACGGAAAGTGACAACTGGCAGATCCAATACAGAAATAACTAATTCTTAACAAACTACTGAAATGTTCACAACTACTGAGAACATATCAGCAAGTTAAGTACAAAATATAAAATACTGAAGCTACAACGACTGAAGAACAAGCTCTTCAGTCGTTTTACAAAACTACTGAAACAAAGAAAATAAAAACTACTGATATCACAACTACTGAAGAAGTACTCTTCAGCAGTTGTGACAAACTACTGAGGCTTCAGTACTTGATCTTCAGACTTTGACCTTCAGGGCGTTTCATCAGCTGATGACTTCAGTAGATATCATCAGCTGATGTCTTCAGTCTTGTCTTCAGACTTTGTACATCAGTTGTTGATCTTCAGCACTTGTGAACTCTTCAGCTGTTGTTCTTCAGTACTTTGGTCTTTCAGCTTCAGCACTTGTGTTCTTCAGCTGTTGTACTCAGCACTTTGGTTCTTCAGCTGTTAAGGTCTTCAGCACTTGATCTTCAGCACTTGATCTTCAGCTGTTGAAGTCTTCAGCACTTGTCAAACTACTGATGAGGCTTTCAGCAGTTGTTGTGATACCGTGTGGGACTTGAGAGTTTCTGATCTTGGCTCATTGGTTTTTTGGTCCAACAAACTCCCCTGAACCAATCAGCCAAAAACTTCTAACTTATTATACTCCCACTTATTGATGGCAAAAATGTTGGTCTTTTTCCTTCTTGATCAGTAGAGAGATGACCCATGTACGCTCCGGCCTGGGAAGAACCTCAAATATTTGTTTGGCAGAGTATGAATGGGAACTCTGTTTGGGGGAACTGGACACAGAGTTGTTATCCCATTCATGAGATTCACTTCCCATAATGAGTCTGTACGACTCTCTGTGTAGGCCTCAAGGAAGGTGATTTGTTCCTCCATGGTTAGCTCTCAGCACCTCCTTCAAACATGATTCCGGCCCATAATACTCAGACAGGTATTGGCCTGTTTCCCATTCTTTAGCTCCACGTTGTTATTACTCTGTAAGCCAACTCATCCGGGTGATTACCCTCTAGGAACAACTGGAGCTCATTTTTCTGACTTCCTCAAGCTCTTGTAAACTAACCCCTTTTCACTATTTTGTTTCCAGCATCTTCTGAGGGGTTAGATTAGCTTGTAGGCCTTCTTGAAGTCTTCTAGGATTCCCAGGGTGAAACTACAAAGACAGAGAGACACTTCATCTACGATCTTTTCACTGGCCAATGTATCTCCGAGGTATATTGTTCTTATGAATTCTGTGAGAGACCCTGGGATCAGGCCAAATCCTCACTCTTTCCTTTTGATATTGAAAGGTATGCCTGAGAGTGTAAAGTCTGAGGGCTTGCTCCTCATATTGATGATGGAAGATGTGGCTGCATAAGCTTTGTCAACTCTCTTCAGCAATTCTCATCATGCTGTTTATGAAGCTCTTCTTCTTCTAGCTTCACTTTAACCATTTGTCTTGGACTTCAGGAGTAATTGCTGAGGAGTGACTTGTGGCCTTAGGCAACTGATCACAGCTGATAGCGGCAGCTGTCTTCATCATCTTCTTCATCTTCTTCTAGCCTCAAATCCTTCTCTTCTTCTTCAAGGTATATCATCGGCTATGGGTTTTGAGGGAAAGGAGTTGGTTGGTGGGTTGTGTTTTGGGTGGTTTTGGTGTGGGAATGTTGACAGGCTGTGCTAGCATCCTTGAGGTGAGTGTGGCTTTTGATTGCTTTGCTAGCTCAGTCCTGCTCCCAGCACCCACTCATTCAAGCTTCAATAACAAGCCCCTTAGTGTATGCTTCAGACGAACAGATCTTGGTGGTGATGCCAAGATACTGTCCCTGGACCAAGCTTTTATCAATCATTGATCTTCCAAGATATTTTGCAATAAATCTTATCATGATTTCTAGCCTTTCTCTTTCTAACACTTCATAAACTTGCCCATCTATCTGGATTTCTTCAATCTTAGTCGTCGAATCTCAGAGTCAAGTTTGTTGGTGTCATGACCTTGCCTGAACAGCTGATCAATGATGTTGTCCATTGATCTACTGTCTTCGGCATCAGCCTCTTTTATCAGTAGCTCCAAGGCTTTATCTTCAGCAATGTGCTCATCAGCACCTTTCTTTCGCTTGTAGGTGAGCATTGGTTGCTGTTCTTTATCCTTTGGGCTTGCTTCGCTTCCTTCTTTCCTCGGATCTTTTCCTCTTCTGTTCTTTACTGCAGGACTCTCCCCCTTTTTGGTTGCATTGGAGGAAGGGGTGAGACGCGCAGAAAGAGTCTTGTGGACAGCAGCATCAACACAAGGGCTGTAATGTTGAGGAAAGCCTCTCATCAAGGGCTTTGATCACTATATCAGTAATTAGAGGGGTGATGAGAGGGAGGGAATTTTTGAGTGCAGCACCTATTGCTCAGAGGGTTATGTTCCTGAGAAGTAGGGCCTGAAGCGGAGGCAGGTGGTTGATTTGGGTGGCTCTGTATTTGGGAAACCTTCAAGGGAAGGTGCCATCTGTGGGTGTATGAGGGTGGCAGA